>OY787618.1:5204045-5644463 GCA_963678935.1 Umbilicus rupestris | reverse complement strand
GGAAGAAAAGCTCATCCGAAAGGTGGTTAGATCATTGCCCTCAAGATTCGACTTGAAAATGACATCCATAGAAGAAGCTCAAGACAGCAACTGGAGGCATTGATCGGCTCGCTGAAACAATTCGAGATGAAACTGTTAAAAGATGATCCACCACCCCGATGGAAGAACATTGGACTGAAGACCAAAACGGACAAGAAGGAAGCAACTCCCGACGAAATAATGCAGCAACTTGCTCTACTGGCCAAGAATTTTGGTAAGATAATGAAAAAGTTGGACCAAAAATCCTCATATGCAGGGCAACAATTAGGCGCAAGAAATCAGTCTATGAGAGTAGAAAATTCCAAAGAAGGAACAGGAACGACGATCAAGACAGTGAAGAGAGGAAGGACAAACAAAAGGGGATTCGTTGCTGAGAATGTGAAGGCTTCGGTCACAGACAATCTGAGTGCCTAGAAGTCAAAAGAAGAACAACGAGTCCTTTACTGCAAAGTGGAGCGACGAAGATTCTAATGAGAGCGAGGATGAATATGAATAAAAGAGCAACGTAGCCCTGACCTCTGTAACAAAACTTGACAGTAAAAATTTAATAAAGGAAGACATTGTTTATAGTGTTGTAGAGTCAGACGGCAGTGATGATGAAGAACATACTAAGGAGTGTCTTGCGAAAAACTTTGCCTTATGCACAAAAAGTGGCTAGAAGTAATCTAGATCAGCAAAGTATTAAATACCAAAATATCATGCCTAGATGATCAACGAGACGAGTTTCTGAAGACCGTGGACACACTGAAAACTGAGAAGGATCACATGAGTCAGTCCATCACCACCTTGACAGATCGAACCAACCAACATGAAGTTGATTATGCTACTATGATGGAAGAACTTAGCCTGCACAGGAAAACTACAAAGATGCTCAACAGTGGATCAAGAAATCTAGATGACATCCTAGCATGCCAGAGGTATGGAGGAGGCAACACTGGCCTTGGCTACAAATGAGTAGGTGGATTTAGAAAAACTCTATTTATCAAAGCTAAAGAGCCAGAACAATCTAGAGATGGAGTATAAGTACTGGTGAAGCAAGCCAAAACTCAGAGATCGGCTTGGAAGAAGTCGTTCAGAAGAAATACCCAGAGGATGCTGCAACAACCTCTACGATAAAATCTTGCAAGAAAGCCCAAGAGTGACTATCGCACCTGCTACTTCTGCAATCAAGTAGGGCACATCCAGAGAGTATGTCCAATCCTGACCAGATACTGGAGAACACGGAGATCATCCATGACCAGATATGTCACGACCTAATATCCAGGTCGAGACCAGCGCTTGATCAACAACCAAGCAAGCCTCACACATGACAATATTACATAAAAAATAGGCTTTTCTAATTAATTCAATCATAAGATTTAAAACATTCACGAAACTAATTAACTACTAAACTAAGTATGTTCACAGTAACCTGCCTAAGACAACGAAGCATAACTCTAACCAAAATGAAGCAAAAATGATAGCTGATAACGAGTCCCAAAAAAAAGCTGAAGTTGGATGGCACCATGGACAACTGGACCCTTGAGCAGCTACCGATTCACTTATCTGTAAAGAAAGGGTAATAAAAGGGGTGAGTCGGGGAGACTCAGTGATGAAATAATCCGCACGTACTCTAGTAAGCGGTTATACTTTTACGTATCCATTAAACGAGATATGTCATTTATTAAGCTTGTATATGTATAATAACAAGCTAATAAACAATCAAATAATTCAAATGCACATATGCAAATGCGTGAATGCTCAGAATGAGTACTGCAACTAATAGAAGCATATAGCTGAGTAGTCGTCACTGCTGATCCGGATCATCAACACGCGGAATTCACCATCGCGTAACAAAATGCAGAATTATCATCGCATAACAAAAGTTGCAGTCTCATGATGCAATATGTATGCACGTGTATGATACTTATCACAAAGTCTCTTCTCAAATTTAACAAAATCCGTTTATGCATGATTATGCAATATGCATAATAAACTTATAATTACTACGAAGCGAATACGTAAGATTGTTTTGAGAGCGTGTATTCAACCAGTTCGGCTAACAATTTTGTTCCCCGAACCTATACGGAAAATCAGGAAAATATATTATCATCCCGCCACATCTTAAGAAAGCTCAGGCTTCTTTGTCTTTCGTTGTGGTGCATCACATATAACCCATGTGTTTTCAGTTGACTTGGTATAAGTATCGAATCAGCTCATCACAAAACAATCTCATATACATCTAAATCTCCCAAAAGAAACCATCAGAAAATCTCAACACAACATAGAACTCCAAAATGATGAAAAACCTAGTTCCCACCTGCTCCAACAAAACACTACGACTCAAGCCCATTAACTTAAGAGCTCTATACCTTTTTATGCTAGGCAGTGAAGAACAAAACTGAGACATCACAGGGTATGAGTTTTGAGTAAAAACAATTCTCTTAATTTCCAACAGCCACTCATAGACCACTCCAAAAATCTCTACATAACACAAGCTTCAAAATGATCAAAACCTAACTCCGTTTCTCCTGCCAACCTCTCTATTCTTCACCAAATCATTCTCCACCCCATTCTCCATCAAAACCCTAAAAATCCACCCAAACCAATCCAAACACAAATCCACTGAATCAGTAATACAACAACCCTCAACTCCGGTCTCCAAATGAATTCAAATTAACACGCCAACAAATTTCCAAAACGACTGACGACGATAGTGCAAGATCCCATCTCAAAACAAGCACGAAATGAAATTCAAATCAAGCTAGAATTTACAGCTTTATCCACCCCGAGAACACTCCACGCACCTGATTTTTGCTCAAACCTAGCAGCCGCTCCTCTTCTGACCAAAGTATAGTCGAATTCGTTTCCTCGCAAGAGTTGAATCCCTTGAAGCTCAGCTAGCTCCTCTTCAGCCCAGTTCTCTTGTTTTCTGTAACCCTAATGTCTATAAACAAGTAGATAGCCCAGGCCAACATAATTTTAATAAACTATCTTAATAAATTTCCTAATAAAATTTTCAATTAATTAAAATTGGTTACTAGGTACTACAAGATACAACAGAGAAAACCCAAGGGTCAGACATTACGCCTATGTGTCATTCAGTTCGTCGAACATGAAGGAAGGGAGCTCGTACTTTGACAGCGGATACTCGGGACACATGACAGTATATCGAACCTGCTTAACAAAACTTCAGCCATGCAAAGAGTTATGTGTAACGTTTACCAATGGACTAAAGGGGAAAGTACTGAAAAAGAAACCCTAGACGTGTATGGTTTGCCTAAGCTGAAGAATGTGATGCTAGTGGATGGATTGAAGGTAAATCTCATCAGCATCGGCCAACTATGTGACGGTACACACTTTGTCAACTTCACTAAAGAGTTATGCAAGCGTTTGACAAAGATAGAAGCTGCATAATGGAACAAGGTATGCCAAAAATTGCTACTTACTAAAGGTTGGTGTAGCAACCACTGTATCAACTTGCCTAATGACCAAGACAGAAGAGATGAATCTGTGGCACAGACGAATGGATCATCTAAAGTTGAGGACTCTCAGGAAGATTGGTACTGAACAACTAGTCTGTGGAATCCCTGAGATCGAGGGTGAGCTTAATGCAGTATGTGGAGAATGCCAAGTGGGTAAAAAAAGAAAAGCTTCCCATCCAAAGACTACTGAGATCAGTACATCCAGACCTCTTCAACTATTGCATAGGGACCTAATGTTACCAATGGAGGTGGAAAGCTGTGAAAGAAGTGCGCCTTTGTATGTGTTGATGACTACACTCGATTCTCGTGGATTGATTTTATAAGGGAGAAGTCAGAAACCGTAAAGGTAGTGGCTACTTTAGCGACCAGGTTGGAACAAGAAAAGAGCCTCAGAGTAGCAGCCATACAAAGTGATCATGGAAAAGAATTCGAGAATAAAGCCATGGGCGAATTCTGCAGCAGCCAAGAAATCACCCATCAATTCTATTCTCCTATCACTCCACAGCAGAATGGCGTGGTTGAACGTAAAAATCAGACTATACAAGAGATGGCTCGTGTCATGATACAAGCAAAGAAGGCCCCGCTTCATTTTTGGGCTAAAGCCATGAACACAGCCTACTACATCATTAACTGAGTCTCCATCAGAAAAGGAACGGACAAGACGTGCTAGGAGCTTTGGAGAAAAAGAAAGCCATTTGTGAAATACTTTCATATCTTTGGAAGTGAATGTTACATTCTGAGAGACCGCGAGTACCAGAAGAAACTTGATCCGAAGAGTGACAGTGGAATATTTCTTGGATACTTGACCAACAGTTGGACATATCGAATCTACAACAAGTAGACGGGAACCGTGATCGAGTCCATCAACATAACGGTCAAAGATATAGAAGAAAAACCACCGAATACCGATGATGATGATGACCTTGGGTCCGGAGAACACATCGTCTTTAAGAAATAAACAATATTGATCAAGAGGATGCTACAACAACCTCTCTTGATCAACCTGACGAAGTACATGATCCAGAATATAATGTGGAACTTCACCGAAGAACCCTAGTCACACCAGGTCCAACTCGTTTACCTCCAAAGAAGATTTAAAAAAATCATCCCCTAACCAATGTCATTGGAGACCTCAGCAAAGGGAGACGAATTCGAAGCAGCTCCCTCATCAACCTTTGTGATGTGATAAGCAACTTCTGATTTCTGTCTAGCATCAAACATAAGAACATCACGGAAGCCTTGGAAGATGAGTACTGGATAGCTACAATGCAAGAGGAGCTCGATGAGTTTGAAAGAAACGATGTTTTGGTGACTAGACCAGCAGGAGTGAACATCATTGAAACCAAGTTGATCTACAAAAACAAGTCCAATGAGAAAGGAAACATCACAAGGAACAAGGCTAGATTGGTGGCTCAAGGTTATACTCAGATCAAAGCCATGAGATTGCTCCTAGCATTTGCCTGCCATCTGAAGTTCAAGTTGTACCAAATGGACACAGATATATGTGGATGATATTGTTTTTGGCTCCAGTTCAAAGAGAATGGTGAAGCAGTTTGTAGAACATATGAGATTGCTTTCTTGAATGATATTCTATTAGAGGAAGTGTATGTTGCTCAGCCCAACGGTTTTTGAGGACATACAAACTGTTGGTCCGAGAGCATGGTCTGAGCGGCTGATAGTCTTTCTGATAGAGTAAGGCTATGACCAAGGGGGAGTAGACAAGACTCTCTTTGTCAAAAAAAACCAGAGCAGACTTTGTCACTGCTCAAATATACGTTGATGATATTGTATTTGGCTCGAGCTTGGAGCAGATGGTGAAGCAGTTTGTGACACACATGCAAAAAGATTTCAAGATGAGTATGGTTGAAGAATTATCTTATTTCCTTGGATTTGAATTCTCTCAAAAGGAAGATGGAATCTTTATCTTCCAAAGCAAATACGGGAAGAACCTAGTAAATAAGTTTGACTTGGACAAGCAAGCCATAAGAGGACTCCTACAACAACTTATACATAAGTGCTCGAGTATGAAACTGGCGTGGCTGTTGATCAAACAATGTATAGAAGCATGATCAGAAGTCTATTATATCTCACAGCCAAAAGAAGAGTCATCTTCAACTTGTGAAGAGAATTATCATATATGTTGGAGGGACCACGGAGTATATCTTCAACAAAGGTTTTGTGAAGATGTCAGCCAGCCGCTTCTCTGTAGCTACATGGTTTAGCACAATAGTATGATTCTCTACTAGGTCTCTGATAAAATGATGTCTAATGTCAATGTGTTTGGTTTGTGAATGCTGCACCGGATTCCTACTGATATTGATGGCACTCTTGCTGTCACATTAAATGGTCATAGTACCCTGTTGAACCCCATATTCACCCAGCATTTGCTTCATCCATATCAGTTGCGTACAATAGCTTCCAGCAGCAATGTACTTAGCTTCGGCAGTGGATAGGGAGCTACTGTTCTACTTTTTACTGACCTAAGACACCAGGTTGTTTCCAAGAAAGAAAACACCTCCAGATGTACTCTTCCTGTCCTCTGCACAACCTGCCCAATCAGCATTAAATATCCTACCAGTTCTGCACTTGTGTCACTGGTGTACCACAGTCCATAGTTGGTTGTGCCTCCAACATACTTGACAATTCTCTTTACAAGCTGCATGTGACTCTCCTTTGGACTGGATTGATATCTGGCGCACATTCCTACTGCGAAGGATATATGTAGTCGGCTAGCAGTTAGGTAAAGAAGACTGCCAATCATGCTTCTGAATAATATCTGATTAACAGCAATTTCAGCTTCATCCTTGATAGCCTTTGTATAGGCGGCAGCAGGAGTGTGTTTGTGACTGGCCGTGACCAACCCACACTTTGAGAAAGGAACATACCATCTTCCTTTTGAGAGATTTGCAGTCCGAGAAAGTAAGTCAATTCTCCCACCATACTCATTTGGAACTCCATTTCATATGTTCTACAAACTGCTTCACCATTCTCTTTGAACTGGAGCCAAAAACAATATCATCCACATATATCTGTGTTGAAATATTCGCAGCGCCTCTGAGTTGCAAATTGTGTACAAGCAGTTGCTATAGCAAACTTTTGTACACTCGGATCTTGTGCAGCAAGATGAAACAATGAACAACGATTTGTTCACCCAGTTCGGCCAACTGCCTACGTCTGGGGAGGACTGTACTCCAGTCCTCAATCCACTAGTCTCAAAGGTCTCTCGTAAAACATGTTCGACTCAACGCAACCTATGCTACTCAACCTTAGCTAGTCAATCACACAATCAGAACAGGCTCTGGCTTGTGTCTCACACACCTACATACTCGAATTAATTCAGAATAGCTACTCCTCTAATCTCATAGACTCAGCCTATTCTAATTAACTCAAAGTCCCCGTAGGCTTGCTATAGCACACAGCTGGTGCACGTTCTGTCCGCGTCGCTCCAAAGCCTTCCGTTGAGCCGATCAAACTCTTCCGCGAGCGCTACACACTCTTGAACGCTCCCCCTCACTTAATGACCTTCTGTCACTAGCGAGACCTAGCTTCCCGCCTGCCTTGATCAACCAACAAGCACGTCCTGCTCTGAATTGGTCTTCTCTGATCAAGCTTTGATCAGACTCTGCAAGTCCTCGATCAGCCTTTGCTCCAACCACTCAGCTATGCGCTCACGCTCTGCTCTCGGTGGTGATCCACTCTCTCAGCTCTAGCACTCTGAATATTGCTCTGATCTCTTTCAATATCTGAGGTGCTTGGATTCTATGTTGGATGGATGCTTTGCTGCTCTGCCCAACCTTCTTTAAATAGGAACTCCTTGCTCCATCAATATCAAATTTAGGAAGATTCCTTAAAGATTTTAATAAGATCTTATCTCCTAATTCGTAGAAGATTAGATTTGTTTAGAGAAACAAATCTTTCCACAATCAAATCTTCTCCTAGATACGAGAATCTCCACTAGGAATATTCTCTGAGAATATTTAGAAGTTCCTCCAAGATCTGAACAAGATCATATCTCCTAATTTGTAAAAGATTTGATTTCCCAATCAAATCTTCAAGCTTTGATACGGAGTCTTCACTAGGGATATTCTGAGAATATTTGGAAGCCTCCCGTTGCACTGCTACATCATATCTGGTCAGATTGTTCTTCGCGCCAATACTGCTGCTACAGCTCCCTGCTGTAGCAACTGCTTGTTCACTCTGGCTGGATTTGCACAAGCTGCTGTCTTCACACATTTGCTGTAGCAGACTCTTATGCACCTTGTAGGAGTTTGTCCATGATGCCACATACCTTAACATGTGCTATAATAAAGTCTGACCAGGATTTGTGAACAAAGAGTGTCTTATCCATTCCTCCTCGATCATAGCCATGCATGGTCAGGAATTTAGTCAGCCTTTTGTACCATGTTCTAGGGGCTCGCTTTAAAACATAGAGGGCCTTCTTTAGTTTGTAGACGTGGTTCGGATGATGTGGATCCTCAAATCCCTTGGGTTGTGCAACATAAACTTCTTCAGTTAGGATTCCATTCAGGAAAGTACTCTTGACATCCATTTGATACAGCTTAAACTTCAGGTGACAGGCCAGGGCGAGTTGAAGTCTGATAGCTTCCATGCGAGCTACTGGAGAGAAGGTTTCATCAAAGTCTACTCCATTGATTTGTGTGTATGACGCGCGTCGTTGTGCGCGCCAAACTTGTATTTATAATTCCAAGCTCTAGCTAGTGTAGCGGCAAGCAAGGGTCGAACCCAAGAGAACTGACTGTGAAGCGATTCCCTGTAAATACTGAACTAAGGGGGGTTTTGAGTGAATGGTCACAAGAACGAATGTAATAAAAGTGCAAATGTCAATCGAGAGAAATATTCAGCTCAGGGAATTCAACAGTAACTGTTATCATTGACTTCTAAGGATAGCTATTCTAATCAAACATGAGATCATTCCGACAAAGGTAATAATCTAGAGTATCCCGACAAAGGTGATACTGAGCCTGGATTCTACTACTTGTTTCCACGACAAAGCTTCAACAAGAGTTAATAATCAGAATGGATGAACGGCTAGTTTCACGACAAAGTATACGCTAACCGTGCAATACAATTCAGGAAAATGAAGATCCAGAACTTACGAATGAATAGAAATATGCATTAAACCAAATCTCAAACATGAATGTCACCAATTGAAAACCCTAAACTGAAATACAAGTTTAGCTACTCATATTCATAACTGCAAAATACATTAAACTGAAAGAAATACAAAAACTGTTCGGAATTACTATTCACCGCCGGAAAATACTGTTCACTGCCGGAAAGCACTGTTCACGCCGGAATCACTGTTCACGCAATCTCCAAAATTCCGTACGTCCTCCGTCTCCTCCGTCGTCCCAAACTCTTCTCTCGTCGTCGTCGTCTGCCGTCCCAATCTTCCGAAACCCTAATTGAGATCGGGCTGTAAAATTGATTTCGGGCCGCGGGCCCGACTGCTGACGTCATCATAAGCCTAGCGCGCCCCATGAAGACATTATTCCGCGCGCCCAAAGAATACATTAACTCTCGGCGCGCGACACTAATGTTGCCTGCTGGCGCGCGACTCACTGCAGTGCACTCCCATTTCCGCCAATGCCGATTTCTTCCTTAAAAACACCGTTTTGAGCCGCAAATCTCTTCTCATGTATTCCGAACACCTGAAATGCAAACAACACTAAGAGGTAACTGTTCACATCAAAACATGTCGAAATAGCTGGGTTTAAATGGTTTAGCGAGTCGTATAAATACTCCCCATCAGTGTACCCTTGAGCTACTAGTTTGGCTTTATTCCTTGTGATATTTCTCTTTTCAACAGACTTGTTTTTGTAGATCCACTTGGTGCCAATGACATTCACATTGTTTGGCCGAGTGATTAAGTCCCATACCTCATTCTTATCCAACTCACCAAGTTCTTCTTGCATTGCTGCTATCCATAATTCATCTTTCAAAGCCTCTTTAATGTTCTTTGGCTCTGTACTGGACAGGAAATACGTGTTACTGGTACCTCGAGTACGTCTTCCTTCGGTCAAGCTCCCAATAATGTTAGTTGTCTGGTGATCCTTCTGGATTTTTCTTGGGGGAAGTCTAGCTATGCATGGTGTGGTCGGTGGATTCTCAGTAGGACCTCCAAAATCTGGTTCAGACTCTTTATCTGAATTTTGATGATCATCAAGGTCTACTGAAGCATATTCTGGTGCTTCATCTTGATCATCTTCATTACATGTTTGTGGCAGAGGCTGATGCTGATCTTCTATATCACAATATTCATTATTATCAGAGTGTTGCCATTTCTCTTTTGGGTCATTTAAAACTCCGTTGATCGATTCGATCATAGTTCCAGTTCTATTGTTGAAGACGCGATATGGTCTGCTGTTTGTTGAGTATCCCAAAAATATCCCCGAATCACTCTTTGGTTCAAGCTTTGTTATATACTCGCGATCTCTCAAAATGTAGCATTCATTTCCGAAGATGTGAAAGTACCTCACGGTGGGTTTCATTTCCTTCCAGAGTTTATAACACGTTTTATCTGTTCCTCTTCTAATTTGGCACCCGATTATGATATATCATGAAGTGTTCATAGCTTCAGCCCAGAACTTCAAAGAAACTTTTCTTACGTGGATCATCACTCGACCCATTTCCTGTACTGTTCTATTCTTTTGCTCGACTATCCCATTTTTTCATAGAGTAATGGGTGATGAGTGCTGATGGGTGATTTTTTGGTTTGTTCAGAATTCATTCATGGCTTCGTGATGTACGAACAAATAACCATATATTTGTCCGCATTTTCCCTTTACTTCTTATTTGTTCCGGTATTTTGTAAAGTTGTTTGATGTTTTCTTTGTCCATTTTAGGTTAAAAAGATATACATGATATGAAGTGGCCCGAAGAAAATCTGGATGAATTTCGATAGACCGAGAGCAAAAACGAGCAAAATTAAGCAAAAGGAAGACTTAATTCGCCCAAGACAGGTTTGGTTCGACCAGAGGGTACACGAATCACATTTGATTCGACCAACCTTGGTCGAATCAACCTCCCTCCTGCCCTGATCAGAAATGACTCGAGGAGAATTCACCCATAGACCAAATCTAGATAGATTGACCTGTTCATCGTCGAAGGCTTGCGGGCGCATGTTTCTTATCCGATTGAGACGTGTCATGTCTTGTTGGAAAGCTAACTCAAAGGGCTAAAACTTTCTAGTTTACATCAAGACGTAATTCAAAGGTTTAAAGGGTCAAAAAAAAGGCGAGAGTCGAGCAGTGCAAATGTGATTCGCCCAAGAGGAATTCAAGCTTGGGCGAATCAAAAGTGATTCGCCCAAGAAGAAAATGATTCGCCCAGCTCCATTCGCTACTGAGACTTTTATTTGACCAACTTTTGGTCGAATCAAATTATGAGCCAGCCCCAATCAACTTTGATTCGGGCACGGCGGGTCAACCGGCAATAATTGGAGGGTATAAATAGAAAGAGATGGAAAAATTAGAGGTGTGCCTCCGGCACCTCGGGTGCCTTTCCTGGAAGAAAAACCTTAATTGGAGAACTTGAAGAATTCTCAAAGATTTGGAGAAGACACCAACAATTGAAGATTCTACAACATCTTCTTACTCAATTTCTACTCTAAATCCTACTACTCTACTACTTTACTTTTCTTTGTTGAACAATTTCATTATGTTTTGTATTGAACTCACCATGAGTGAGTAGTCCCATAGTAGTTGGGATTCCATGGATCCCTTACGTTAGACTGTAAGGCAAAACATGCGTCTTTATCAATATGAGTGAAGTTTGATTGGAAATTCCTATGCTTTATCTTCATGTTAATTTTATGCACACCAAGTGTTTGACGAAATGCATTAATGAGTATGAATTAAAGAAACACCTAAGGATGGAATGAGAGTTGAACTTAGGTTGTTTAGAAGATCAAGCATGTTTATTTTAGATACCGTTTGTGCGCGAGAGTGACATTTGCATTCTATTAGGCCAAGTATAGAACGGACTTGAGTTAACTATCAATAGACCGAGAGATTGAGATTATGAGACTTTTGTTCTACACGGTTCAACAACTGAAAGTTTGAAAATTGTGTCCCTTAGGTATCATTCCCATTCTAGAGAAGAAGCAAGAGTTGAATCTAGAGTGCATGATACTTTAGCCTAGAATTATCAATCAAATTAACTTATGCATGTATTACTGTTTTTGTGTTGCTAATCGCATGACCTAGGGGTGAAATAAGATTCCGACTACGTTTTCTTTATTGCTTTACTTCCAATCAAATTCAAACTTGTCTTTAGTATTTACTAGAGATACGTCGCCTAGAGGAAAAACCTCCAGTTTTTATTTAGTAGACTCGCATTAAGCATTACTAGCTAGCCTTAGACTAATTTAGGCTTTTCTCTTGGGTTCGACCCGAGCTCACTTGGATTATAAATATTGTTTGCGTACCATGATTGGACTAGTATTTTTACTACCACAATTTCGATAACGTTCACTTCATTTTCGAATTCATTCCCATGATCACTTCTAATGCCTGCTACTCTCACACCTTTCTCATATTCTAGCCGAGGCAGCCAGACCATCATAGCCTTTATTGTATCTGATTTTTCATGCAGAAACTCGATCCATGAGTAACGAGAGTAATCATCCACACATACAAAAGCATACCTTTTTTTGCCACAGCTTTGAACCTCCATTGGCCCCATCAAATCCATATGAAGTAATTGTAGAGGTGTGGTGGAGCTCATTTCAGTGATGTTTGGGTGAGAAGCTCTTGTTTGTTTTCCGATTTGGCATTCCCCACATATTGTGTTCATCTCTCCCTTGATTTCAGGAATACCCCGGACTAGTTTATTTGATGCAAGTCTTCTTAATGTCCTCAGATTGAGATGTCCTAGCCTTTTATGCCACAGGTTCATTTCTTCTGTTTTTGTTAGTAGACAAAATGATTCAGAGGTTGCTGCAGCATTCACTAGTAGATAGCAGCTGTTGGCAGACCTCGTGCACTTCATTATGCATCTTCCCTCTGCATCAAACACTTGACAAATCTTTTGAGCAAAATATACAAAGTGCATACTGTCACACAATTGACTGATGCTGATGAGATTTGCAGTCAATCCTTCGACGAGCATCACATTTTTTAGCTTTGGCAATCCCCGAACTTCCAGCGATCCTTTTTTAAGGATTCTCCCTCTCAGTCCATTTCCAAATGTCACGTCTTTTCCCTTGCAGTGTTGAATGTTATTCAGGTAAGATATGTTCCTGTCATATGTCCAGAGCATCCACTGTCAAAATACTAATCCCCTTTTTTCTCTGATTTGGTTGAGTTGTAGCACAAATAGTGTGATAATTCATTCCAGATCTATGCTTTGGAAAATTGCTTGGACATCATTTATGTGGCCTCCGGTGCTTGTTGGGTACAGGACAGGACCTTTAGATGTGACCAGTTTGATTGCAGAAGTAGCAACAAGATTTCTCCCGTCGAGTTACAACTGCTTGCTGCATAGGTTGCTGAAGCATCTTCTTGCTATTTCTTTTGGGCTTTTGCTTCAGAGCCTATGTTTGTTGTTCAGCTGGTGTTATCTTGCTTTGCATCTTTGGTTCAGTTCTCTATGTCATCGATGTTTTAACAAATGTGGTTAATCCAGAATCATCCTTTCCAGTGAAGCCTAATCCTTTCTTACTTCCTCCATACTTTTGAAATGCCAGCAACCTATCCAAGTTGTTCGATCCTATATGGAGCATCTTTGTTGTCTTTCTGTATAGATGTACTTCTTCAATTACTTCATTGTACTTCTTTTCTTGTTGATCAGCCTTCTCTTCCATACTTGAGATAGTCCTAAAGAGTTCCTCCTTTTCGTTATTCAGTCTGGACACTTTAGAGATCAATCCTTCATTCACTTTCACTACTTCCAAACATTTGTCAATCATTTGGGTGTAGTGTTGAGCTAAGCACTCCCTTGTGACTTGATCACTGCTGTCATACTCACAGTCTTGCCTTTCCGTGACTTACTTGGGCTTTGTTTATTCGGTAAGTTATCCATAAAACTCAGCAACGCGCTCCCGGATCACACTCTGTATGTCGAGTGATCGGCTCTGATACCAATGATAACTTGACTCTGCTACTGATCTCGAGTTACAGTTTCTGGAGTTACAGCTTCTACTGTAGCACACTCTATATCTTTCTGCGGAAATTATTCTGGTGACGAATAAGAAAGACACCAA
Organism: Umbilicus rupestris; assembly: GCA_963678935.1. Classification (NCBI taxonomy): domain Eukaryota; kingdom Viridiplantae; phylum Streptophyta; class Magnoliopsida; order Saxifragales; family Crassulaceae; genus Umbilicus; species Umbilicus rupestris. Next base: position 5,630,735 of record OY787618.1, on the reverse strand, counting down.
AAATTTGTTCACCCAGTTCGGCAACTTGCCTACGTCTGGGGAGGATTCTCCGATCCTCAAGACTTCACTATCACGATTCAAAGTACAAAGGACTCTCACCTCTACTTCTCACTTAGTCGAAATCTTGCGCTCAGTCTAACTACCTAAAATAGCTAGCAGTTTGATCACACAGACTCTCTTCGTGCTACCTCCACACTTCTAGTAATGAATATCTACAGACCTGACACTTAGACTTAGCCTATCCTATTACAATGTGTAGTACACAAAATGCTTCAGCACACTCTATCTCAAAGTTGATGTAACTTTTGTAGACGACTTCTCCAGCACTCTCTGCCAATCAGACCTGTGAAGGTATGTGGCATCATTGACAAACTCCTACAAAGTGAACTAGAGCTTGCTACAGCAAGTATGGAAAGAGAACAGCTGATGAAGAGCATTCCAGAGTGACTATCTCAGTACTCAAGTGGAGTAAGCAAGTGCAATAGCAACCTCTGGAGCAGAAGTTCAGCAGCAGAAGTATTGCACACCTTCAGACAGCTTGTGTTACAGCAGATGCTGCAGCACAAATGCTGTAGCAGATATTTAGCTTTCTCGTAGATTGCATTCAAACAACAAATCAGTGGACCGAAGGGCTTCCGGAAAGAGCTGAATATTCAGGAGAATATTTCTGGAGTGTTTCTCAAGAACAAGGGCAGATTTGTTGAAGTGAAGATATGATCTTGTAGAGATCTTGGAGGATCTTCCTTAGAATTGATGGGATTGGTTCCTAATGCATTTAGGAAATTCCAGCAGCAGCAAACAGCTACAACACAAGTGAACAAGGAGTTGTTGCAGCTCAAACAATCAAGCTGGCAGCAGAGGTGAACTAGCAGCAGATGCAGCAGGGGATGCTGCAGCAGGTGCTGGTTCAAGTGCTGGTTCAACTGTCCAAGTAGCAGTTTTGTGCTGGGTGCGATTTTAAGGTATGGCAGCTTTGTGAAAGCTCTTAGAAGAATTTCTAAAATACTAAAGAGCATATTCCAGCAAGGTTTACTTGTCAGAGAAGGAGATTTGCATTGAAGATATTAATCAAATCTAATCTCCTAGATTTTAGGAGATAATTGATCTTGTGAGACTATGGCCTAAACCTGGAAATTGCTTAAAGTGGTGAGGGTATTTAAGCAGAAGGTTTGAGGGCTGTAGAGGGTGATCGAAGCTGAGTGATACACGAGGGTAGACACGAAATTCAGAGAGAGGACTTTCTGGGTGTGCTACGGAAGTTGTTCTTCGATCAACACACACGGGCAGAGCGTTGAGCGCAGAGCTGTGGTGCGTATTGCAGAAGAGAGTCAGGTCTTGCAGAGACTGATTCGTGCATTGATCTGGAAGCCAATTCAGAGCTGTGGAGCTTGTTGGTTGATCAAAGGCAGCCGCGGAAGAACTGACGGGTGGAAGGCTCGGTCGAGGTTCGTGCGGAAGAACTCACTAGTGGCAGGTGGTCACTGAGTGAGGGGGAGTTACTCAGAGTGTGCAGCGCTCTTGGAGTGGTTCGATCGGCTCGGCAGGAGGCCTTGGAGCGACGCGGACAGAGTGCTTCAGCTGGTGTTACAGCTGTTGCTGCAGCAACCCTGCTGAGTAGTGTAGGATAGAATAGGCTGAGTTCTTTGAGAGGATTGTAGCTATTCTAGACTGACATATTGTAGAGGGTGTGCTGGCACAAATCAGAGCTTGTTCTGATTGTGCTGAGTAGTCAACAAGAGGTTGAGTAGCATAGGTTGTGTGCGTTGTAACCTAGTGTACTTGGAACCTTTGGTTGAGTGGATTGAGGACTGGAGAATAGTCCTCCCCAGACGTAGGCAGAATTGGCCGAACTGGGTGAACAAACTTGTGCATTGTTTGTTGCTTGCTGAGATTAATTCTAGTGAACAAGAGTGTGCTGCAGCAACTGCTTGTTCACAAATCTGCCGGATTGAGACACTGTGAAATTTCAAGACCGTCTCCCTCTCTGAGTTCTACCAACTCAGAATCATCTCCCCCTTGATCAATGCCCACCTGACAATATCAAGGAGAGACGCTCGGGTCTTCAACAACCTAGGACAAGTTTGTTTGCTGCCGTTCTCCAAAGCTCCTGTTTGATCCTTCAACGAGCCAAGCTCCAGTGGAATTCTGGGGATCAAAACTTGATCAAACTCAGTGAGTTCTGATCTCTTCAGCGCACCTCACAACACCTTCAGCCCTCTACTTTAAACTCAGGTTGTGAGAATTCTTTGCTTCATCCCTCTTTAGCGCATCTCACAGTGTGCCATTGATTGGGGGGAGCAGTGACTAAGTTTGCAGAACTCAAAGTGTCCGACTATTTGGCAGAAGAGCTAGAATAGTTATTGACAAAAAATACAGCAACTCTGAGATAGAGTGTGCTGAAGCAGTCCGTGTACTACGCATTGTAATAGAATAGGCTAGGTCTGTGAGTCGGGTTCGTAGCTATTTCTTACTAGAAGTGTGTAGGTAATACTAAGAGAGTCTCTAAGATTAGACTACTAGCTTATCTAGGGAGTTAGACTGAGCAGAATATTTCGACTAGGAGATAAGTAGGGTTGTGAGTCCTTTGTACTTTGAACCACGTATAGTGAAGTCTTAAGGATCGGAGAGTGATCCTCTCCGGACGTAGGCAAGTTGCCGAACTGGGTAAACAAACTAACTTTTATCGTTCTTATTCGTCAATAGAATAATTTCCGTAGGAAGAGACAAAGAGTGCTCAGCAGAAGCTATATCTTCAGAGGCTGTAACTCGTGATCAGCAATGCAGGAAAATTTCACAACTTGTTCATAAGCATCTTAGACATATGGTATGTTCTTTTGTACTTATACTGTGTACTGATATTTATTACTTTACTTATATGTACTTATATTTACTTTCTTACACAATATGTACGGCAAAGAACATACACTTATTTATGTGATTTTTACCGAAGATAAAACTTGATAGATTGAACCGGATCGCAATAATTCGAGTTATATGACATTATTAGGTTGAACCGGATTGGAACCATTTGATGTTCGAAACGACAATGTATTCACTTTAGGTTTAGGGTTGCATTATTGAGGCATTGATGGGAGATTGCGGCAGTAGCGAAAGAGAAATGTGTGCGGCCGAACTGGTGAGGAAGAAATAAACACAATCACCACATTATCAACAATCCACCACATTATCAACAACAATCCACCACCACCACTACCATCCCCACCCCCACCCCACTACCTTAACATCACAATCACCACATTATCACCACCACCACAACACAACCACCACCCCCCACAACAAGACGTCCACACCACCACCACAAAAATACTACAACGACCACACATGACACAACCACAATATCATCACCACCACAACAACAACATACCACCACCCCCACAACAACACCACCACACCACTACCATCTCATTACCACACCATCACCACACCATCACAACCATTGACACCACCACCACTCCACTACAACCACCATCACCTCACTACCTTAGCATCACAACCACAATATCACCACCACCACCACAAAAAAATCACACCACCACACCACAACAACAACTCAGCACTACCACAACACCACTACCATTACCACAACACTACCACCACCACTACCACCACCACTACCACAACACTTCCAAAACCACAACAACCCACCACCACCACAACAACACACCACCAATAAAAAATAATAATTAATGTGTTTAACTTAACTTTACTTAACTTATTTACTTAAAATTTTGGTGCAAAAGAACAGGGCCTTAATAAGATTGTCAACTTGCACAATTTTAACCTGTAAATTCTTCAAAATATAAGAAAGTACACTCGAGTTATCTTTGAAGTTTTGTGAGAGGCCTCAGACTTAGAGGTTAAAACACATTCAAGAGAGCATTTGTTCATACACTCAAGGCCCAAGCCTCTTGTATTTACAAAAATATTAAAGATGATTCAACGGAGGATGACAAATACAAGGAAAAAAAAATAAGAGAATCAAAATATGGGAGGAATTAGTACTGTCACGAAAGAACTCCCTTAAGAGCGTCAAATCGTTGCTCCATGCGATCCTAGTGACTCCTTGCTTGAAGATCCATTTTCTTTGCTCTGCTCTGGACTCTACATACTAGATTCGAGGAGCCAAACTCAAATGAAGAATGCTGGTCATGAGCTACCTTTATATACCGAAAAAGAGGCATCGCCTGGATAGTGCAGAGCATTGCCTGGAGGCTTCTAAATCTAACGAGGCGTCGCCCGATATTGAAGCGTTGTCTGGCCATAAGGGAGGCATCGCCTGGACACATTAAAAATAGTAAGGCGTCGCCTGAAGCTTTCCAAAATAATGAGGCGTAGCATGACATTAGTGAGGCATTGCCTGGCACAAAAGTGAGGCATCGTCTTTGTTGAGGCCTCGCTTGGTAGAAAAGTGAGGCATCGCATGAACTCTGCAAGATCCGTTTTAGCTCGTTCTTGCTCCTTTTTGTCCATTTTTGCCTTGTTTGCATATTTTTATCCTTAAACCTTCCTTGAACTGGAAATGTCCTAAATAGATAACAAATAAGCATCATTCAAACCAACAAAATTTCGCTCGGAAACGAGTCAAAATGATACAGCGTGCGTGGGGGCGATAGATCAAACCTTGCTGATTCCGTAGAATACCAAAAATTGAAGGAAGAAAATCCCTCGATCAAATCTCGATTTCTAACTTACAAGCGATGCAAGGCGTTCTTAAATAGGAAAAAAGAAAATGGAAAAAATTCTAAAACATAAAATTGAAATAAACTAAACGGCGCAAGATGGCCCAAAAAGCATATATGTCATGAGAAACTTGGTGAGATTTGTCCATAGGCCCGTTCCACTTTAAAAAAAAATTATAATGACCCATCTGACTCTGGCAACCCAAAAACGCTACCTTCCACCGCCCGCGTTTTCCAAGTAGGATAATGCTAGTTGCTCAGCATTACAAAATCACGAAGGAATGGAGTCTAAAATGTATAATAAAATCAACTCATCATACATGAAATTTGCACTCCGTAACTGTAGACGACAACCCACGGTTTGCTTCAGCAACTTCTTCCGCCAAGTTGCTGACACTTTGCATTGGCCAATCCTGAGAAGAACAAACAGAATTGTTTACTCAGTTCGGCAACAACATACGTCTAGGTCCTCAAGACTTCACTATCACAGTTAGAGTACAATGGTTTCCAACAACTCAGCCACGCTAGTCTAACCACTACTCCTAACCCAGTCAAAGTCTCTGCTTAATCGTTAACACATACTAGCTACACTATCAACACACTTCCAGTAATAGATAGCTAACGACCTGAACTCACAGACTTAGCCTATCCTATTATAGTGTGTTACAGCGGATGCTACAACTTCTTCAACCTAGTTGATGTCGCTTCTATCGATGACTTCTCCAAGCACTCCTGCTGAGTAGTCTAACTCTTTGCGCTGCTCCCCCTTAAACAATGACCTCTAGCCACTATCAAGGAACACGCTGGGACAGTCCGTGCAAGCTACACTCCGCGACTGTCAACTGTTCGGCCTATTGCTCTAGTCCAGTCAACTTCCACGAATCAATATAGTAATCCGTTTGCTCTAGTCCAAATTACTCCTCTGCTCATAACACAACTATCGCTTCAGCACTCTCTAGTTTTATCTCTGCTCTGTGTGTTTTGTTTGATTCGGTGTCTTCGATACCTCTCTGGTTGCCTCGGTCTCTGCTTTCTTATATAGCTTATTCGTCCCATCAACCTCTTTCGGCAGATAATGCTACCTTCCGAATTCTCCACTGAATTCCAAGAAGGTTGTTGAGATTCGGTTTCCTAAATAGAAATTTAGAAACCTTATCTTATTGGCCTTCATCCGCGCTGCTACTGAAGATTCTCTGATCATCTGGGCCGTCCACTGCCTATTTGCACGATGGCGGAAATCTCCTGAACACCCTTCGAGTACCTCTGGATTGATCTGCTACAAAGCCTCTCTCCTTAGCTTTAGCCTTGAAACTTTAAGGGAAACTATAGCCTCTTTTGGTCCTTCTGATCATCTGTACCAGCTACAAGCAACACAGGTTGCTATAGCTTCTTCTGCCTCTCTGTTTTGTCAGTCTTCTTTTGTAAGTAAAAGCTTCTGCTACCAAAGTTTGATGTAGCCTCTTCTTCCGCTCGGGAGCTTCATAGATGTCATATCCGTAACAATCTCCTCCTTGACATTTGTTGACAAAACTAACTACTAAGACTGACAAAACCTGTCAACTGAAAATAGATGTTAATGTTAATACCAGCTTGATAGTAGATACTTTTTTATCCTTCTTCTCTCCCTTTTTGTCACAAATGGCAAGAGGATCCAGGAGATGCTTGATCAACTTACTCCGACAACATACACAGACCCATTGCACGGTTTTGATTGGTCACACGATTTTGCATTGAATTCGGTAATAGTTCTCCCTCCAGCATCTTCAAGCATTTAAATAGAGAGGTGATCATCTGAATTCTCGAGGTCTTCACCTTGTTGGTTCCCTCATGGACTATCTCCAAGATGTCCCATGCTTATTTTGCGCTGTCGCAATTTGAGATCAACCTGAAATTGTTGGCATCAACAGCTGCAAAGATAGAATTAAGGGCCTTGGAGTTACCAGATGCTATAGATTCCTCTTCTCTTATCCATCTGTCTTCGGACTTTTTCTAGGCAATTCCCTTGTTGTCGATGACCATTGGATGCGACCACTCGGATATCACTGCTCGCCATGCTTTTTCATCTACTGCCTTCAGGAAGGCCTTCATGAAAGCTTTCTAGTAACTGTAGTTCCCTCCTTCGAGCAGTGGTGTTCTGCTAGTGCTTTGTCCTTCCTTCGTTGTTCGTTGTAGAAGTCAGCAGCGCTTGCCCGGATCACACTCTTTGCGTCGAGTGATCGGCTCTGATACCAATTGAAATTACCAGCGCTGCTGGTAACTTGTATTTCTAAACTTCAGCCGATCACCCTGAAATCTTTGCAGCGTCTCTGAGATGCAGATTTGTGTACAAGTAGTTGCTATAGCACACTCTTGTGCAGGCAGATCTTGTGCAGCAAGATAAAAACAATGACCAAGAAGTTGATCACCCAGTTCGGCCAAGCGCCTACCTTTGGGAAAGACTGAACCTCAGTCTTTTAATCCACTATGCTCAAGGTCTGTTGTATAACACGGTTCCACTCTACGCAACCTATGCTACTCAACCTTAGCTAGTACCTCGATCGCAATCAGAACAAGCTCTGACTTGTGTCTCAACTACATACACTTGTATCAATTTAGAATAGCTACTGACCCGACTAACTCAGCCTATTCTAATTAACACAGAGTCTCCATAGGGTTGCTATAGCACCTGCCGTAGTACACAGCTGATGCAGGTATTGTCAGAGTAGCTCCAAAGCCTTCCGGCGAGCAGTGACAATTCTTCCACGAGCGCTGCACACTCTGGAATGCTCCCCCTCACCTAGTGACCTCATGTCACTAGGGAAACCAGGTTTCCTGCGAATTGCCCGAGTTCCTCCACTTGTCAATTTCTCCGCAGCCTACCTTGATCAACTAACAAGCAATCGCTGCTGTGAATTGGCTTCCCAGATAAAGCACTGATCAGGCTCAGCAAGTCTTGATCACACTTAGCTTCAATCACCACAGCTCAATGATTGAAGCTCTACTCGCACACAATCTCCCTCCATTGATACTCTGTGTATGCTCTCTGCTCACACTTAGCTTGAATCAACTCAGCTCTGTGCTCACGCTCTGCTCAATGATCGAAGCTCTGCTCGCACACAATCTCCCTCCGATGATACTCTGTGTATGCTTTCTGTGTTTGCACTCTCTGCTTCGATACCTTTGACGCTCTGCTCAGCTTTCTTTAAATAGGAACAACCGGTTCCATCAATATCAGTTTTAGGAATTTCCCCCAAGCAACAATATCTTCTAATTTGTAGGAGATAAGATTTGATTTGAAAAAAAAATCTTTCACAACCAAATCTTCACCCTAGGAAGGGAATCTTCACTAGGATATTCTTTCTGAATATTTAGAAGCTCCTTGTTGAACTGTCAAGTGATTTCTCCGAAGAGCGGAACTTTTGCTGTAGAACAGTTGGTACAGCATCCTGAGACAGCTTACGCTATAGCAGCAGCTTGTTCACTGGGCTTGTTCACGTGTGCTGGTTTTGTCAAATGAATGCCTTTCTGCATTATCAATCTCCCCCTTGGCATTTTGACAAAACCCCTTTCACAGATGACTCGATGGATCACTCGTTCTTTCTAAAAGGTTGGCAAACTGTTGTTCTCGGCCGCGGATGGGCGCATTTCTCTTCACTTTCCTGTTGTTCCTCCTCTCCCCTTCCCATTTTCGTCCTCCCCCTTTTTGTAATATATGCCAAGGGAAAGGGATCTGGGATCGACTTACGGTGCCAGAACGCAGAGACCCAGAGAGGATCTCAGGGCTTCAAATCTGGCTGCATCCAGAGGTTTGGTGAAGATGTCTGCAAGTTGTTTGTCGATCGAACACAATGTGCTGAAGAGCGATGATCTTCTTCTTTACCAGATCTTTGATGAAGTGATGCCGAATATCAATGAGTTTGGTTCTGCTATGCTGAACTGGGTCTTGGAGATGCTGATAGCACTCATGTTGTCAGAGTAGAGGATCATTTCACCTTGATTGAGTCCATACTCAGCCAGCATTTGCTTCATCCAAACCATCTGAGCACAGCAGCTTTCTGTTGCAATGTACCCTGCCTCAGCCGTGGACAGGGATATGCTGTTTTGTTTTCTGCTAAACCAGGATACCAGGTTGTTTCCCAGGAAGCACAACCTGCCCAGTGTGCGTCACTGTATCCTACCAAATTTGCATTTGTGTCATTAGTATACTGATAGAGCCTATTTATACGCGCTATTTAGATCCTAACACTGTGCTTGTTTGCATTATTTTGTGTACAAGATTACTGGTTTCCGGTGTTTTTGTATTCCAGGGCAAAACAAGGGCCTAAGTCGGATACGCGCTAATAGGCGCGTTTAAGGAGCGCAACACACAGCCTGCGGAGCTAGCAGCGCAAACAGGATAGGAAGCGGCAGATTCAAACTGCGGTGCGCTAACCAACTGCGCGAACCAAGATTGTCCTCATGAGTAGTATATAAAGAGAGCCATGCGCAGGATGTTGGTGTTTCCAAATCTTGAACACCATAGGATTTGGAAGTTGCCAAGATTGTCCTCATGAGTAGTATATAAAGAGAGGAAGGCTAGGGTTTGAAAGATATATCAGATATCGAGGAGAGAGAGCCAGAACTGAAAAACACACGAGCTGCTGCGAGGACCTGCGCTAGCCGACTGCGCGAGCCGAGACACAGCAACCTTCACGCACCTGCTTGTTACTGTTTCCTTGGACACTTTAGCTTTTATTTACTATTTCTATGATGTTTACTACTACCATGTCTAGCTAAACGCTTTGTATCGGTTAGGCATGATTCTATGAGTATTTCCTTTGAGACTTGTGCTTAATGCATAGTTTGTTTGCTTGTATTAATTATGTGCACACGGTTGACAGCTAGTTGCATGAGTAGGGGAAGCCTTGAACCGCAATCTTACTCTTACTACTTGTTTGTTATATGTTAAACTAGTCGCTAGGGTAATCAGCTGCTACTGTGACAGGATTCGTAGCTGCTTAGACTAGTTTCAAGAATTAATAGCTCATGGACTTTGATCGGAACATGCGCACATGTTAGAAAGTCTTGATCGGACACTAACTTCAGTAAATCGAACTATAGACGTTTAGAGTCAATGATAAGGAATACATTCATAGAGGATTATCTGCACCGATACTTTTCATAGTCATAGTACTTAATCTCTACTGCCTGCGCACGTCTAGTGCAAATTCTGCTTTTAACTACTGTTCATTCGCGCACCTGCGCAACCCAATCACTCACAACCCCAATTTTCGTAAGTTGTAGGTTACTAGCTAGAACATCTGGTTGCTCCTTATGGGATCGACCTTGACTTAGCCGCTATACTAAGTGGAGAAGAAAGGATTAATTTGACGCGTACAACGACGCGCGATCATATACCACAGGCCATAGTTTATCGTACCCCCAACATACCGAATGATCCTTTTAACTAGCTGCATGTGACTCTCTTTTGGACAGGCTTGAAATCTTGCACATACTCCTACTACAAAGGAGATGTCGGGACGACTAGCAGTCAGATACAACAGGCTACCAATCAAACTTCTCTAGATAGTCTAATTTACTTCCACCCTAGTTTCATCTTTGACAGCTTTGACATGAGTGGCAGCTGGTGTTCGTTTGTGACTGGCGTTATCTAGCTGGAATTTCTTCACGAGGTTCTTGCTATATTTGCTCTGTGCTACAAAGGCTCCATCATCTTTCTGGGAAATTTCCAGCCCGAGGAAATATGTCAGCTCCGCTACCATGCTCATTTTGAATTCATTATGCATGTGATCCAGAAACTGCTTCACCAGCTGCTGGGGCTTCGATCTGAAGACAATGTCATCCACATAAATCTGAGCAATGATCACCTCTGACTTGCTTCTTTTTACAAAGAGAGTTTTGTCAGCTCCCCCCTTTCATATCCATGATTTTCAAGGAAGACGGTCTGTCTCTCATATCATGCTCTAGGAGCCTGTTTAAGCCCATACAGAGCTTTCTTCAGCTTGTAGACATGCTCCGTATGGTGCGGGTCTTCAAACCCTTTAGGCTGAGCTACATATACTTCTTCTGAGAGATCGCCATTTAAAAATGCACTCTCAACATCCATTTGATACAGCTTAAATCCGAGAAAGCATGACATGGCCATGAGCAGTCTGATGGCTTCCAACCGAGCAACTGGTGCAAAGGTTTCATCGAAGTCAAGGCCTTCAATTTGGGTGTACCCTTGTGCAACCAGTCTGGCTTTATTCCTTGTGATGTTTCCCTTCTCATCAGTTTTGTTCTTGAAGATGTGCTTGGTACCTATGATGTTTATTCCTTTCGGTCTGGCGACTAAGTCCCATACATCATGTCTCTCAAACTCAGCAAGTTCTCCCTGCATCGCTATCATCCAGTATTCGTCACCCATGGCTTCCTTGAAGTTTTTTGGTTCTGTACAGGCCAGAAAGCAGGTGTTACAAATAGACAGGCAGGTGTTGAGATGTGAGACACTTCTAGTTCTTCTCTCTTCTGTCGGATCTCCAATCACGTTAGTCAAGGGATGATTCCTCTGAATCTTCTTTGGGGATCGTCTTGATGTTGTAGGAAGGATCTCGCTATCCTATTCTACATCAGGGTTATCCACATGTTCATCTGGGCTTTCTACATCAGCGTCTGCTGTAGCATCCTCTGGTGCAGGGTCTTGCTCACTCCTGTTCTGTCCCATGGGTGCAGCTTCAGTGCCTGAGTCCTCGTCATCTAAGCAAGTGCACGTTGCTTCTTAATATCATTGACGACTACATTAATGGACTCAATCACTGTCTTCGTCCTTTCATTGTAAACTCGATATGCCCGGCTATTTACTGAGTAGCCCAAGAACATCCCAGCATCACTCTAGGGGTCAAGCTTCTTTTTGTATTCCCGATCCCTCGTAATGTAGCAGTCACTCCCAAAGATGTTAAAGTATTTAACCGTGGGCTTCTTCTGGTTTCAGAGCTCATAACAAGTCTGATTCGTTCCTTTCCGCAAGGAAACTCTGTTGATGATGTAGCAGGCTGTGTTCATTGCCTCAGCCCAAAATCTCAGGGGAACCTTCTTCGCATGAATCATGACCCTGGCCATTTCTTGAATTGTTCGATTCTTTCGTTCCACGACACCATTTTGCTGAGGAGTGATTAGAGACGAGTACTAATGAGTGATTCCCCTTTTTCTGCAGAACTCGTCTACTGCTTCATTCTCAAATTCCCGTCCATGACCACTTCGGACGATGGAGATTTTGAGATTCTTTTCTTGCTCCAGTCGGGACGCCAGAGAGAAAATTACTCCTACAGTGTCTGATTTCTCCCTGACAAATTCAATCCACGTGAATCTGGTATAATCATCAATACAGACAAATGCGTACCTCTTCCTTCCAATGCTCTCGACCTCCATAGGTCCCATCAAGTCCATGTGTAGCAATTGAAGAGGTCTGATTGTATTAATATTTTTAACTTTTGGGTGTGATGCCTTCTTCTGTTTGCCTATCTGGCATTCTCCATAGATGGTGCTCGGTTCACCTTTGAGTATTGGAACTCCTCTGACTAATCCTTCCGTAGCAATTTTCTTCAAGGTTCTCAGGTTGATGTGGCCCATCCTTTTGTGCCAGAGATTCATTTCTTCTGTGTTGGTCAGCATGCATGTTGGTGAAGGGGTTGATGTACCAACTTTGAGAAGATAACAATTGTTCTTTGATCTGGTCCCTTGCATTATGCATTCTCCTGAGTTGTTGAAGACGCGACACGAATCTTGGGTGAACTTTACTTGCAGCGTTCCATCGCACAACTGACTAATGCTTATGAGATTTGCCTTTAATCCTTTTACCAGCATTACATTCTTCAGCTTGGGCATCCCTTTGACTGTCAATGTTCCTTTCCCCAGAACTATTCCTTTCAACCCATTTCCAAATTTTACCAGTTGTTATGAGCATCGAGTTATGTTCTTTAGGAATGCTCTTTCTCCAATCATATGCCCTGAGCATCCACTATCAAAGTACCAGCTTACTCTGCTTGAAGAACTTGCTGTGCTGACAAGTGCGATATGTAGGGTTCTCTTATGTTTCTGCAGTGTGAGATCTTTAGTTGGAGTTTGCCTAGTGAGGATCGACAGGCAGTGCATCTTAATGTGTCCCTTGTGTCCACAGGTATAGCATCTTCTGTGATTATACTTTAGACACTCCTTGGTACTATAACGATGATACAGGGATTGCTGCAGCAGACTCTTGTTCATCTTTTCTTGTGCCCTTCTCAATGTCTTGATTGGTCTGTATCTGATTATGTTGCATTCATCTTCACTGTGATCGGTATCATCTTCACTCCAGCTAGCTGAGAAAGAACTGTCACTCCTTTGCTCAGATTTCTTCATCGGTTTGCCGGTACACTCGACTTATCGGTGAACCATATCCTTCACCGTTCCATCACTGAATGCCCTTTCTTTTTCCTTTCTTCTCGTCTTCATCTGGGGCAGGTTCCTTTCTCCTTCTCTAATTTCCTCCTCCCCTCCTGGCTTGCCTTCGAGAGGATAAGCCTTGGCTAGATTTTGTTTCCATGTTCTTCAAGAGTTTTCCAAGGTTCTTCACTAATAGACTCAGTAGGTCACCAGATGTAGGCTTCTCTTCTTCTGTTTCTGCTTTTAGTCCTACATTCTTGCCTTGGGGAGAGTGGCTCTTCTTTGACAAGCTTCATTTCAAACTGTTTGAGAGATCCAATCAACGCCTCTAGTCTCATATGTCTGACATTCCGAGCTTCTTCAATGGCTGTCACTTTCATATCAAATCTGGTGGGCAGAGATCTAAGTACTTTCCTTATCAGTTTTTCCTCTGGAAAGGGTTCTCCAAGAGCATGAGCCTCATTTGACAGATCGAATAACCTGCCGTTGAACTCATGATGGAGTCCTCTTCTTCCATCTTTAGACTCTCAAACTGAGAAGCAATGATCTGCTACCTGGACATCTTTATTTTGTCAGTTCCTTCATGGGCTACTTGCACGATTTCCCAGGCTTATTTTGCAATGTCAAAGTTGGAGATCAACCTGAAATTGTTAGCATCTACTGCAGCAAAAAATAGCATTCAGTGCCTTTGAATTACCATTTGCTGTAGCTTCCTCTTCTGCAGTTCATTGTACTTCAGGTTTCACTCGGGTAACTCCCCTTTGATCCATAGTTATGGGAGGTGACCATTCAGCCACAACCGCTCTCTAGGTTCTTTCATCAATAGCTTTGAGGAATGCCTTCATTCTTTCTTTCCAATAGCCATAGTTACTTTCTTCCAGCAACGGTGGGCGGCTTGTACTCTGACCTTCCTTCATTGTTTCTTGCTTCCTTCAGCAGACGCTCAGGATCTTTACTCTGTATGTTTAATTCCCGCTCTAATACCAATTAAAATGTTTGCAGCGTCTCTGAGATGCAGATTTCTGTACAAGCAGTTGCTATAACACACTCTTGTACAGGCAGATCTTGTGCAGCAAGATAAAAACAATGACCAAGAAGTTGATCACCCAGTTCGGCCAAGTGCCTACCTCTGGGAAAGACTGAACCTCAGTCTTTTAATCCACTATGCTCAAGGTCTGTTGTACAATACGGTTCCACTCCACGCAGCCTATGCTACTCAACCTTAGCTAGTACCTCGATCACAATCAGAACAAGCTCTGACTTGTGTCTCAACCACCTATACTTGTATCAATTCAGAATATCTACTGATCCGACTAACTCAGCCTATTCTAGTTAATACAGAGTCTCCATAGGGTTGCTATAGCACCTGTTGTAGGACACAGCTGATGCAGGTATTGTCAAAGTAGCTCCAAAGCCTTCCGCCAAGCAGTGAAAATTCTTAAACGAGCGTTGCACACTCTGGAATGCTCCCCCCTCCCCTAGTGACCTCCTGTCACTAAGGAAACCAGGTTTCCTGCGAATTCCCCGAGTTCCTCCACTCGTCAGTTTCTCCGCAGCCTGCTGATCGCGCGTCGTTGTACGCGTCAAATTAATCCTTCCTTCTCCACTTCGTACAACGGCTAAGTCAGGGTCGATCCCACAAGGAGCGTGCAGACTCATTTTCGCTAGTAACATATAACTTACAAAGTTGGGGGTTATGCGTGATTGGGTTGCGCAGGTGCGCGAATGAACAGTAGTGAAAGCAGAATTACACTATACGTGCGCAGGCAGTAGATATTAAGTGCTATAACTATGAAAAGTATCGGTAAAGACAATTGATAGAGCCTATTTATACGCGCTATTTAAATCCTAACACTATGCTTGTTTGCATCATTTTGTGTACATGATTACTGGTTTCCGGTATTTTTGTATTCCAGGACGAAACGAGGGCCTAAGTCGGATGCACGCTAATAGCACAGAATTAAAGAGCGCAACACACAACCTGGGGAGCTAGCAGCGCAAATAGGATAGGAAGTGGCAGAGTCGACTACGGTGCGCAGACCGATTGCGCTAACCAATGTGTGCAGTGCGCCATGCGCAGGATATTGGTGTTTCCAAATCTTGACACCATCGGATTTGTAAGTTGCCAAGGCCGTCCTTGGGCCTCATGAGCAGTATATAAAGAGAGGAAGGCTAGGGTTTGAAGAGGATCGAAAAGGCATCAAGACAAACACGAGAGAGAGGCAGAACAGAAAAACACACGAGCTGCTGTGAGGACCTGCGCTAGCCGACTGCGCCAGCCGAGACACTGCAACCTGCACGCACCTGCTTGTTACTGTTTTCTTGGATACTTTAGCTATTATTTACTATTTCTATGATGTTTACTACTAGCATGTCTAGCTAAACGCTTTGTATCGGTTGGGCATGATTCTATGAGTATTTCCTTTGAGACTTGTGCTTAATGCATGGTTTGTTTGCTTGTATTAATTCTGTGCACACTGTTGACAGCTGGTTGCATAAGTAGGGGAAGCCTTGAACTACAATCTTACTCTTGCTACTTGTTTGTTATATGTTAAACTAGTTGATAGCTTGACGGTGACAACTAGGAGTAACACGCTAGGATAATCAGCTGCTACTGTGACAGGATTCGTAGCTGCTTAGACTAGTCTCAAGAATTAATAGCTCATGAACTTTGATTGGAACATGCGCACATGTTAGGAAGCCTTGATCGGACACTAACTTCAGTAAACCGAACTATAGACGTTTAGAGTCGATGATAAGGAATATATTCATAGAGGATTGTCTGCGCCGATACTTTTCATAGTCATAGTACTTAATCTCTACTGCCTGCGCACGTCTAGTGCACATCCTGCGTTAACTATTGTCATTCGCGCACCTGCGCAACCCAATCACTCACACCCCAATTTTTGTAAGTGTAGGTAACTAGTTAGAGCGAATCTGCTTGCTCCTTGTGGGATCGACCCTGACTTAACCGCTATACTAAGTGGAGAAGGAAGGATTAATTTGACGCGCACAACGACTCGTGCATCAAATTTCGGCGCCGTTGCCGGGGAGCAACACAGATAAGCTTTAACCAGCTTAAGTTTTCTTTTACAATAGTTAGTTATTTCTGTTTGCTTTATTTTCCTCGTTGTTGTTTCTGACAGCGCGCAATCAACATCAGCCTGCGCAACCTTGAAACAGTTGCGCTGCGCAGATTCTAGTTGCTCACTGACAGACGTGACAGCTTAGTTGTCTTTTAATTTCATTTTCTTTGAGATTTAGAACAGGTCATGGAGGATAACAGTGTCGTTGGAGACAACTTAGGGGATAGAACCCCAGAGAATGCGAGGGCGGACAACCGTGCAGTTCGGTTCAGAGAGGAAGTGCGTGTGAGGTTGAAGCAAGGATGGCCGCTGAAGTGTATAATGCGCCACCCGCGCGACAGGACGCGCGACGCAGAATAGTGCGTGAGATGTCAGCCCCAATCACGGTTAACCGGCCATGGTGCATAGTGCTTCCACCAGACGGTCATTTTGAGCTAAGGAGCTCGCTCATTCATCACATGCCCAAGTTCCACGGGATGAACAACGAGAACCCAGTCAAGCATGTGCGAGAATTCCTAGTCATTTGCGAGAACATGAAGGCCGAAGGGGAGAGCGACGAAGCGCTGAAGATGAAAGCATTCCCTTTTTCATTGTGTGACACGGCCAGGCATTGGCTGATGAACTTACCAGCAGGATCAATTCACACATGGGAGCAGTTGCAGAAGAAGTTCTTGGACAAGTTCTATCCCGCAGCCAAGATCGCGCTACTCAGGAGGGAGCTGGCCGCACCTAGGCAGGGCGCAGAAGAATCACTATCGGAGTATTATGAGCGTTTCAAGGAACTGGAGGCCAACTGCTACAATCACGGCCTGCCTCAAAATGTGCTGATAGAGAATTTCCTGAATGGATTGTTACCCATGGAGCTGAGATTATTGAATGCATGCGCAGGAGGCGACATTTGCAACATGTACCCAGAGGACGCGTGGCAGCTGATAGAAGACTCTGCTGGACAGGTAAGACATCAGTTAACACTTGAAAATAGTCGTGCTCGTTCTGTGCATCAGGTAGAAACAAGCGCTGAGATAAAGGAAATGAAAGCCATGCTACAGAAGTTGATGCATGCGCAGGGGGTGCAACCAGCTGCGCCAAAGGCATGCGAATTCTGCATGTCCACTGAGCATAAAACCGATGCATGTCCCACACTTTTTGAGGAATCAGGAGATGTCAATGCTCTAGGAGGATAGGATAATAGAGGGCTGCAGAGGCAGAATCAGCCGCGTTTTGGACTAGCCGCAAATGGGTTCAGATGGAAGGAGGAAAAAAATTTCCAGAGGCAGTCCACGGATCAGCGCGCACCCCAGCAGACGCAACAAACTGCGCCCTACAATCCACCGCATCGCCACTGACGCACCATCACAAAACAACCAGCAGCCGAGGCGATCCTTAGAAGATATTGTGGGGCAGCTAGCAGACACAGTGCGCTAGAATGATGAAAAGTATGACAAGAGGTTCGAGTCCATTGAGAAGCAGCTGTCATAGATTGCTACCACGGTGTATGAGCTGAAAAAGAGCGATGGCAACCTGCCTTCGCAAATGATCCAGAATCCCAAGGGAGGAGTCAACGCAGTAACACTGAGGACTGGGCACACGGTAGGAACAGAGCAGACCGCAAAGGCGCCCGCGTAACCAGTTGCGCAAGCTCCAGATCCAGCAGAGCAAAATGCGCAATAAGAAGCGCCAGCCACAAGCCAGCAGCACGAGGCGCCAGGTACGGCGCAATCAAAAGACAAAGGCATGAATCGTACTACCATACCTGCACCTTTCCCTGTACAGGCACCATCGGCTAGGAAGGAAGCACTCGATAAGGAGCTCTACGAGTTATTCAGTAAGGTGGAAATAAACATTCCCCTTATTGAAGCAGTTCGGCAGATCCCTAGGTACGCCAAATTCTTAAAGGAGTTGTGCACAAACAAGAGGAGGAAAGGCGAGTGCGCACAGGTAATGCTAAATGCGCAGGCCTCAGCAATCGTGCAACATAAGGTACCACCTAAATGCCGAGACCCAGGTACGTTCACCATTCCATGCACTTTAGGTAAGACCACAGTAAGCAACTGCATGATTGACTTAGGCGCATCTATAAATGTGCTTCCCTATTCCCTGTATGCGTCATTGCGCCTTGGACCACTAAAGCCTGCAGGTCTCACCATTCAGCTAGCGAATCGGTCGTGCAAGCAACCGACGGGCATGATCGAGGACGTCCTCGTCCGAGTAGGAGAGCTGGTGTTCCCAGCAGATTTCTATGTCTTAGAAATGGAGGGTGAGTCGAGCAAAGGCAGTGCGTAGATTCTACTGGGCAGACCATTTCTGATGACAGCGCGGACAAAGATAGACGTGTGGAGGGGCACGCTCTCAATGGAGGTCGATGGCGAGGAAATTCACTTTAACATATTCAAAGGGATGCAGCACCCTCATGAGGACGCCACAGTGCACGCGATGGACATCATAGATGACTTAGTTGCAGATGCGCAATGTGCGAGCGCAGCAGAAGGACCTGAGACACTGGCACAGGCAGAGTTGGAGGCGCATGAGGATGAGCTGAGCAGTGCTGAACCAGCACCCAGACAGGTACACGATAGAGTTAATGTCTACACTACTAATAAAATCTTGCCCTCTATTGAACAGGCACCCAAGGTCGAGCTGAAGCAACTCCCAGAGCACCTCAAATACATATTTTTGGGAAATGAAGACACCCTGCCGGTAATCATAAGGAAAGGATTAGAAGAGGAGCAGGAGGCGCGATTACAGCAGGTGCTGCGCAAGAACCAGCGCGCTATAGGATGGACACTTGCTGACCTGCGCGGAGTGAGCCCGGACGTATGCATGCATAGGATCCTATTGGAAGATGGTGCCAAACCATCCAGGGAGCCTCAGCGCAGATTGAACCCGAATATGATGGAGGTGGTACAGAAGGAGATCCTGAAGCTGCTTGACGCAGGGGTCATCTACCCAATCTCGGACAGCAAATGGGTAAGTCCAGTGCACGTTGTGCCGAAGAAAGGAGGAATCACAGTAGAGGAGAATGCGCAGGGCGAGCTAGTTCCCAAGCGCATGCAAACTAGATGGCGCATGTGCATAGACTACAGAAAGCTTAACGCAGTCACGCGCAAGGATCATTTTCAGCTACCCTTCATGGACCAGATGCTAGATCGATTAGCGGGGAAGCCCTACTTTTGTTTCTTGGACGGGTACTCAGGGTACAATCAGATACGCATTGCTGCGGAGGATCAAGAGAAAACTACGTTTACCTGCCCATTCGGTATGTTTGCGTTTCGGCGCATGTCATTTGGGCTGTGTAACGCGCCAGGTACGTTCCAACGTTTAGTCATGAGCATCTTTTCTGATATGATTGGTATATGCATAGAGGTGTTCATGGATGATTTTACTGTGTACGGAGGTATCTTTGACGCGTGCTTAACTCATCTTGATAAAGTCTTAGCGCGCTGCATTTCAAAAAACCTAGTGCTCAATTATGAGAAATGTCATTTTATGGTATCACATGGAGTAGTACTAGGACATATTATCTCACAGGAGGGGATCAAGGTAGACAAAGCCAAAATAGATCTTATTTCTAATCTGCCTTATTCCACTAACGTGCGCGATGTGAAATCATTCCTTGGGCATGCTGGGTTTTACAGGCATTTCATAAAAGATTTTTCTAAGATTTGTATACCCCTGTCTAACCTCTTGCAAAAGGATGTGTGTTTCGAATTCACTGATGAGTGCAGGGCCGCATTTGATAAGCTGAAGGAGGCGCTGACAAGTGCGCCAGTGATGCGCGCGCCAGACTGGAACCTGCCGTTTGAACTGATGTGCGACGCAAGTGACTATGCAGTAGGTGCAGTCCTGGGACAGCGCGTGGACAAGAAGCCGCACGCCATTTATTATGCATCGCGCACTCTGGACGCTGCGCAGAGGAACTACACCACCACGGAGAAGGAACTTCTGGCAATCGTGTTTGCTCTGGAGAAGTTCCGCGCATATGTTCTAGGCGCCTGAGTCATCGTCTACACAGACCACGCAGCAATCCGCTACCTAATGTCCAGGAAGGAGACTAAGTCGCGCCTGATGCGCTGGGTGCTCCTACTTCAGGAATTCGACTTGGAAATCAAGGATAAGAAGGGCACGGAAAACACAGTCGCTGACCACCTGTGCAGGATCGTGAAAGCAGAGGAGCCAGGGCGGATCATGAAGACATTCCGTGACGAGCATCTGATGACGCTGACAGGTAAGGTACCATGGTATGCGCACATTGCGAATTACCTGGTCACAGGTACGTTCCCTCCTCATTTCACTAAAACCCAATGCATGAGATTAAGCATGAGTCCAGGTATTGCATTTGGGATGATCCGTATATGCTCAGAATAGGACCTGATCAGATTTTGAGGCGATGCGTGCCTGACCATGAAATTAACTCTGTTTTGATGTTTTGTCATGCGCACGCATGTGGAGGACACTTTGGTCCAAAGCGCACGAGCAGAAAGATCCTGGATTGCGGATTTTATTGGCCGCACTTGTTTAGTGACTCGTATAACCACTGCAGGAACTGTGACAGGTGCCAGCGCACAGGGGGCATATCAGTGCGCAATGAGATGCCGCGGACGCCAATTCTAGTGGATGAAGTATTCGATATTTGGAGGATTGACTTCATGGGGCCATTTCCTCCATCTTCCGGATATGAGTATATATTGGTCGCGGTGGATTATGTCTCCAAATGGGTTGAGGCTAAGGCCACCTGGAAGGATGATGGTAAGACGGTCGCTGAGTTTTTGCGAACTAACTTTTTTTGTAGGTACGGAGTGCCTAAGGCAGTCATAAGCGACCAGGGGACGCATTTTTGCAATAGGATAGTGGCACAGGTATTCAAGCATTATGGAGTGCACCACAAGACGTCCACCGCTTACCACCCTCAGACGAATGGACAGGCAGAGGTTTCCAACCGAGAGATCAAGCGTATCCTGGAAAAAATTGTGAGACCGTCGCGCAAAGACTGGAGCCAGCGCCTTGACGATGCGCTATGGGCATACCGAACAGCACATAAGACACCAATCGGGACCTCACCGTTTCGGTTGGTTTATGGAAAAGCGTGCCACCTGCTAGTGGAGTTAGAGCACAAAGCATACTGGGCATTGCGCATTTGCAACCTGAACCTAGACGAGGCTGGTAAGGAGCGCGCATTTGAGCTAAGCGAATTAGAAGAGCTGCGCCTGGATGCATATGAGGGGCTGCGCGATTACAAGGCGCGCACAAAGGCATTTCACGACACAAACATCCTCAGACGCACTTTTGAACCAGGAGACCAGGTACTATTATTCTCCTCGCGCCTAAAGCTCATGCCTGGGAAGCTGCGTAGCAAATGGACGGGGCCATACACGGTTACCAAGGTTTTCCCTTATGGAACAATCGAGTTAGAAAACGAGCACCGGCATCGTTTTCAGGTCAATGGGCAGAGAGTGAAAAAGTATTTAGGAGAACCTTGGGATGGGACAGCGCGCGAAGTTGAATTGGCAGAGCCAGAGATAGCAGATGCGCAGGTTGCTGCGCCAGAGTCGCCACCAGATGCACCAGAGGGAGAACTGGGAACTATTGCTCATATTTCTTCTTCCTCTTTACTTCACCTCGTTACTTATGATTTATCACATACTATTAACCATGCTGACCACCCTTCCGATCCTTTGCGCAGGACCAAGAAGAACGCAACACACGTACGAGCGCGGGGTCGCTCAGGAGCAAGAGTGGGGGAGGTCACTGGCATACTTTGAGGCAAGTAACGAGGTACAGTCGAGCCAACGACGTTAAACAACTTTTACACGTTTTTTTTACACGTTCTACTTGTCGAGAGGTAACCCGACACGTTCTACTTTTACACGTTAAACAACAACTTGTTGAGAGGTAACCCGACACGTTCTACTTTTACACGTTTTTTTATATAGATTTCTAGTATCTTTTAGCTAGTTTAGGACTTGTAGTTTTAGTCGCGCAGCAGTGCGCAGGTCAGTGCGCAAATTCAGTGCGCAGAACAGCTGCGCCAGACAGGGGGTATAAAAGGCCAGGACTTAGAAAAAATTCAGCATTTTTTACAGTCGACCGTTGCAAGAAAGCTCCTGCCCTCAGCCTCCGCTCACCGTCCGACATCAACCAGGCATCCGTTTAGAGAGATTCGAAGAGCTTACCGTTGCGCACTCACCAGGTAAACCTTCCCTTCAGATTTGAGCCGATTCAGTTAGGGTTTGTGCGATAGGAAGGTTGCCCTAAGTTTGAAATCGCACCTAGATAGCCTGCACCATTTGGAGTTCTGGTTAGTGGGTTTTGTAGGCGGCCGTTAGGCGACCTGTGGGTGACCGTTTCAGGGTGTTTGTCGGAGTTTGGATTTTTGAGCATTTGTGGAGCTTTGACCTTAGTTGACCGGAGGAACCCCAGCGCACCATTCAGCCTGCCGAGGATCAAGACACCCCAGCATCATTCGCCAGCAAGTATGAAGCCTTCATGAGGCTGGAGATGTACGGGACCCCGTACATCAGCAGGGACTTCCTGCGCGAGGTCGGGATGGAGGACCTCATTGTGGAGAAGCTCGCGCTGGCGGGCTGGGAGGCACTGTTGGAGATCAACAACGCAGCGGATAAGGAGGATACATGCGAGTTTTTGGCGTCACTGGAGACGGCCGATCTAGAGATCAGGTACCGGCACAGAGGGGTCTGGTACATTGCCTCGGCCAAGAGGCTGAAGCGCACGCTGAGGTGCGCCAAGGTGCGTGAGGCGGATATAGACACGCACACGAATCAGGAGGCGTTGCGTGAGATGGCGACCGGCCCAGTTTTTGCCGCAGGGCGCAGCCGAGGACGTGAGCTGCGCGACCCGTGGATGTTCTACCTATGGCGCATGGTCGCCTATGCAATCATCGGGCATTTTAATGGTGCGCCGAAGATCAGCCTACTGGACATGGACATATTGAAGGGATTTCACTATGGGAAGAAGGTGCTTTTTGTCTCGGATATGGTGGTGCATTGGAGTCGGGTCAGCACGAAGGGGCCGCTGACTTGTGGTTAAATGATTACGCACCTGCTGCGTGTGTTGCATGGAGAGCCGGAGGTGCCTGAGCACACGTTAGTACCGGTTGTTCCCCTGGACCGCGCCCATATGCTGCAGCTCAGAGCGGTGGCCGTGAGAGAGGATGGGACATTGGAATGGTGCTACCAGCTGCAGCCGGCCAGAGCGCCGAGGCAACGAGCAGAGAGCAGCGCGCAGCCAGCGGAGGCCGCTGAGGAAAGGGAGATGGAAGAGGCCCCAGAGCCAGCTGCGCCTCCAGTCAAGCGCATGAGGACTCGTGCGCAGACTGGAGCACGCCGGAGGGCAAGTGCACCACAGGGGGAGCCAGTTACCATAGCCATTGATGATTCTCCCCCGCGTGCACAAGTAAAGCCCCCCAGGACAGAGGCAGAGGAGGCGCCTGAGGATGTATCAGAGGAGCAGCGCATGATGTTCAACGTCATGCGCGTGCTCGAGTATTTAGTGCCAGAGGGGGCAGACCTGAGCATGAGCCCACCATCAGGGTGGAGATTTGGAGATTCTATCCCCCCCTCTCCTCAGTTTGCGTAGGCCGCCTCCAGGATCCCCCAGCGAGCCGCGCCAGGCAGCCAGCCCTCCTACCCAGTCCCCGGTCCATGCAGCAGAGCCCACCCCAGCAGTAGACCCGGTACCAGCACATGCAGCACCCCCTGCACAGCCTTTTATTCAGAGGTCCCCTGAAGCCGATCCCATCATAAGTTCCAGCTCAGATTCACTATGGGACCCTATCTCAGAGGACGACCTCTTGACTCAGCCTACCGCCGTTTTTGTAGTGCCGCCAGCCTCCAGTACCGAGTATGTGACCGATTCTTCAGATGAGGAGGCGCACGGATCCGCGGCTGAGTCCAGCTCCGAGGACATCTAGGGCTGCTGTGAGGGCGCGCATTTCTTTCGGGTGGTTTCTTATTTCTTATCTTTTTGACAAAAACTATTGCTAGATGTTGCTATATTGTGCTGAATATTTTGTGACCCCTGACTATATTGTTGCTACGCTGACTATATGTTTTTTTTTCTTTCTTATGTTCTTTGTTTTGCTTGCATGCATGTGTGCGCTCTCCGTTGCGCTTGAGCATGAGTCGTGGGGACACGTCTCTGTTTAAGTGTGGGGGGGAGCGCTACATTTACATTTCACGTTTTTTTTTAGCTTGGTAGTGTAGCTTAGTTTAGTTGAAGAAAATAGTAGCAGTGGTGCGCTTGTGTGCGGGTTGCGCACGCTCTTCAGCAAGTTTTGCGCTATTCATCTTGCATGCGCTGCTATCAACTGTTTTAGTATATTTTTTTCATTTTTTCTGCTCCTGTTAGTTGGGATATACAGGGGATGTGGAGTTGACAGAAACGCTCTAGAGAGGCGGTTAGTCGTTTTTGCTTCGAAGGTGAGGTATATGGTCGAGGGCGCTAGTGGAGACCGGTGCTTCGCGACCTTCGGAACAATAGAGCGCGCTCAGCCACGCAGATGCCGAAGGCGAATACCCAAAGCGTGGCGAGGTGGGAAAACAGACCACCTTTCCTCTGGAAGTCAGGCTAGGGAAGGCGGGCGCCGGTGTAAACGCGTGCGCTGACCTGCGCAAATAGACCAAGGAGGGAGAGCGGAGCGTTGTTCCATAGCTGCTATCCGGAGGCCGAGACTGGAACCGTTCTTGGAACATATGAACCATAGATAAAGCTGTACAAAAAAGAAAAACACCAGCAGATTATATGCGCTACAAAAGAAATCAGCATGCGCACAAATACGTACCAGCTTGCGCAAGTTCACACGAAAATCATCAAAAAGACTCGAGTTCCCAGGAAGTGCGCGGAAGAATCACGCACCGGAAGAAGCTTGCGCTATTAACCATATACTCGTCCTCGAAGTGAAAGCTGACAACCCGGAGCCTATGGAGATCTATCTCCCAGCCATCCGAAATGATCTTCATCCCAGCTGAGAGGTAACGAATTGCGAAATTGTTATATTAAACTGTTGAAGGCAGATGCGCGCAGATGATAGAGCAGCGCAAGGCGAATAGTAGTGCGGATCGCGCCAGAGTGCAAGACTGTGTGCTAGACTCCAGAGAGGTAATTGTATCCGTGCTTGAGTGCTTGTTCGGGATGAACAAGGGCAAGTGTGGGGGGTTTGATATAACCTATTTATACGCGCTATTTAGATCCTAACACTATGCTTGTTTGCATCATTTTGTGTACAGGATTACTGGTTTCCGGTATTTTTGTATTCGCAAAACGAGGGCCTAAGTCGGATGCACGCTAATAGCACAGAATTAAAGAGCGCAACACATAACCTGCGGAGCTAGCAGCGCAAACAGGATAGGAAGTGGCAGAGTCGACTACGATGCGCAGACCGATTGCGCTAACCAATGTGTGCAGTGCGCCATGCGCAGGATATTGGTGTTTCCAAATCTTGACACCATCGGATTTGGAAGTTGCCAAGGCCGTCCTTGGGCCTCATGAGCAGTATATAAAGAGAGGAAGGCTAGGGTTTGAAGAGGATCGAAAAGGCATCAAGACACACACGAGAGAGAGGCAGAACAGAAAAACACACGAGCTGCTGTGAGGACCTGCGCTAGCCGACTGCGGCAGCCGAGACACTGCAACCTGCACGCACCAGCTTGTTACTGTTTTCTTGGATACTTTAGCTATTATTTACTATTTCTATGATGTTTACTACTAGCATGTCTAGCTAAACGCTTTGTATCGGTTGGGCATGATTCTATGAGTATTTCCTTTGAGACTTGTGCTTAATGCATGGTTTGTTTGCTTGTATTAATTTTGTGCACACTGTTGACAGCTAGTTGCATAAATAGGGGAAGCCTTGAACCGCAATCTTACTCTTACTACTTGTTTGTTATATGTTAAACTAGTTGATAGCTTGACGGTGACAACTAGGAGTAACACGCTAGGATAATCAGCTGCTACTGTGACAGGATTCGTAGCTGCTTAGACTAGTCTCAAGAATTAATAGCTCATGAACTTTGATCGGAACATGCGCACATGTTAGGAAGCCTTGATCGGACACTAAGTTCAGTAAACCAAACTATAGACGTTTAGAGTCGATGATAAGGGATACATTCATAGAGGATTGTCAATGACGAGCAGTTAGAATAAGATTGCGGTTCAAGGCTTCCCTTATTCGCACCACTAGTCATCACCCAAGTCTCAAAGGAAATACTTCATAGAATCATGCCCACCCGATACAAAGTGTTCAGCTAGACATGCTAGAAGTAAACATCATAGAAATAATAAGTAAAACTAAAGCAGCCAAGGAAAAGTAGCAAGCCGGTGCAATCGCAGGTTGCTGTTTTCGGCTGGCGCAGGTGGTTCGCGCAAAATCTCGACGGCAGAATTTCTTAGCCTCCCTCCTCTTTATATACTGGTCTTGAAGCCCAAGGAATGCTTAGATTTGGCCCGTGAGAATCTTAGCTACTTCCCAAATCTAGGAGATTTTGTACGGATAATGATGATCAAAATTTAGAAACACTGCTATCCTGCGCATGGCTCGCTGCGCACATTGATTGCGCTACTCGCTTTGCGCAGTTGGTTTGCGCACTGCAGTCTGAATCAACTATCTCCCATCTCCGTTTGCGCTGCTAGCTCCGCAGGTTGTGTATTGCGCTCCTTAAAAGCGCCTATTAGCGTGCATCTGACTTATGCCCCTGTTTCATCCTGAAATACAAAAATACCGAAAACCAGTA
Organism: Umbilicus rupestris; assembly: GCA_963678935.1. Lineage (NCBI taxonomy): Eukaryota > Viridiplantae > Streptophyta > Magnoliopsida > Saxifragales > Crassulaceae > Umbilicus > Umbilicus rupestris. The sequence continues at coordinate 5,603,825 of OY787618.1, read as the reverse complement.
ATCTTGTACACAAAATAATGCAAACAAGCACAGTGTTAAGATCTAAATAGCGCATATAACTAGGCTCTATCAAACTCCCACACTTGCCCTTGTTCGTCCCGAACAAGTACTTAAGCACATATACAATTACCTCTCTGGAGTCTAGCGCACAGCCTTACACTCATACGCGATCTGCACACTGGTTCACCCTGTGATGCTCTATCACCTACGCGCACATACCCTCAACAATTTTAATATAATAACTTCGAAATTCGTTACCTCTCTGCTGGGATGCAATTTAATTTGGATGATTGGGAGATAGCTCTCCATAGGCTCCTGGTTGTCGGTCTCTATTCCGATTTCTGGTACATGGTTAATCCCGCAAGCTTCTTCAGGTGCGTGATTCATTCGCGCGCTGCTTGGGAACTCAAGCCTTTCGTCCTTGACGATTTTTTTTTTTTTTACTCTTGGCTTGCGCATGCGCTAATATGGAATTGTGTGCGCACGCTGGTTTCTTTTCCTTGCGTATATCGTTAACTGGTTTTTTTCCTTTTATACAGCTTCGTCCACTTTTCTTATATTCCTAGAACGGTTCCAGTCTTGGCCTTCGGATAGCAGCTATGGAACAACGCCCCGCTCTCCCTCCTTGGTCTACTTGCGCAGGTCAGCGCACGCGTTTACACCCGCGCCCACTTTCCTACACTCGACTTCCAGAGGAGAGGTGGTCTGTTTTCCCACCTCGCCACGTTTTGGGTATTCGCCTTTGGCATCTGCGTGGCTGAGCGCGCTCCATTGTTCCGAAGGTTGCGAAGCACCGGCCTCCACTAGCGCTTTTAGCCATGTACCTTAATCTCGAAGCAAAAACGACTAACCGCCTCTCTAGAGCTTTTTCTATCAACTCCACATCCCCTGTATATCCCAACTAAAAAGACAAAAAAATCAAAAAAAAATATACTAAAACGGTTAATAGTAGCGCATGTAGGATGAATAAGACAAAACAAGTCAAAAGGTGTGCGCAATCCGCACACAGGCGCACAACCGCTACTATTTCCTTTAACTAAATTAACTAAGCAAAATTACAATGATAAATATGAAATGTAAATGTAACGCCCCCCCCCCCCCCCACACTTAAACAGAGACGTGTCTCCACGACTCATGCTCAACCGCAACGGAGAGCGCACTCATGCATGCTACTAGGACAACTAATAACTAAAAGTAAAGTGCATCACGAAAATGAAAAACATAGTCAACGCAGCAAAAGAAATAAGGTCAGGAGTTCACAAAACATCCAACACAAAATAGGAAAATAACATCCAGTGATAGTTTTGAAAAGGAAAGGACAACCCAAAATTATGTGCGCCAAACCATGCATCCCTAGAAATCATTTGAGCTGGAGTCATCCGCAGACCCTTGTGCCTCCTCGTCCACGGAATCTGTCTCATACTCACAGCTGGAGGGTGGTGGCACAACTGAAACTGCTGCGGGCTGGGTCGAATCTAAAGTTCCTCCTCCGAGTCAGTGTCCCATATCGAATCTGAACTTAACTCCTTGATGGGAGTGACCTCAGAGGGTGATCTGATCATCTGTGCAGAGGGCTGCGTAGGGGCCTCTGATGGCATTTGCAGCGGGTCTATCACTGGGGTGCGCACTGACCCGCGCATTGTTACGTGACTCAAAAAATTTGCAAGTCCTAAACTAGCTAAAAATTCAAATCCTAAAAAAAAGTGTAAAAATAAAAACGTGTCGGGTTACCTCCCGACAAGTGCCTTTGTTTAACGTCGTTGGCTCGACAGTACCTCGTTACTTGCTCAAGTTTTCGCACATGACCCCTCCCCACACTTGCTCCTGCGCATCCCCGCGCATATGCGCGTGTTATGTCCTCCTTAGTCCTGCGGAAAGGAACAGATAGGTGGTCAGCGTGGCCAAAATCATGTGACATATCATAAGTAACGAGGTTAATCAGTGAGGGAGAAGATATATAAGCAGTAGCTCCCAGTTCTCCCTCTGTTGCATCTGGCTGTATCTCTGGCGCAGCAACCTGCGCATCCTCTATCTCTGGTTCCGCCAAATCAACTTCGCGCGCAGCCTCATCCCAAGGTTCTCCTAAGTACTTCTTTACTCTTTTCCCACTAACTGAAAACGATGCTTGCGCTCGTTCTCTAACTCGATTGCTCCATATGGGAAAACCTTTGTGACTGTGTATGGTCCCGTCCACTTGCTGCGCAGTTTCCCGGGCATCAACTTTAAGCGCGAGGAGAACAAAAGCACCCGGTCTCCTGGCTCGAAGGTGTGTTTGAGGATGTACTTATCGTGAAATGCTTTCGTGCGCGCTTTGTAGTCGCGCAGCCCCTCATATGCGTCCAGGCGCAGCTCCTCTAGCTCGCTCAATTCAAATGCGTGCTCCTTACCAGCCTCCCCTAGGTTCAGATTGCAAGTGCGCAAGGCCCAGTATGCCTTGTGTTCCAACTCAACCGGTAGGTGGCACGCTTTTCCATACACCAACCAAAATGGTGAAGTCCCAATCGGTGTCTTGTGCGCAGTTCTATATGCCCAAAGTGCATCATCCAGCCACTGGCTCCAGACTTTGCGCGTAGGTCTCACGGTCTTCTCCAGAATGCGCTTAATCTCTCTGTTTGAAACCTCGGCCTGGCCATTCGTTTGAGGATGGTATGCAGTGGACGTCTTGTGGCGCACTCCATAATGCTTTAGTACCTGCGCCACTATTCTGTTACAGAAGTGCGTCCCCTGGTCGCTGATTATTGCCTTAGGCACTCCGTACCTGCAGAAAATGTTAGTCCTTAAAAACTCAGCAACCGTTTTACCATCATCCTTGCGCGTTGCCTTAGCTTTGACCCACTTCGAGACATAATCCATCGCGACTAGTATGTACTCGTATCCAAAGGATGGAAGGAACGGCCCCATGAAGTCAATCCCCCATAAGTCAAACACTTCGCCTACCAGTATTGGCGTTTGTGGCATCTCATTGCGTGCTGATATATTTCCTGTGTGCTGACACCTGTCACAAGCCCTGCAGTCGTTATATGAGTCACAAAATAAGTGCGGCCAATAAAATCCGCAATCTAGGATTTTCCTACTCGTGCGCTTTGGACCAAAGTCTCCTCCGCACGCGTGCGCATGACAAACCCTTAAAACAGAGGTCATCTCATGATCAGGCACACATCGCCTCAAGATCTGATCAGGGCCTATTCTAAGCATGTATGGATCATCCCCAACGTAATATTTAGACTCATGTTTTAACCTCATGCATTGAGCTTTAGTGAAATGAGGGGGAAACGCACCTGTGACCAGGTAATTTGCAATATGCGCATACCATGGTACCTTACCGTTCAGTGCCATCAGGTGCTCGTCAGGGAATGTCTCCGCGATCTGTCTTGGCTCCTCTTCTTTCACTATTCTGCTTAGGTGATCAGCAACAGTGTTTTCCGTTCCCTTCTTATCCTTGATCTCTAAATCGAACTCTTGGAGCAAAAGCAACCAGCGCAGCTTAGTCTCTTTCTTGGACATCAGGTAACGGATAGCTGCGTGGTCAGTGTAGATAATGACCCTAGCGCCCAGAACATATGCGCGGAACTTCTCCAGCGCAAATACGATTGCCAGAAGTTCCTTCTCAGTCGTGGTGTAGTTCCTCTGCGCAGTGTCTAGTGTGCGCGACGCACAGAAGATAACGTACGGCCTCTTATCCACGCGTTGACCCAATACTGCGCCTACGGCGTAGTCACTTGCATCACACATCAGCTCAAAGGGCAAGTTCCAGTCTGGTGCACGCATCACTGGCGCACTAGTTAGCGCATCCTTCAGCTTATCAAAAGCATTCCTACACTCATCAGTGAACTCAAAGCACACATCCTTTTGAAGGAGGTTAGACAAGGGAATACATATTTTAGAAAAATCATTTATAAAACGCCTGTAGAACCCTGCATGCCCGAAAAATGACTTAACGTCGCGCACATTAGTGGAATAAGGTAGATTTGAGATAAGATCTATTTTTGCTTTATCAACCTTAATTTCTTCCTGTGAGATAATATGCCCTAGTACTACTCCATGTGATACCATAAAGTGACATTTTTCATAATTGAGAACTAGGTTCTTGGTAATGCAGCGCCCTAAGACCCTATCAAGATTATCTAAACATGCATCAAAAGTCTCACCATGCACAGTAAAGTCATCCATGAAAATGCTCACCATGCACAGGCGCATGTACATGTACCAATCATATCAGAGAAAATGCTCATGACTAGGCGTTGGATTGTACCTGGCGCATTACACAGCCCAAACGACATGCGCCGGAACGCAAAGCTACCGAATGGGCAGGTAAAGGTTGTCTTTTCCTGATCCTCTGCAGCTATATGTATTTGATTGTACCCTGAGTAACCGTCAAGGAAGCAAAAGTGCGGCTTCCCTGCCAAACGGTCGAGCATCTGGTCCATGAACGGTAGCGGGAAGTGATCCTTGCGCGTGACTGCGTTAAGCTTTCTGTAGTCAATGCACATGCACTTGGGAACTAGCTCGCCCTGCACATTTTCCTCCACTATGATGCCTCCTTTCTTTGGCACAGCGTGCACTGGACTTACCCACTTACTGTCTGAGATCGGATAGATTACTCCTGCGTCAAGCAGCTTCAGGATCTCCTTCTGCACTACCTCCATCATAATTGGATTCAGTCTGCGCTGAGGTTCCCTGGATGGTTTGGCACCATTTTCCAGCAGAATTCTGTGCATACACACATCTGGGCTTACTCCGCGCAGGTCAGCTAATGTCCATCCTATAGCGCGCTGGTTCTTGCGCAGCACCTCCTGTAATCGCGCCTCCTGCTCCTCCTCCAATCCTTTCTTTATAATGACAGGCAAGGTGTCCTCATTGCCCAAGAAGATGTACTTTAAGTGCTCGGGCAGTTGCTTCAGCTCAACTTTGGGTGCCTGTTCAATAGAAGGTAGGATTTTATTAGTAGCGCAAACATTAACCAGATCATATACCTGCCTGGGCACTGGTTCTATGCTGCTCAGCTCATCATCATGCGCCTCCATCACTGTCTGTGTCAGTGGCGCAGGCTCCCCTGTTGTGCATGCACACTGTGCATGCGTAACCAAATCGTCTATACTGTCCAACCCGTGCACTGTGGCGTCCTCATGAGGATGCTGCATCCCCTTAAAAATGTTAAAGTGAATCTCCTCGCCATCTACCTCCATTGACAGCGTACCTCTCCACACGTCTATCTTTGTGCGCGCAGTCATCAGAAACATTCTGCCCAATAGGATTTGCGCGCTTCCCTTGCTCGGCTCACCCTCCATCTCCAAGACGTAGAAATCTGCTGGGAACACCAGCTCTCCCACTTGAACGAGAACGTCCTCTATCATGCCAGTCGGTTGTTTGCACGACCGATCTGCTAATTGGATGGTGAGATCTGCAGGCTTAAGTGGACCAAGGTGCAATGACACATACAAGGAGTAAGGAAGCACGTTTATAGATGCACCGAGATCAATCATGCAGTTGCTTACCATGGTTGTTAGAGCCTAGTTATATGCGCTTTTTAGATCTTAACACTGTGCTTGTTTGCATTATTTTGTATACAAGATTACTGGTTTTCGGTATTTTTGTATTTCAGGATAAAACAGGAGCATAAGTCAGATGCATGCTAACGGGCGCTTTTAAAGAGCGCAATGACCTGCGAAGCTAGCAGCACAAAAGGAGATAGGAGATAGCTGATACGGACTGCAGTGCGCAAACCAACTGCGCAAAGCGAGTAGCGCAATCAACGTGCGCAGCGAGCCATGCGCAGGATAGCAGAGTTTCTAAATTTTGATCATCATTATCCCTACAAAATCTCCTAGATTTGGGAAGTAGCTAAGATTCTCACGGGCCAAATCTAAGCATTCCTTGGGCTTCAAGACCAGTATATAAAGAGGAGGGAAGCTAGGGTTTGGGGAGGATAGATAGAGAGAGAGACATATAGCAGCAGAGACACAAGAGCTCAAGAAAGCCTGCCGTCGAGATTCTGCGCGAACAACCTGCGTCGGCAGAAAACAACAACCTGCGATTGCGCCGGCTTGCTACTTTTTCTTGGCTGCTTTAGTTTTATTTATTATTTCTATGATGTTTGCTTCTAGCATGTCTAGCTAAACACCTTGTATCGGTTGGGCATGATTCTATGAAGTATTTCCTTTGAGACTTGTGTTTAATGCTTAGTTCGTCTACTTATATTAATTCTATGCACATGGGTGATAATTAGTTGTGCGATTAAGAGAAGCCTTGAACCGCAATCTTATTCTAACTGCACGTTATTGTATGTTAAACTGGTTGATAACTTGACGGTGACAACTATGAGTAACACACTAGGATAATCGGCTACTACTGTGATAAGATTCGTAGTTGCTTAGACTAGTTTCAAAAATTAATAGCTCATGGACTTTGATCGGAACATGCGCGCACGTTAGGAAGCCTTGATCGGACACTAACTTAAGTAGAACGGCACTATAGATGTTTAGAGTCGATGATAAGGGATACATTCATAGAGGATTGTCTTTACCGATACTTTTCATAGTAATAATACTTAATATCTACTGCCTGCGCACGTATAGTGCAATTCTGCTTTCACTACTGTTCATTCGCGCACCTGCGCAACCCAATCACTCACAACCCCCAATTTCGTAAGTTGTAGGTTGCTAGCGAAGACGAGTCTGCACGCTCCTTGTGGGATCGACCCTGACTTAGTCGCTGTATTTAGTGGAGAATGAAGGATTAATTTGACGCGTACAACGACGCGCGATCAAATTTTGGCGCCGTTGCCGTGGAGCAACACAGATAAGTTTTAACTAGTTCAAGTTTTCTTTTACAGTAGTTAGTATTTCTTTTTTTTATTTTTCGTTGGTGTTTCTGATAGTACGCAATCAACATCAGCTTGAGCAACCTTGAAACGGTTGTGCTGCGCAGATTATAGTTGCGCACCGACAGGGGCAACAACCTAGTTGTCTTTTAATTTCGTTTTCTTTAAGTTTAGAACAGGGCATGGAGAATAATAGTGTCATCGGCGATAACTTAGGGGACAGAACCCCAAAGGGACCTAACAATGCAAGGGCAAATAACCGCGCAGCCCGGTTCAGAGAGGAAGTACAGCGCGAAGTTGATGCTCGGATGGCCGCTAAAGCAGTGTATAATGCGCAACCCGCGCAACAGATCGTGCGACGCCGAACAGTGCACGAGATTTCGGCTCCAATCACAGTCAACCAACCTTGGTGCATAGTACTTCCACCCGATTGGCATTTTGAACTACGGAGCTCATTCATTCATCATATGCCTAAGTTTCATGGGATGAACAACAAGAACCCGGTCAAGCATGTGCGTGAAGTCCTAGTTATCTACAAGAACATGAAGACCGATGGGGAGAGTGAAGAAGCGCTGAAGCTGAAGGCGTTCCCCTTTTCATTGTGTGATGCAGCCAGGCATTGGCTGATGAGTTTACCAGCAGGATCTATTCACACATGGGAGCAGCTCCAGAAGAAGTTCTTGGATAAGTTCTACCCCGCAGCTAAGATCACGCTACTTAGGAGGGAATTGGCCGCGCCTAGGCAGGGCATAGGAGAGTCACTATCAGAGTACTATGAGCGTTTCAGGGAGCTGGAAGCCAACTGCTATAATCATGGCCTGCCCCAAAATGTGTTGATAGAGAATTTCCTGAACGGGCTATAACCGATGGAACTTAGATTGTTGAATGCATGCGCAAGGGGTGACATATGTAACATGTACCCGGAGGATGTATGGCAGATGATAGAGGATTCTGCTGGACAGGTGAGGCATCAATTGACGCTCGAGAACAGTCGTGCGCGCGCTGTGCACCAGGTGGATTCCAGTGCTGAAATAAAGGAGATGAAAGCCATGCTACAGAAGCTGATGAGTGCGCAAGGCACGCAACCAGTTGCGCCGAAGGCATGCGAGTTCTGTACGTCCACTGAGCACAAAACCGACGCATGTCCCATACTTTTCGAGGAATCAGGAGATGTAAATGCTCTAGGAGGATGGGACAATAGAGGACGTAGAGGCAGAATCAGCCGCGCTTTGGACTAGCCGCAAATGGATTCAGATGGAAGGAAGACAGCAATCTCCAAAGGCAGCCCGCGGAATATCGCACACCACAACAGTCGCAGCAAGCATACAACCCACCGCACCGCCGCAATGACGCACCAGCACAGAATAACCAGCAACCGCGGCGCTCCTTAGAAGACATAGTGGGTCAGCTAGCAGACACTGTGCGCAAGAATGATGAAAAGTATGACAAGAGGTTCGAGTCAATTGAGAAGCAGTTGTCACAGATTGCTACCACGGTTTATGAGCTGAAAAAGAGCAATGGCAACCTACGTTCGCAAGTGATTCAAAACCCTAAGGGAGGAGTTAACGCCGTAATGCTGAGGACTGGGCGCATAGTTGGGACAGCTCCGACCGCAAAGGTGCCTGCGCAGCCAGTTGCACAACCTCCAGAGCCAGCACAGCCGGATGCGCAACCAGCTGCGCAAGCTACATAGCAACATGGCATGGCGCCAGGTATGATACAATCAGGAGAAAAGAGTATAAATCGTACTAACGCACCTGCACCTTTTCCTGTGCAGGCACCTTTAGCAAGGAAGGAGGCGCTAGAGAAGGAGCTGTATGAATTATTCAGTAAGGTGGAAATAAACATTCCCCTGAGTGAGGCAGTTCGGCAGATCCCTAGATACGCCAAGTTCTTGAAGGAGCTGTGCATAAACAAGAGGAGGAAAGGCGAGTGCGCACAAGTAATGCTTAACGCGCATGCATCAGCAATTGTGCAACACAAGGTACCACCTAAATGCCGGGATCCAGGTACGTTCACCATACCGTGCACCTTAGGTAAGACCATGGTAAGCAACTGCATGATTGATCTCGGTGCATCTATAAATGTGCTTCCTTACTCCTTGTATGTGTCATTGCACCTTGGTCCACTAAAGCCTGCAGGTCTCACCATCCAATTAGCAGATCGGTCGTGCAAACAACCGACGGGCATGATAGAGGACGTTCTCGTCCAAGTGGGAGAGTTGGTGTTCCCAGCAGATTTCTACGTCTTGGAGATGGAGGGTGAGCCGAGCAAGGGAAGCGCGCAAATCCTACTGGGCAGACCATTTCTGATGACTGTGCGCACAAAGATAGACGTGTGGAAAGGTACGCTCTCAATGGAGGTAGATGGCGAGGAGATTCACTTTAACATTTTTAAGGGGATGCAGCATCCTCATGAGGACGCCACAGTGCACGGGTTGGACAGTATAGACGATTTGGTTACGCATGCGCAGTGTGCATGCGCAACAGGGGAGCCTGCGCCACTGACACAGACAAAGATGGAGGTGCATGATGATGAGCTGAGCAGCACAGAACCAGTGTCCAGGCAGGTATATGATCTGGTTAATGTTTACGCTACTAATAAAATCCTACCTTCTATTGAACAGGCACCCAAAGTTGAGCTGAAGCAATTGCCCGAGCACTTAAAGTACATCTTCCTGGGCAATAAGGACACCCTGCCTGTCATTATAAAGAAAGGATTAGAGGAGGAGCAGGAAGCGCGATTACAAGAGGTGTTGCGCAAGAACCAGCGCGCTATAGGATGGACATTAGCTGACCTGTGCAGAGTAAGCCCTGATGTGTGTATGCACAGAATTCTGCTGGAAAATGGTGCCAAACCATCGAGGGAACCTCAGCGCAAACTGAATCCAATTATGATGGAGGTAGTGCAGAAGAAGATCCTAAAGCTGCTTGACGCAGGAGTAATCTACCCATTCTCGGACAGTAAGTGGGTAAGTCCAGTGCAAGTTGTGCCAAAGAAAGGAGGCATCACAGTGGAGGAAAATGCGCAGGGCGAGCTAGTTCCCAAGCGCATACAGACTGGATGGCGCATGTGCATTGACTACAGGAAGCTAAACGCAGTCACGCGCAAGGATCAATTCTCGCTACCGTTCATGGACCAGATGCTCGACCGTTTGGCAGGAAAACCGCACTTTTGCTTCCTGGACGGTTACTCAGGGTACAATCAGATACCTATAGCTGCGGAGGATCAGGAGAAGACAACCTTTACCTGCCCATTCGGTACCTTTGCGTTCCGGCGCATGTCGTTTGGGCTGTGTAATGCGCCAGGTACGTTCCAACGCTTAGTCATGAGCATTTTCTCTGATATGATTGGTTTATGTATAGAGGTGTTCATGGATGACTTTACTGTGCATGGTGAGACTTTTGATGCATGTTTGGATAATCTTGATAGGGTCTTAGCGCGATGCATTACCAAGAACCTAGTTCTCAATTATGAAAAATGTCACTTTATGGTATCACATGGAGTAGTACTAGGACATATTATCTAACAAGAAGAAATTAAGGTTGATAAAGCAAAGATAGAACTTATCTCAAATCTGCCTTATTCCACTAATGTGCACGACGTTAAGTCATTTCTTGGGCATGCAGGGTTCTACAGGCGTTTTTATAAAAGATTTTTCTAAAATATGTATTCCCTTGTCTAACCTCCTTCAAAAGGATGTGTGCTTTGAGTTCACTGATTAGTGCAGGAATGCTTTTGATAAGCTGAAGGATGCGCTGACTAGTGCGCCAGTGATGCGCGCACCAAACTAGAACTTACCCTTTGAGCTGATGTGTGATGCAAGTGACTACGCCGTAGGCGCAGTATTGGGTCAACGCGTGGATAAGAGGCCGTACGTTATCTTCTGTGCGTCGCGCACACTAGACACTGCGCAGAGGAACTACACCACGACTGAGAAGGAACTTCTGGCAATCGTATTTGCGCTGGAGAAGTTCCGCGCATATGTTCTGGGCGCTAGGGTCATTATCTACACTGACCACGCAGCTATCCGTTACCTGATGTCCAAGAAAGAGACTAAGCTGCGCTGGTTGCTTTTGCTCCAAGAGTTCGATTTAGAGATCAAGGATAAGAAGGGAATGGAAAACACTGTTGCTGATCACCTAAGCAGGATAGTAAAAGAAGAGGAGCCAGGGCAGATCACGGAGACATTCCCTAACGAGCACCTGATGGCACTGAACGGTAAGGTACCATGGTATGCGCATATTGCAAATTACCTGGTCACAGGTGCGTTTCCCCCTCAAATCACTAAAGCTCAATGCATGAGGTTAAAACATGAGTATAAATATTACGTTTGGGATGATCGGTACATGCTTAGAATAGGCCCTGATCAGATCTTGAGGCGATGTGTGCCTGATCATGAGATGAGCTCTGTTTTGAGGTTTTGTCATGCGCACACGTGCGGAGGACACTTTGGTCCAAAGTGACATTGGCGTTTTAGGCAAGCAAAATGAAGTGCTATTCTAGTCACGCAAATATCAAACAATATTTATAACCGAGTGACCTCGAGTTGAACCCAAGAGAAAAGCTTAGACTAATTGACAGCTAATTAATGCTACTATTGTAAGTCTACGATTTTTGGGGGAGTTTTGTCCTCCTATAGAGGTATCTCTAGTAAGCACTAAAGATAGATGATATTTTTGGGTTTTGCTTAAGGAATAAAAGGGTGACTAGGGATTCAACTTCTCCCCTAAGATATGAGGAAAATGAAATAACTCACTAATACATGCATGAACTACATTTGGTTGATAAAAGCAAGGCTAATGCATCGTCCGCTCTAGGTTCAACTCTCGCTCCCTCCCTAGAATGGAGAGGATACACAAATGACATGGTTCTCAAACTCTCGTTCTATTGAACCGTGTAGAACTTGAGTCCCATAACCGCACCCTCTCGGTCTATTTGCCGGTTACTCAAATCCGCTTAAAACTAGCCTAATGTCAAGAGTGCATGTCACTCTCCCGCACAAACACTCCATCTATGATCATACAATAGCTATGAAACATCCTAAGTTCAACTCTCGTTCCTTCCTTAGGGGTTTTACCCAAGCATACTCACTTACGCATTTCGTCAAACACTTCATTCAATGAATGAATACATAACAACTACTCATTCGGTACAATAACATAGTGTTCTACATCATATCCAATCCTAGGGGATCCATTTAATCCCCAATCACAAGAACAACTACTCACACATAATGAGTGTGCACAAATACATGACAACTAAGTGAAATATCAATGTAAATACAAAGCTAAAAGGTTTAAGAGAGGTTGATGTAGAATCTTCGATCCAAACTTCAATCTTCAATCAAGCTTGATCTTCTCCGAGTTCCAGTCGCCTAGGGTTGCAAAAAATATGGAAGCTCTTTTTCTTCACTTCCATCTCATTCTATTTATACATTTTGAAGATTTCCAAAAAGTGCCCGAAGTGTCCGAATTACATGATTCGGTCACTGTCCATGTGATTCGCTCGAATCATCTATTCAGTGCTGATCTCGGACTGGGCGAATCACTTATCCTGGCCGAATCACTTTTTGATTCGGTCATACCCTTGTGTTGATTTAGTCAAATGTCTTATGGAGCTCAACTGATTCGGGCACCTCATGGGCGAATCACTTCTGATTCGCTCGAATCATCTGTTCAGTGCTGATCTCGGACTAGGCGAATCACTAAGTGATATGGTCAACTCCTTATGTGATTCGGTCAAATCTTCAAGACTTCCCCCGGATCAGGTCGATTCGCACAGCTGGGACTGATTTGGCCAGGCTGGTGGGCGAATCACTTCTGATTCGGCCGAATCACTTCTGCAGTTTGCTCAGTCTTTCTGCTTTTGATCTCCATCGACCGGAATTCGTCCAGATTTTCTTCGGGCCACTTCGTAACGTGAGATACATATTTTTAACCTGAAATGGACAAAGAAATCATCAAATGGCTTTATAGAATGGCGGAACAAACAAGAAGTAAGGGGAAAAATGTGGACAAATATAAAGTTATTTGTCCGCTCATCAAAACACCCCACACTTAAGTCTTGTTCGTCCCGAACAAATGTGTGCATAAGTCAAGCGGAGAGTAAGATGCTAGATCATATATGATAGTATCAAAGCACGTAGCAAATCTTACGCACATGAAACACATCAACCTCCTACTCATGTAACATAACTAAAGAAAACTAAACAAAGGAAATTAATCTACTCCTAACTCACTGTCGTAGGAAACACGGATGCATTTAGCGAATGCATCAAGCCTTTAAACCCCTAGGTTACTCTAGCGGACGAGTTAAAGTCTCGTGAGAGTTTTCAGAAAAGGAATACTCACAAATCCCACTTGCAATCATCCATGAGAGTTCAAAATCCAAATATAGCTAGCTAAGCAAGTAGTTCACTATCATCTCAAATTGTAATATAGTTGGGCAAATTATTCACTTCACGCAAACTCTAAGGATCATTCACTTCAATGTGATAATAAATACTCATAGAATCGATGTCGAACTAGCATTCGTCAAATACAAATTTCCGCTCAATTTCCTATGCAAGAAGTATGAAGAAAAGCGTCGCAAAGAGGATCAATCGACTTAAAGATGCGATTCATGAATTCAAAGCACAACTCATCCCAAAAATTTTTATGATACTACTTAATTGCTTAGCGAACATTACTTCATGTGATCAATATCTAAAGCTAGGATGACAGCAATTATGCGAGTAGAATGTGCTTAAAGTAAGTGTGTAGCATAGAATCAAGTTGTAAAGAATAAAAGCAAAAGCGCAAAACACCCCACACTTAGAATTTTGCTTAGTCCCTAAGCAATATAAAGAACAAAGGATTGTAAAGAGAAAGTTGCGAAGGAACTTCTCTCGTGTGGAGGTAGCCTAATGCACATCCGTCCGTGTCCGTGAATGACGCTCTTGGCAGTTGCAATAAATCTGAAACTCAAGAAAAAGGTTAGCGCAACACTTGAATTCCCAGGTTTAAACAACCAGCTATGCGAGATATAATTAATGTAGAGCATATAGCTAGGCATGAGGTTAGAAAACAAATGCGCGACAATGTATATGATGAGTTCACTTAGATATGTCTGTGTGCATCAAAAGTCATGAACTAGTGCATTAATGTGCTTGAAAAGGGTTTCGAACAATAGCAAATAAAAGGCAGAAATTTCCAAACCGAAAACAGTGTTGCTGAAGAGTGCCCGAATCAGGTGATTCGGGGACGGCAAAAATGTGATTCGGTCACCCCTGGTCGAATCAGTTCAGTTCGGATAAGATTGGGATGCCCGAATCAGGTGACTCGGACAAGGCAAAAAAGGGTTGATTCGGCCAGGGTGTCCGAATCACTTGAGCTTGGATAGTGGTTTCCCCGAATCAAACTTGATTCGGACAAGGCCAAAAGAGGTGATTCAGCCAGTGTGTCCGAATCACTTTACCTGAGCAGTTCAAAATAGTGTTTAAAGGAAAAATCTGCCAAACCAGAGAAACATTCAAGTGTGACAACCATTTGTCATACAAAAAATATCGCGGCGAAGCGCGTCAAAGTACAAATGGACAAGTCAAGCAAAATACATATCAATAAAAGCATCACAAGTCATGACAAAATATAATAGCAACCTAAACCTCATTCCCTTGATCTCCACTGCCAACTCCGGTAGCTCCTTCAATATTACCTCCATCCACTCTTCCTTCAACCATAGCTAAAATGGAGTCGCTCGCAGCTGTGGTAGGCACAGTCGGCTGAGGTGGTGGCTGAGAGAAGGGTGCTGGAGGCGGTGGAAGGTCTGAAATACCCATGCTTGCTGCCATACGCACCACGACACTTCCTTGCCATGCGACAAAATCGTGGACAAGGGTGGATAATACCTCATGAGAGCGAATGAGCGTCGTGTGAGAATCTGAAAGTGAGTCCAAGCGTGAGCTCATCAATGTCAGGCCCTCGTGTGCAATGGGCTCAGGCTCGACTGGAGGAATGGCAGTGGGAGAGGGTCTGAAATCTGGTATAGGTGCTGAGGTGTGGGCAAAATCGGCTGCTGCTGACAGGGGTGACTCGCTGGCCTGCCTGGGTGGTGTCGCTATACGAGGGAGCCCATGCTCCTTTGGCTTCCTCTCTATTCTCTTCTCCAAGTGCTGTGGCACATCGGCTCGAATAATCCAATGGTGCGTCTTAGCCTCTATCATGTGCATCTTACGGAGACTTTCCAGGTTGATTATTTTCTTGGGCAAGGCCGTGCAGTGGTCGAAAGTAAAACCCAGCCGCTTTGCGAGAAGCGTAATAAATGTCCCGCCACCTAGAGCTCGCCCTTTGTACTCTAATCTCTGATATGACTCAAACTGGACCGTCAATGTATTTACAATGTTTACCGATCTGCCGCGAAAAATGAGGAGCATCAAGTCCAAGTCCAATGTATTAACGTACCTGCCCCCATCCTTGCGGCTGTGAATGGATGTCGCGATGATACGGTGAATCAGCCGCCAAACTGGGGAGCCAATCATTGTGGCTGGCTGAGGGGACGTGAAGAATATGTCTTTCGCGGCGAGGTCTACCCAGAAATGGTACCGATCGCGTGTTCTGAATCGCGGGGACTCACCAAGCTTAGTACACCCAAATGCTGTGCAGATATCAAGTGCGGGCAGGGTAAAAGTCTGTCCGCCTAAACGGAAGGTCCAAGAACTTACATTTTGGTCCCTCTTGCCATTATACCTTCGACCACCCTCAACATCTTCCCACGTCGCAGAAAATGATGCCATAAATTCTTTCACCAGCCTCGGGTAAGTACCCGGATCATCCATCAAAATGTAATGCATATCACTGGCACGTAGATAATCACTGATCTTATCCATAACCTTAAGCTGGCTCAATGCGGCATGATCAGGATAAGTGGGAGCTAGTACCTCATAGTTCTCGTGCTGTGTCAACAAAGCTTTCATCTTACCATCGGCAGCAAGGATTTCTTCAGCAAGAGGGGGGGGTCTCCTTGCCTCTTCTGCTCCATGACGTTGGCATTTTAGGCAAGCAAAATGAAGTGCTATTCTAGTCACGCAAATATCAAACAATATTTATAACCAAGTGACCTCGGGTCGAACCCAAGAGAAAAGCTTAGACTAATTGACAACTAATTAATGCTATTATTGAAAGTCTACGAATTTGGGGGGGATTTGTCCTCCTTTAGAGGTATCTCTAGTAAGTATTAAAGATAAATGATGAAATTCGCAGTGTCTCAGTTCGACAGATTAGTGAACAAGCAGTTGCTGCAGCACACTCTTGTTCACTCGGAAATTGTCTCAGCAAACAATGAACAAGACAAAGTTTGTTCACCCAGTTCGGCCAACTGCCTACGTCTGGGGAGGACTATTCTCCAGTCCTCAATCCACTCAAACCAAAGTTCTCCAAGTACACTCGGTTGCAACTCACGCAACCTATGCTACTCAACCTTGTGTGGATCACTCGGCACAATCAGAACAAGCTCTGATTTGTGTCTGCACACCCTCTAAAATATGTCAATCTAGAATAGCTACAGTCTTCTCAAAGAACTCAGCCTATTCTAAACTACACCTACTCAGCAGGGTTGCTGTAGCAACTGCTGTAACAACAAATGTCCGCGTCGCTCCAAGGCCTTCCACCGAGCCGATCGAACGATTCTATGAGCGCTGCACACTCTGGAATACTCCCCCTCACTCAGTGACCACCTGCCACTAGCGAGTACTGCCGCACGATACTCGACCGAGCCAACAACTCGTCAGTTCTTCCGCGGCTTCCCTTGATCAACCAACAAGCTTCGCAGCTCTGAATTGGCTTCCAGATCAAGCTCGAATCAGACTCTGCAAGTCCTGATTCCCTTCTGCTACACTCACCACAGCTCTGCGCTCACGCTCTGCTCTCGGGTGATGATCGAAGAATTTGTCCGTCGCACACCAAAGATAGCACTCTCTGAAATCTGTGTATGCACTCGTGTATCCCTCAGCTTCGATCGACCTCTCTGCTCTAAACCCCTTCTGCTTAAATAGCATCACCAGCTTTTAGCAATGTCCAGGTTTAGGCAATGTCCCAACAAGAACAATTATCTCCTAAAATCTAGGAGATTAGATTTGATATTTATCTTCTATGCAAATCTCCTTCTCTAATTAGTAAACCTCACTGGAATATACTCTTCAGCAGTTTAGAAATTCCTCAGATGCTCTCCATAGAGTTTCCAGCCCTTCTGGACAAGCCCAGGTTGCTGCTGCTTCTTGGACGGTTGAAACAGCCAGTTGAACAAGCTCCTGCTGCAGCATCCCCTGCAGCATCTGCTGCTAGTTCACTTGTTCTGGCCTGCTTAAATACTTGAGCTGCAGCAACTCCTTGATCACTTGTTCTGGTTTTGTCAAATACTGCCAAACTCATTATCAATCTCCCCCTTGGCTTTTTGACAAAACCTTAGAACATATGCACTCTCCCATGAACCAGAAAAAACTCTGAATACTCTAAAGGGAAAGATCCAACAATAGAGAGTAAGTAGTAAATAGGTGTGGCCACACTCGGCCATAGCACAACCACGCAGGGTCAGCAAAACAAATAAAAAAAGTTCATCAGTAGCAGCAGTAGCATCTTCTCTCCCCCTTTTTGTCATAGATGCTCAAGGGGCCTGCTCCTCATCTGCCGGGAACTCCAGGTCTCTGAGGAGGCTTCTGATCTGTCCACGCCTAGCATCCCTTCGTTTGGCTTCTGCTTCAAGAATGACCAGCTCCGATCTGAGATGGCTCACAATTCTGGCACGGAGGGC
Source organism: Umbilicus rupestris (assembly GCA_963678935.1). Taxonomy (NCBI): domain Eukaryota; kingdom Viridiplantae; phylum Streptophyta; class Magnoliopsida; order Saxifragales; family Crassulaceae; genus Umbilicus; species Umbilicus rupestris. The sequence continues at coordinate 5,586,220 of OY787618.1, read as the reverse complement.
TGATTGTATTGTTGCAGCAAGGGGAAGAACATCCTCCAGGGGAGTTGGAGCTGAAGCTGAATCACCTACCATAAGTAGATCCTCAGATGCAATGTCCACTGCATGTTTTCCTTTGAACAACTTGTGATCAACAGTGAAGACCTGCAGTTCCTCAGAAAGTCCTTCAGAAATCTCACCAAGCTCCGGATGTTGAGAGACCATTATCCCATAGATGAGAGAGGGTAGCACAATGGGTTTGCTGGAGGAAGCGCTGCCGGCATGAGTAGCCAGCTGCGGAAACATCACACTGCCCAGGCTGATGCGCCTCCTTTTCCCAATGGAGTAGAGAAGGTTAGCAAAGGATTTGCTAACCTTCCCTCTGTGAGAGCTGGGGATCCAGTTTCTGATGCCCAGATGATATAGCAAGGCATTCTTGGAGGTCAGTTCAGCAGCACTCAGATTGGGACCTCCCCAGGACAGGCACACTCCCCTTGTCAAAACCTTGGCCAGCATCTCTGGCTGAACATCAGTGGGAGCTCTGGCATTCTCATGGATCCCAAGGAATTCATCAATTCGTTCAGGGGTAATAGAAACTGACTTACCCCGTACCCAACTTCTACCATACTCATCTGCTCCTTCCTTTCCAAACTTCTCCTCCATATTTACAATAAATTCCCTAACCAGAGCTATATTGAATCTGAATGGAAAGGTTAGGGACTTGAGCCGGTTTACCTCTGTGAGAAGCTGAATGATTGCTGCTGACCTGTACTTGTCTAGGTCCAGCCTCTTCTCTGACACAATATGCTTCCGCTCAACAGCACTCCAGGATTGAGAAGCACTCCGATTCCTGAACCAAATACCTCCCACGGTGGTTGCAGTTGTGTCTACCAATGCAAGTCCTCTCACAGACGGTTCACCAGGAGCACCAATATTTTCTTCACTTGATTCTTCTTCTTCACTACTGGAGACTGAGACTAGGATAGGAGCTTTTCCTTTGTCAGCTGGAGGAGGAGGATGTGCTGCAGCAGGTTCTTGTTCAGAAGACTCGGCTCCTGTTTCCTCCCCTTCACCCACAATGCCAGGGGACATAACAAGAGTTCTGCACCCTTCTTCTGCAGAACCTGCTACAGCATCCGCTGTAGCACGTTCTTCTTCAGAGACATCCTCAGCCACAGTCCCTTCAGATAGCACAGCGGTACTGGAGACAGGTTCTCCGTCGCGTACCAGGCGCCTCCTTTTCTGCGATGTTCCTTTGTGCGGGGAGGGCTCGCTGTGCGACACAGGGAGAGGTGTTGGTTCCCACACCACCACATCCAGTTGCTGTGCAGGGGCTTCATTGCGCGACTTGGTCCGTCTTTCAGACCTGCCTTGACGATCTGCTGCCAGATTCTTCTTCAACCCGCGCGTCTTCACCATTGTAGCTAGATTGCAGACAGTTTAAGGAGCGTACAGAGGATGATCGGCAGCGATTTTTTGGGAAGCACCTTGCACCTTGTCTATGCCCTAGCAATTGATTTACCCATTATCTTCCTTTCCATTTTGAAGTTGATAGATCACGTGCCTCACATGTGCCTTCTCCCATCATTAGCAACCAAAACATGTGAACAAGCTTATTCTTGGCCAGGTTGCTATAGCACATGCGAGCTAGTTCACCTGCTTAGTTCAGACAACACCTTTGCTCGGAGGATCCTTAAGAGGTTCTGATGGAGATTTCTTCACCCACACCTGAGATACGCCATAGTTTCTCCTTTTCTGACCCTCCAGCCTCCTGTCTCTTCGTTTGTCATGTTTGGGTTTCTATACCTGTAAAGCCTGTGGTTTTCCCTTGTCTTTAGCGATCCAGTGCCCTTGTGCAGCAGTCTTAGCAATCCTCCTCTGCGATTCTTTCCAGCAAGAAGCTTTTCTTGAAGCAACATGATACGCAGTCTTTATGCAGCATGTGTTGGTTCTGGATTTTGCTCCCCCTTTTTCAACTGAGGAGGTTTTGTGCAGCTGCTTCAGATTGGAGGTAATCTTCTGATTCCCAACACTTGTACAAGAGCCCCGTTTATTCTGAACTTTTAGCTTTGTTGTAGAAAAATGATGTGCCCGGTGCTGCAGCATCCTCTTGTTCACATGCCTAGTTCCATCTTTCTCTGCAGGTTTTGAAGAGTCATCTGAATTATTCTTTTCATCTATCTCAGCATTTGAGGCCTTAATGAAAACTATCCCTCTAGAGCTTTCTTCACCAGTATATCCAAGCCCTGTTCTCCCTTTTCCAAGTCTTTGGTAAGATAGTATTTTGTCCAAGATATTATTCTGCGGATCAGCTGTCTTGGCTGTTGCTGGAGAGGATCCAACAGAGATCTGTCTTCCAGAGTCTTCCCTTTTCAGAATGGTGACTTGATTATTGGATGAGAAGAGACTTTTCCTTCGATCTTTTTCCAAGAGATTGACTCTGTCAGTCAATGCTTGATTGGTCTGAAGAACTGCCTCACACTGCTCGAGTATCTTCCTCAGATAGTCAACAAGGCTGTCAGATGAGTCCTCTTCATCTTCACTTTTAGATACTTCAATCCCATAGTGAAATTCTTCCTTCTTAAGCTCTTTGAGGTTGAAATCTGATACACTGGTCAACACAACACAGTTTTCTTCATCACTTTCATCAGAGTCACTCCATTTTGCTGTCATGGACTTACTGTTCTTTTTCTCTGAGTTTTTGAGGGGTTTGCTTGGACAGTCAGCCTCAATGTGTCCATACCCTTCACAGTTCCAGCATTGAACTCCTCTTTCTTTCTTCTCATCTTCATCTTGAGCTGGTTCCTTTCCTTTCCTTTTGTTTTCACCACCTCTTCTGAATTGCTTTCTTGAGGAAGAGCTTTTCCCATTTCTTGAGTCCATGTTCTTCAGGAGTTTTCCAAGATTCTTGACAAGCATACTCAGCTGATCATCTGGAACTGTCTTCTTGGCTTCTGTTTCAGCTTTCAGTCCAACATTCTTGTCCTTGGGAGTGGTGTCCTCTTTAACCAGTTTCGTCTCAAATTGTTTGAGAGACCCCATCAATTCTTCCAACCTCATGAATTTGACATTTTGAGCTTCTTCAATGGCTGTCACTTTCATGTCAAATTTTGTGGGCAGCGATCTGAGAACCTTCCTGATCAGCTTCTCTTCACGGATAGGTTCACCAAGGGCATGAGCTTCATTTGCAAGATCACAGAGTTTGGCATTAAACTCAGTGACAGTCTCTTCTTCCAGCATTCTCAGATTTTCAAACTGTGTGGCAATGATCTGCAGTCTCGAAAGCTTCACTCTATCAGTCCCTTCATGTGCAGTTTGCAGAATTTCCCATGCTTGTTTTGCCATGTCGCAGTTTGATATCAACCTGAAGTTGTTAGCATCCACTGCAGCAAAAATTGCATTCAGAGCCTTTGAATTACCAGTTGCTGCAGCACCTTCTTCAGCAGTCCATTGCTCTTCAGGTTTTATCCTTGTCACTCCTTGCTCATCCATGGTGATTGGGGGATACCACTGGATTACGACAGCTCTCCAGGTCTTCTCATCAATAGCTTTGAGAAAAGCTTTCATTCTCGCTTTCCAATATCCATTGTTGCTCTCTTCCAACAATGGAGGTCTGCTTGTGCTCTGTCCTTCCTTCATTGTCTTGGCTTCTTCAGAGACACTGTAGGATCTTTTACTCTGTGTGTTGAGCTCCCGCTCTGATACCAATTGAAATTCGCAGTGTCTCAGTTCGACAGATTAGTGAACAAGCAGTTGCTGCAGCACACTCTTGTTCACTCGGAAATTGTCTCAGCAAACAATGAACAAGACAAAGTTTGTTCACCCAGTTCGGCCAACTGCCTACGTCTGGGGAGGACTATTCTCCAGTCCTCAATCCACTCAAACCAAAGTTCTCCAAGTACACTCGGTTACAACTCACGCAACCTATGCTACTCAACCTTGTGTGGATCACTCGGCACAATCAGAACAAGCTCTGATTTGTGTCTGCACACCCTCTAAAATATGTCAATCTAGAATAGCTACAGTCTTCTCAAAGAACTCAGCCTATTCTAAACTACACCTACTCAGCAGGGTTGCTGTAGCAACTGCTGTAACACACAGCTGAAGCACAAATGTCCGCGTCGCTCCAAGGCCTTCCAACGAGCCGATCGAACGATTCCACGAGCGCTGCACACTCTGGAATACTCCCCCTCACTCATTGACCACCTGCCACTAGCGAGTACTGCCGCACGATACTCGACCGAGCCAACAACTCGTCAGTTCTTCCGCGGCTTCCCTTGATCAACCAACAAGCTCCGCAGCTCTGAATTGGCTTCCAGATCAAGCTCGAATCAGACTCTGCAAGTCCTGATTCCCTTCTGCTACACTCACCAGAGCTCTGCGCTCACGCTCTGCTCTCGGGTGATGATCGAAGAATTTGTCCGTCGCACACCAAAGATAGCACTCTATGAAATCTGTGTATGCACTTGTGTATCCCTCAGCTTCGGTCGACCTCTCTGCTCTAAACCCCTTCTGCTTAAATAGCATCACCAGTTTTTAGCAATGTCCAGGTTTAGGCAATGTCCCAACAAGAACAATTATATCCTAAAATCTAGGAGATTAGATTTGATATTTATCTTTTATGCAAATCTCCTTCTCTGATTAGTAAACCTCACTGGAATATACTCTTCAGCAGTTTAGAAATTCCTCAGATGCTCTCCATAGAGTTTCCAGCCCTTCTGGACAAGCCCAGGTTGCTGCTGCTTCTTGGACGGTTGAAACAGCCAGTTGAACAAGCTCCTGGTGCAGCATCCCCTGCAGCATCTGCTGCTAGTTCACTTGTTCTGGCCTGCTTAAATACTTGAGCTGCAGCAACTCCTTGATCACTTGTTCTGGTTTTGTCAAACACTGCCAAACTCATTATCAATTGATATTTTTGGTTTTTGGTTGATGAAACAAAAGAGTGACTAGGGATTCAACTTCTCTCCTAAGATATGAGGAAAATGAAATAACTCACTAACACATGCATGAACTACATTTGGTTGATGAAAGCAAGGCTAATGCATCGTCCACTCTAGGTTCAACTCTCGCTCCTTCCCTAGAGTGGAGAGGATACACAAAGGGCATGGTTCTCAAACTCTTGCTCTATTGAACCGAGTAGAACTTGAGTCCCATAACCGCACCCTCTCGGGCTATTGGCCGGTTACTCAAATCCGCTTAAAACTTAGCCTATTGTCAAGAAAGCATGTCGCTCTCGCGCACAACCACTCCATCTATGATCATACAATAGCTATGAGACATCCTAAGTCAACTCTCGCTCCTTCCTTAGGGGTTTTAACCAAGCATACTCACTTAAGCATTTCGTCAAACACTTGGCGTGCATACAATGAATACATAGCTAGGGCACAATATAATCAAACCAAACTTCATTCAATGCAATAAATTAGAGCTCTACAATCCTAGGGGATCCATTAATCCCCAACTACAAGTACAACTACTCACTCATAATGAGTGTGCACAAATACATGAAAACTAAATGAGACATGAATGTAAATACAAAGGGTAAAGGGTTTAAGAGAAGTTGATGTAGAATCTTCGACTCAAGCTTGGTTCTTCACCCAAGCTTGGTCTTCTCCGAGCTCCAGTCGCCTAGGGTTGAGAAAATGTGGAAGCTCTCTTCTTAACTTGCATCTCATTCTATTTATACCTTTTCCAACATTTACACTCACTGCCCGAATCAAGTGATTCGGACAAGGCTTAGTAAGTTGATTCGGACAGGGTGTCCGAATCACTTCTGCTGCGTTAGCAACTCGCTTTTTTGACACTTTAAACCTTTGAGTTACGTCTTGATGTAAACTAGGAAGTTGTAGATCTTTTAATTACCTTTTCAACAAGCTATAGAACGTCCCAATCGGATAAGAATCGCCCGCTCTGCAAGCCTTCAAAGATAAACAGGTCAGTCTGCCCAGATTTGATCTACAGGCGAATTCTCCCCGAATCAACTTTGATTCGGGCAAGCCTTGAGTTGATTCGTGCGAATCATCTGTTCAGTGCTGTAATGAAGTATCATGCTTGCCCGAATCACTTTTCTTTGGCCGAATCAAAAGTTTGGGAGAATCAACTTTGTAGCGCAGGAATTCTCGCCTGTTTTGACCCCTTAAACGTTCGAATTATGTCTTGATGTAAACTATGAAGTTGTAGCCCTTTGAGTTAGCTTTCCAAAAAGACATGAAACGCCTTAATCGGATAAGAAACGTGTGCTCGGCAAGCCTTCAAAGATGAATAGGTCAATCATGGATGAATCAAACTAGCCTTTTGCTTGATTTTGCTCTCTTTTGCTCTCAGTCGACTAGAATTCATCCAGATTTTCTTCACACCACTTCATATCATGTAGTATACATTTTTAACCTGAAATGGGCAAAGAAAACATCAAGTGACTTTATAAAATAGGGAAACAAACAAGAGGTAAGGGGAAAATATAGACAAATATAAGGTTATTTGTCCGCTCATCAAAACACCCCACACTTAAGTCTTGTTCGTCCCGAACAAATATGTGCATAAGTCAAGCGGAGAATAAGATGCTAGATCATATATGGCAATATCAAAGCACGTAGCAAATCTTACGCACATGAAACACATCAACCTCCTACTCATGTAACCAAACTAATGAAAACTTAAACAAAGAAAATTAATCTACTCTTAACTCACTGTCGTAGGAATCACGAATGCATTTAGCGTATGCATCAAGCCTTTAAACCTCTAGGTTACCCTAGCGGACGAGTTGAAGTCTCGTGAGAGTTTTCAGAAAAGGAATACTCACAAATCCATTTGCAATCATCCATGAGAGTTCAAAATCCAAATATAGCTACTAAGCAAGTAGTTCACTATCACCTCAAATAATAATAGAGTTGTGCAAATCATTCACTTCACGCAAACTCTAAGGATCATTCACTTCAATGTGACAATAAATACTCATAGAATCGATATCAACCTAGCATTCGTCGAATTCAAATTTCCTCTCAATTTCCTATGCAAGTAGTATGAAGAAAAGCGTCGCTAGCACAAAAATTTTGTCCAATCAATCACATATGCTTGCTAAGGGCAAGTCCATAAGCTCAAGACAATAAACTCGTTCTCAAGTTTTAGACTATACGTGATAAACCGTAAGAGAAGAGGAGTTTTGACAATGAAAAATTTAGAATTCCCTCGTACAAATCTGGATGCTTAAGTAATAAATTACGAGGGTCATACCTTAGACGCTTCCTAAAAACCCAATGCAAAAGCCTTGCTCACACATATGCGAAAGAACTTGCGGAAAAGGCACAAAGTCAAGAATTAAGTGTGTTTATTTATTTTTGGGTTTATACAAATGCTTTTGAGGGGGAACTTACCTTCCTAACCCTCGGCACTTGTAAAACCTTGAAAAAAAAAGATAATTCTCTTCTTCTTCTTTTTTTCTTTCTTGCGCCTTTTTTTTTCTTTTCCTTTCGCAATCACTTCGAAACACCCCACACTTAATACTTGACAATGTGCCTAAATGATATGTGATGGAGCATGAAGTGTGAGCTAAACAAATGCAAAGGCTAAATAGGGACGCTAAAATCACCTAAAAGCAAACAAGAGCAAGTACAAGCTTTTTGTATGAAAACTCATTTTTATTTTGTTTTTGTGCTCGCTAAACTTAACTTCATTTTTCATGCTTGGAAAGAGCTAAAAAAAAAAATCGAACTAAGCTAGTCAAACACTGAATCATGTGAATAAAATCATCACAAAGAGGATCAATCGACTTAAAGATGCGATTCATGAATTCAAAGCACAACTCATTCCAAATTTTTTTAAATGATACTACTTAATTGCTTAGGAAACATTACTTCATGTGATCAATACTTAAAGCTAGGATGACAACAATCATGTGAGTATAATGCACGGAAAGTAAATATGTAGCATAGAACCATGTTGTTAAGCAAATAAAAGTGCAAGCGCAAACAAACACCCCACACTTAAAAATTTGCTTAGTCCCTAAGCAATATAAAGTAATAGAATAAAAGAGAAAGCTTCGAAGGAACTTCTCTCGCGTGAAGGTATCCAAATGCACATCACAAATTCCACAATGATTCTATACTACAATCAAGTAAAAACAAAAGCATAAATACTCACAAGCCTAGTTTAACGTCTTGGCTAAGACGTAGCTGATTCCCTTCATTTAAATAGAAACACACTTGAGAAGTCCTATGCTAGGATCCCTTCTCAAGCGGCGCAAAAGAAAAGCTTCGGATAATTTGGAGTCGTTTGTTGAAAAGCTTGGGTTCATCGAAATTGAGCTCTACCTCATTACATAGCAGATTTGTAAGAGGTCGAGCGATCTTCGGGAAGTTCTTGATGAACCTCCAATAAAATCCAGCGCGCTTGAGGAAACTCTTTATTTCTTGCACGTCGCTCGGTGGTGGCAGCTTCTCAATAAAATCAATCTTGCCTCTATCGACCTCAATTCCACTCTTTGATGCAAGATGCCCCAACACAATATGTCCTTTAACCATGAAGTGGCATTTTTTCCCAATTAAGCACAAGGTCCATTTCGATGCATTTTAGATTCGGTGGTAGGGGTTTCAATCCCTCACCGAATTCATCACCTTTTGGCGCCTCATTTACCTCATTTGTGCCATGATTAATATCAGTGGGTTTCACTTCAATTCACAATAGAGAGGTGAATGACAAGCTATTGTCATCTTGTGTAAGCAACTCCTGCTCAAAGCTTGTTAGTTCACCAACAGAATCAAAAATATTGCATGCATCATCTTCGATGGTGTCCTCATCGAGAGTGTTACCGTCCTCCTTCTTCTTCTTTAATCTTTGCCGAAATGGAATGGGAGGCATATATGGAGCGGGCTCTTCAGCTTTTTCTTTTCTTCTCGTCTCAACTTCTTCTTGAGATGAAAACCCTTCTTTATCAACCTCAACGGTTGTGTTGGCAACTTTGGTCTTCACTTGGGGCTCTTCTAAGATTCTTCCACTCTTTAGGATGATGGCATTTATAGTTTCGGAAGAGTTCACATCCGGTTGAGAAGGCAATTTTTCTTGATATCTTGATGAAGAACTCGCTTGTTGAACAATTTGAGTCCCAAGCATTTCGCTATGCGCTTGCAATTGGTCGAGTTTTTGAAGGATGAGTTGGCTATCCTTTTGTTGTTGAGCTTGAGTTGCGGCCACTATTGCGGCAATGGATGCTCAGGGATGGATTCTCTTGGATAGGCGCTCTCCTTGGAAAGTTTGGGTCTTCATGGGACCTTACATACCCATCATTTTGATGCGCGGCTGCCATATCAAGGAGGGCGGATTTTATATCGAATTCTTGATCTTCACCCTCTTCCAAGTAGATGGGTGAGCCATAATATCCAATGGTCGGGGCGTTGTATGCCCAAACCGGTCTTTCTTCTTCCTCTTGCGGAAGAGGAGCATTTCCTTGCCTTCTTGGAATTTGTAGGTCCATATATTCTGGTTGTTCGGCTTGTGTAGGCGAAGGAGTATCCAAGTGAGGAGTTAAGCTCGTGTGAAGCGGAGGGATGAGAAGGTTGGCTTGTAGTTGAGGTAGAAGCTTGTTCTTGTGCTCTCTTGCTCTTTGCTCTAGTTTGCATTCAAACACCTATGAAGCAATCAAAGAGAGCTTTTGTAAGTGTGAACTTTAATAGAGACAAACAAGAATAGCACGCACGCAAGCAATTACGACAACTAAAAATAAAAAGGAAAATAGAAAGTGAAGCAAACTAACAATAAGTAATACTAACTAGCAATCTAGTCTAATGGCTATTCCCCGGCAACGGCGCCATTTTGACGTTGGCGTTTTAGGCAAGCAAAATGAAGTGCTATTCTAGTCACGCAAATATCAAACAATATTTATAACCGAGTGACCTCGGGTCGAACCCAAGAGAAAAGCTTAGACTAATTCACAACTAATTAATGCTATTATTGAAAGTCTACGGATTTGGGGGGGATTTGTCCTCCTTTAGAGGTATCTCTAGTAAGTACTAAAGATAAATGATATTTTTGGTTTTTGGTTTTTAGTTGATGAAACAAAAGAGTGACTAGGGATTCAACTTCTCTCCTAAGATATGAGGAAAATGAAATAACTCACTAACACATGCATGAACTACATTTGGTTGATGAAAGCAAGGCTAATGCATCGTCCACTCTAGGTTCAACTCTCGCTCCTTCCTTAGAGTGGAGAGGATACACAAAGGACATGGTTCTCAAACTCTCGCTCTATTGAACCGAGTAAAACTTGAGTCCCTAACCGCACCTTCTCGGGCTATTGGCCGGTTACTCAAATCCGCTTAAAACTTAGCCTATTGTCAAGAATGCATGTCGCTCTCGCGCACAAACACTCCATCTATGATCATACAATAGCTATGAGACATCCTAAGTTCAACTCTCGCTCCTTCCTTAGGGGTTTTAACCAAGCATACTCACTTAAGCATTTCGTCAAACACTTGGTGTGCATACAATGAATAAATAGCTAGGGCACAATATAATCAAACCAAACTTCATTCAATGCAATAAATTAGAGCTCTACATCATATCCAATCCTAGGGGATCCATTTAATCCCCAACCACAAGTACAACTACTCACTCATAATGAGTGTGCACAAATACATGAAAACTAAATGAGACATGAATGTAAATACAAAGGGTAAAGGGTTTAAGAGAAGTTGATGTAGAATCTTCGACTCAAGCTTGGTTCTTCACCCAAGCTTGGTCTTCTCCGAGCTCCAGTCGCCTAGGGTTGAGAAAATGTGGAAGCTCTCTTCTTAACTTGCATCTCATTCTATTTATACCTTTTCCAACATTTACACTCACTGCCCGAATCAAGTGATTCGGACAAAGCTTAGTAAGTTGATTCGGACAGGGTGTCCGAATCACTTCTGCTGCGTTAGAAACTCGCTTGTTTGACACTTTAAAACTTTGATTTACGTCTTGACGTAAACTAGGAAGTTGTAGATCTTTGAATTACCATTCCAACAAGCTATAGAACGTCCCACTCGGATAAGAATCGCGCGCTCGGCAAGCCTTCGAAGATAAACAGGTCAGTCTGCCCAAATTTGATCTACAGGCGAATTCTCCCCGAATCAACTTTGATTCAGCCAAGCCTTGAGTTGATTCATGCGAATCATCTGTTTAGTTATGTAATGAAGTATCATGCTTGCCCGAATCACTTTTCTTTGGCCGAATCAAAAGTGATTCGGCCTATCCTGAATTCCTCTTTGGGAGAATCAACTTTGTAGCGCAGGAATTCTCGCCTGTTTTGACCCCTTAAACATTCGAATTATGTCTTGATGTAAACTATGGAGTTGTAGCCCTTTGAGTTAGCTTTCCAACAAGACATGACACGTCTTAATCGGATAAGAAACGTGTGCTGGCGAGCCTTCGAAGCTGAATAGGTCAATCATGGACGAATCAAACTAGCCTTTTGCTTGATTTTGCTCTCTTTTGCTCTCGATCGACTAGAATTCATCCAGATTTTCCACTTCATATCATGTAATATACATTTTTAACCTGAAATGGGCAAAGAAAACATCAAGTGATTTTATAAAATAGGGAAACAAACAAGAAGTAAGGGGAAAATATGGACAAATATAAGGTTATTTGTCCGCTCATCACTCCAGCATGTGGGATAGTTGCCAACCTGGCTTTTGTGCGGGGCGACTCTCCCACGAGTCTGAAATCTTCGGATGATGATGATGATGCACTGACTGGAGACGGCGGGGGAGAGGAGCGGATTACGTTACCACCAGCAGCTCGCCTCGGCTTCGGTTTGGTTTTGGCTGGGGCTTTAGGTTTAGCAACACCTTTACCCTTTTTAGCCGCGGTGAGCTTTTTGGCTGGTGGTGGTCGTGGTTTCGCTACTGCTGTCAAGTTTGTCTTAGCCATCTAAAGCTGGTCGAAGGAGAGGAGCGACTCGGGGACTTGCGTCTGATTCGGGCGAAGAGAACTTCGGAGGAAGCTGGGTTGAATGGGGGTCGAATCTAGGGTTAGCTCGGAAGGGGAGGGCTCGAACTGCGGCGGATGCGGTTGGGATGGTCGGACGGATGAGGATTTTGGATTTGTGGTAGCCGGACGGAAGCTGGTCGAGTGGAAGAGGAATTAGGGCTCGTGGTGAATGAGCGATAAAGCATATTTTGAATGAATATCTCTTAAACCTCGAACGAATTTGATTCGGGGTGATGCCCGAATCACCAGTGATTCGCGCGAATCGTTTGTTCAGTGCTGATTTAAATAGTTTCCATCTGCACGAATCAACTGATTCGAGCGAAGTCTTGGCCGAATCGATCCGGGTTAGCTGCTTTGACCGAATCAAGTGATTCGAGGAGACCAAGTGTGATTCGCTCGAATCGTTTATTCAGTGCTGTTTTTAACATTTTCAAGCTGCACAAATCAACTAATTCGGTCACGCCTGAAAACTGATTCGGGCGAAACACTTGCTGTGTGTTAACCGCCACTCTGCACAAAATTTTTCACACAAATGCACCAGATTCCTCAATCACTTAAAGACATCTAATACTTACTCAAAACATCCCACACTCAAATAATTTCACACATGAATAATCAAACCAAAAGGGGTAATTTGAGTGCACTCTACCACAAAAATTCCTAAAACCTCTAACTTGATATTGGCATGGCGCAACACAAAGTCAACAATAATTCTACACTACAAACAAGTAGAGGCAAAAGCACAAATACTCACCAGCCTAGTTTAAAGTCTTGGCTAAGACGTAGCCGATTCCCTTCTTCATAAGAAACACCCTTGAGAAGTCCTTTGCGAGGATCCCTTCTCAAGTGGCATGCAATAATTTGGGAATTAGGTAGAATCATCAAGCTTGAAGTCTCCAAGCTCCAAGCTTTGCGCGTCTCCATGGTACGCTTTAATTCGATGGCCATTCACTTTGAAAGTTTCACCTTCTTTGTTTATCAATTCGAAGTGGCCATCTTCATACACTTTTTCAACTTTGAAAGGCCCCGACCATCTTGATTTCAGCTTTTCCGGGAATATTCTAAGTCTAGAGTTGAAAAGCAATACGCTATCGCCCTTTGAGAAAGTCCTCCTCGGAATTTTCTTGTCATGCCACAATGTGGTTTTCTCCTTATAAATTCTTGAACTCTCATAAGAGTCGAGTCTAATCTCATCTAGTTCGTGGAGTTGGAGGACTCTCTTCTCACTCGCCGTCTTCAAGTCAAAATTTAACTTCTTGATTGCCCACATGGCCTTGTACTCCATTTCGACGGGGAGATGGCATGGTTTCCCATAGACTAGGCGATATGGTGACATGCCAATCGGGGTCTTGAAAGCGGTGCGATATGCCCATAAAGCTTCTTCGAGCTTTGAAGACCAATCCTTCCTTGAGTTCCCCACTGTTTTTTCGAGAATCGCTCTTATCTCCCTATTAGAAACTTCAACTTGTCCACTAGTTTGAGGGTGATAAGGCGTCGCAATTTTATGATAAACTCCATATTTTCGAAGCATCGCTTCGAATTGCCTTTCTTTGAAATGAGTACCATTATCACTAATTACGATCCTAGGGGCTCCAAATCTTGGAAAGATGACCTTCTTGAATAACTTCATCACAACTTTGGCATCGCAAGAAGGTGAGCGATCGCGCGTCGTTGTACGCGTCAAATATAATCCTTCCTCTTCCACTAGTACAGCGGTTAAGTAAGGGTCGATCTCTACAGGGAGCAAGCAGTTCAGTTTTAGCCAGTAACCTACACTTACGAAGATTGGGGGGTGAGTGATCGGGGTTGCGCGATGCGCAAGTAACAGTGGTATCGTAACGCAGGAAATTGCACTAGACGTGCGCAGGCAATAGAGATTAAGTACTATGACTTATGAGAAGTATCGGCGCAGACAATCCTCTATGAGTGTATTCCTTATCATCGACTCTAAATGTCTATAGCTCGATTTGCTAATGTTAGTGTTCGATCAAGGCTTCCTAACATGTGCGCATGTTCCGATCAAAGTTCATGTGCTATTAATTCTTACACTAGACTAAACAACTACGAATCCGATCAAGGTAGTAATTGCCTAACCTAGCGCGTTACTCCTAGTTGGCACCGTCAGGCTATTCAACTAGTTTAACAAACAACAACAAGCAACAAGAGTAAGATTGCGGTTCAAGGCTTCCCCTACTCATGTAACAAGCTGCCAGTAATGTGCACAGAATTAATATAAGCAAGCAAGCTATGCATTAAGCACAAGTCTCAAAAGGAAATACTCATAGATTCATGTCCAACCGATACTAAGCGTTTAGCTAGACATGCTAGTGATAAACATCATAGAAATAGTAAATAATAACTAAAGTGTCCGAGAGAACAATAGCAAACAGTGCGTGCAGGTTGCAGTCTTGGCTGGCGCAGTCGGCTGGCGCAGATCCTCTCAACAAGCTCGTGTGTTTTCCAGTCCTGCTGCGCAGTGCCTCCTGGGTGTACGAATTGTGAGTCCTGAGAATCGTCTGTGTGTCTTGTGTGTGTCCCTCAACCCTAGCCTCCTTCTCTTCTTTATATACTGCTCAGAGGCTCACTCTTGGCAACTTCCAAATCTGGTCGTGTCAGGATTTGGAAACACCAACATCTGCGCCTGGCGCACGGCATCTGCTTAGCGCAATCGGTTAGCGCACCGAGGTCGACTCTGCCAATTTCTTCTGTTTGCGCCGCTAGCTCCGCAGGCTGTGTGATGCGCGTCCTAAACGCTGCCTGTTAGCGCGTATCCGACTTAGGCCCTCGTTTTGCCCTGAAATACAAAAACACTGGAAACCAGTAATCTTGTACATAAAATAATGCAAACAAGCATAGGGTTATGATCTAAATAATGCGTATAAATAGGCTCTATCAGTGAGGCAATGGCTTCCACCCATTTTGAGACATAGTCGACGGCGACTAAAATATACTTATTCCCATAAGAAGATGAGAATGGTCCCATGAAGTCGATCCCCCATACGTCGAATATCTCAACCTCCAGAAATCCCTTTTGAGGCATTTCATCTCTCTTAGAAATATTTCCGGTTCTTTGACATGCGTCACAAGACTTCACGAACTCATATGCATCTTTGAACAAACTCGGCCAATAAAATCCACTTTGAAGAACCTTTTTGGCCGTTTTGGAACTTGAGTCGTGCCCGCCATAAGGAGAAGAGTGACATCCTTCAAGAATACCTTGTTGGTCGCATTCCGCGACACATGATCTATAAAGTCCATCCGCGCAAAACCTATATAGATAAGGCTCGTCCCAATAGTACCGGTTGATATCATGAAGGAATTTCTTTCTTTGATTGTAATTTGCTCCCTCCGGTAGAATTCCGCAAGCTAGGAAATTCACGAAGTCTGCATACCATGGAGCTTGCGCGGTCTCGATGCTCATCAAGTATTCCCCAATGAATGTGTCATTTACGGGAATCGTTATTGAATCTTCTTGTTTGGTTAGTTCGAGTCTTGATAAGTGATCCGCCACTACGTTCTCGACTCCTTTCTTGTCTTTAATCTCTATATCAAATTCTTGCAATAGGAGTACCCAACGGATAAGTCTAGGCTTTGCTTCCTTCTTAGAAACCAACTACTTGATGGCGGCATGATCCGTGTAGACTATTGTTTTAGAACCAATCAAGTATTGCCTAAATTTTTCAAAGGCATAGACAATGGCTAGCATTTCTTTCTCCGTTGTTGAGTAGTTTCCTTGGGTAGTGTCAAGGGCCTTACTAATGTAATAGATTACGTGGAGGCGTTTATCGATTCGTTGACCCAAGACGGCTCCAATGGCGCTATCACTTGCATCGCACATCATTTCGAATGGTAAATCCCAATTCGGTGGTTGAATGATAGGTGCGGTCACCAAAGCTTGTTTCAATACTTCAAACGCCTCAAGACAAGGCTCATCAAAAGTAAATTCCACCTCATTGCGTAGAAGATTTGTGAGGGGCTTTGCTATCTTTGAGAAATCCTTAATGAACCTTCGATAAAAGCCCGCATGCCCGAGAAAACTTCTAATTCCTTTAACATCCCTTGGAGGTGGCAACTTTTCAATCACGTCGATTTTTGCTATATCGACTTCGATCCCTCTTTTCGACACACGATGTCCCAAAACTATGCCTTCTTTCACCATGAAATGACATTTCTCCCAATTGAGGACTTATAAGTCCATCTCAATGCACCTAGCCAAAACACGTGAAAGATTTGTAAGACAATCATCAAAAGAATATCCATGCACCGAAAAATCATCCATAAACACTTCCATGGAATTTTCAAGAAATTCGGAAAATATGGACATCATGCATCTTTGAAAAGTACCCGGCGCATTACAAAGACCAAAAGGCATTCTCCTATATGCAAAAGTGCCATACGGACAAGTAAATGTTGTCTTTTCTTAGTCATCGGGGTGGATGGGAATTTGGAAAAAACCACTATAACAATCTAGAAAGCAAAAATATTCATGTCCCGCTAATCTTTCTTGGTGGCTTTGTTTAATTTCCTATAGTCTATGCACATCCTCCACCCCGTGACCGTGCGCGTAGGGATCAATTCATTCTTATCATTCTCTACAACGGTGAGCCCGCCTTTCTTAGGCACCACATGAATTGGGCTCACCCATTCGGAGTCGGGGATTGAGTAAATTATTCCCGCATCTCTCAACTTAGTCACTTCCTTTAACACAACCTCACCTAGCTTAGGATTTAATCGCCTAAGAAATTCGCGGCTAGGTTTCACATTCTCCTCAAGTCTTATCCTATGCATGCAAACCTTGGGGCTAATCCCTTTCAAATCATCAATGGAATGCCCAATAGCACCCTTATACAATTGCAACACATGCATAAGCTTAGAGGTCTCACATTCATCAAGAGATGCTTCGATAATAACGGTTAGTGAGTTGTTTGGTCCGAGGAATTCATACCTTAGATTCGGTGGAAGGGGTTTCAATCCCTCACCGAATTCCTTACCTTTTTGTGTATCTTCTTCGATGGTGTCCTCATCGAGAGTGTTACTGACAGCGCGTCGTCGTGCGCCTCAAATTAGAATTTATAACTCCTGTAACACACTAGTAAGCGGTAAGCAGGGTCGAACCCAAAGAGAGCAAATGAGTCGGAGTTCAATGAGAGTCACAGAAAATCAAAGAGAGGAAATCAATTCAAAGAAAATCAGTTCGGGGAATACAATGCAACTAGTTATCACCGATCGAATACATGAGTAAGCTAGTGAATTCTGCCTTAGTTCAACATTCCCGCTAAAGATATGTCGACAATCAATTCTACCTATTCTTAACCGCTAGGCCTTCGAACAAGTTCAATACTTACTCGACTAATACTACAAATTGGTTCTACCGCTAGGTTTTCCCCAACAATGCAATCAAGTCAAGTGTAACGCAATTGATATCATTGATACAAGGGCAGCAATCCATAGCTCAAATCATGTACTCATTGACCTCCAACCATTGTTGCACTATAAATCCTCAAACTGAAATATTGATTTAGCTACTCATAATATCCATGAATACAATAGAAACTAGGTTCATCACACTACAATACACAAACTGAGCTCAAACAAGTCCGGCCGTGAACAGTGTTCCGGCGGCCGTGAATAGTAACAGTGAACAGTGAATGTGAACAGTGAATAGTGAATAGTAAAATGTGAACAGTAACCGGCGTGAATAGTACTCCGGCGACTTTTCCAGCAGCTTCTCTCTAGAGCTCCTCCACGCCGTGAACAGTAGCTCCCGTGAATAGTAGTCCAGAAATGGAGTGTTGAAGAGAGATGAAACTTTTCCCAATTAGTCCATGTTTTAGGTTTAGGGTTTTTCTGGTTGAACCATCTTCATTGAACCACATTATTGAACCAGTAATTGAACCAGCAGAGTTGACTTTGACCGCTGTTGACTTCTTTTGATCTTGAATGAGTGCTTCAAATACGCGATAAAATCCGATGCGATCTTGAACACACCTGCGATACGAAAACACTACAAAAGAGTAATCGATTCACGCAAAATGTAATAAAACTATGGGAATACATAACTCAATGGAGCGTATAAATACGCTCCATCAGTTACCGTTCTCAAGATTCATCAACGAGGCGAAAGATGGACTACCACTATCTTGGGTGAGCAACTCGTACTCAAAATTTGTCAACTCATCATGAGCATCATAAACATCACAAGCATCATTTATTTCAAGCAAATGACAATCCATAGAACTACTAGGAGCATTTAAAACCTTTTTCAAGTAAAATTTAATTTTGTCGGTTCCTAAGTTAAGTTCTATAACTCCTTCTCCACAATTAATAACGGCTTTTACCGTATTCAAGAAAGGCCTTCCTAGTATGATAGGGATTTCACGATCCTCATCCATTTCAAGCACATAAAAGTCAACGGGAACATAAAATTTCCCTACTCTAATTGGAACATCCTCTAAAATACCCTTAGGTAACCTAGATGATCTATCCGCCAATCTAAGATTTATGGATGTAGGAGTGAGTTCACCCATGTCAAGTTTTTGAAACAAGGAAAATGGCATCAAAGAAATACTAGCTCCCAAATCACACAATGCGCTATCTATGCAAAAATCGCCAATAGCAATAGGGATAGAGAATGAACCATGATCATTTAGCTTCCTAGGCATGTTATGTTGAATAATAGCGCTACAATTAGCATCCAAAGCTACGTGATCAATTTCATGCATTTCTCTCCTATGCGATATAATATCTTTAATAAATTTTGTATAAGTGGGCATTTGAGTTAGTACCTCCGTGAAGGGGAGAGTCACTTGGAGTTTACTCAAGATATCCGCAAAGCGTTTGAAATGTGTGTCCTCCTTCTTCTTCTTTAATCTTTGCGGAAATGGAATGGGAGGCACATATGGAGCGGGTTCTTGAGCTTTTTCTTTTCCTCTCTTCTCAACCTTCTCTTGAGATGAAGACCCTTCTTTATCAACCTCAATGGTTGTGTTGGCAATTTTGGTCTTCACTTGGGGTTCTTCTAAGACTCTTCCGCTCTTTAGGGTGATGGCATTTATAGTTTCGGAAGAGTTCACATCCGGTTGAGAAGGCAATTTCCCTAGATATTTTGAGGAAGAACTCGCTTGTTGAGCAATTTGGGTCTCAAGCATTTTGTTATGTGCTTGCAATTGGTCGAGTCTTTGAAGGATGAGTTGGTTATCCTTTTGTTGTTGAGCTTGAGTTGCGGCCAATTGCGCGACAATGGATAATAAGGATGGTTCCTCTTGGCTAGGCCTCTCCTCATTTCTTTGGTAAGGAGCTTGCCCTTGTTTCCTTGGTGGGAATCCCGGAGGTGTAGGCTTTGGCTCATTGTTGATGGGCGCTCTCCTCGGAAAGTTTGGGTCTTCATGGAACCTTACATGTTGAGGAGGGTTCCTTGGTTGGTAGGGAGCATTTCTTTGTTGATACCCACTTGATTGAGGTGGCACATAAGCTCTCTCTTGGTTCCTCACAAGATAGCTAACATCTTCAAATTCATCCGCATGCTTGGAGGTGCAAGAATCTTCGTCATGCGATGGGTTAGCGCATATGCTACAAGCTTGCGGATGTTCTCTTCTCTTGTTCAAATTCATTTTCCCAATAGATTGTGCCAAGGAATTTACCGTCTTTGCTTGGGAGTTGAAATCTTCCTTTGTTATGGCCTTAGAGGTTTCCTCCTTGCTCTTTTTCTTCAAATGGTTCCTTTCACCACCCCATTGATGCGAATTTCGTGCAATCTTTTCGATGATCTTGAAACCATCGGTAGCCGTTAAGTCCATCATTGCTCCATTACTCGCATGGTCCATATGGTTCCTTGCATCTTGATCTATCCCATCGTAAAAGCTTTGCAATAATTGCCACTTGTTGAATCCATGATGAGGGCAATCTCTTTGAAGCTCTTTGAAGCGCTCATAAGCCTCATAGAAGGTTTCATCGTCACGTTGAGTAAATTGATTGATTCTATCCCGAATCTTCTTTGTCTTGGCGGGAGGGAAGTATTGGATTAAAAAGGCTTGTGCTAGTCCCTCCCAAGTGTTGAATGTATCCGGTTCATGACTCATCAACCAATCCTTAGACTTCCCGGAAAGTGAGAACGGAAAAACATTCATGTATACCCACTCTTGTTGGATGCCCGGCATTTTGTATGTGCGGCATAGCTCCGTAAATTGGGCCAAATGTGCATTTGGGTTTCCATACCCGTCAAATTGATGTGCGGCCACCATATGGAGGAGGGCGGATTTGATTTCAAATTCTTGGTCTTCTCCCTCTGGCAAGCAAATAGGAGAACCATAATGTCCAATGGTTGGGGCGATGTATGCCCTAACAGGTCTTTCTTCTTCCTCTTGCGGAAAGAGGAGCATTTCCTTGCCTTCTAGGAATTTGTGGATCCATATTTCCTGGTTGTTCGGCTCGTGTAAGCGAAGGAATATCCAAATGAGGAGTGTGAAGCTCGTGTGAAGCGGAGGGATGAGAAGGTTGGCTTGTAGTTGAGGTAGAAGCTTGTTCTTGTACTCTCTTGCTCCTTGCTCTAGTTTGCATTCAAACACCTATGAAGCAATCAAAGAAGCTTTTGTAAGTGTGAATTTAAATAGAGACAAACAAGAATAGCACGCACGCAAGCAATTACGACAACTAAATAAAAGAAAAAAAAAGTGAAGTAAACTAACTAAAAGTAATACTAATTAGCAATCTTGTCTAATGGCTAAGTCCCCGGCAACGGCGCCATTTTGACGTTGGCGTTTTAGGCAACCAAAATGAAGTGATATTCTAGTCACGCAAATATCAAACAATATGTATAACCGAGTGACCTCGGGTCGAACCCAAGAGAAAAGCTTAGACTAATTGACAACTAATTAATGATACTATTGTAAGTCTACGGTTTTTGGGGGGTTTTGTCCTCCTATAGAGGTATCTCTAGTAAGCACTACAGATAGATGATATTTTTGGGTTTTGCTTAATGAATAAAAGGGTGACTAGGGATTCAACTTCTCCCCTAAGATATGAGGAAAATGAAATAACTCACTAATACGTGCATGAACTACATTTGGTTGATAAAAGCAAGGCTAATGCATCGTCCGCTCTAGGTTCAACTCTCGCTCCTTCCCTAGAATGGAGAGGATACACAAATGACATGGTTCTCAAACTCTCGTTCTATTGAACCGTGTAGAACTTGAGTCCCATAACCGCACCCTCTCGGTCTATTGGCCGGTTACTCAAATCAGCTTAAAACTTAGCCTAATGGCAAGAGTGCATGTCGGTCTCACGCACAAACACTCCATCTATGATCATACAATAGCTATGAAACATCCTAAGTTCAACTCTCGTTCCTTCCTTAGGGGTTTTACCCAAGCATACTCACTTACGCATTTCGTCAAAAACTTGGTGTGCATACAATGAATACATAGCTAGGGCACAAGTAATCAAACCAAACTTCATTCAATATAATAACATAGTGTTCTACATCATATCCAATCCTAGGGGATCCATTTAATCCTCAATCACAAGAACAACTACTCACTCATAATGAGTGTGCACAAATACATGACAACTAAGTGAAATATCAATGTATATACAAAGCTAAAGGGTTTAAGAGAGGTTGATGTAGAATCTTCGATCCAAACTTCAATCTTCAATCAAGCTTGATCTTCTCCGAGTTCCAGTCGCCTAGGGTTGCGGAAAATATGGAAGCTCTTTTTCTTCACTTCCATCTCATTCTATTTATACATTTTGAAGATTTCCAAAAAGTGCCCGAAGTGTCCGAATTACATGATTCGGTCACTGTCCATGTGATTCGCTCGAATCATCTGTTCAGTGCTGATCTCGGACTGGGCAAATCACTTATACTGGCCGAATCACTTTTTGATTCGGTCATACCCTTGTGTTGATTCGGTCAAATGTCTTATGGAGCTCAACTGATTCGGGCACCTCATGGGCGAATCACTTCTGATTCGCTCGAATCATCTGTTCAGTGCTGATCTCGGACTGGGCGAATCACTTTTCTTGGCCGAATCACTAAGTGATTCGGTCAACTCCTTATGTGATTCGGTCAAATCTTCAAGACTTCCCTCGGATCCGGTCGATTCGCACAGCTGGGAGTGATTCGGCCAGGCTGGTGGGCGAATCACTTCTGATTCGGCCGAATCACTTCTGCAGTTTGCTCAGTCTTTCTGCTTTTGATCTCCATCGACCGGAATTCATCCAGATTTTCTTCGGGCCACTTCATAATGTGAGATACATATTTTTAACCTGAAATGGACGAAGAAATCATCAAATGGCTTTATAGAATGGCGGAACAAACAAGAAGTAAGGGGGAAAATGTGGACAAATATAAGGTTATTTGTCCGCTCATCACAAAGCGCACGAGCAGGAAAATCCTAGATTGCAGTTTTTATTGGCTGCACTTATTTCGTAACTCATATAACCACTACAGGGCTTGTGACAGGTGTCAGGGCATAGGAAATATATCAGCGCACAACGAGATGCCACAGACGCCAATATTGGTAGACGAAGTGTTCGACTTGTGGGGGATTGACTTCATGGGGTCGTTTCCTCCATCTTTTGGATACGAGTACATACTAGTTGCCGTGGATTATGTCTCGAAGTGGGTCGAAGCTAAGGCCATGCGCAAGGATGATGGTAAAACGGTTGTTGAGTTTTTAAGGACTAACATTTTCTGTAGGTACGGAGTGCCTAAGGCAATAATCAGCGACCAGGGGACTAAAGCATTATGGCGTGCGCCACAAGACGTCCACTGCATACCATCCTCAAACGAATGGCCAGGCTGAGGTTTCCAACAGAGAGATTAAGCGCATTCTGGAGAAAACCGTGAGACCTACGCCAAAGACTGGAGCCAGCGGCTGGATGATGCACTTTGGGCATATAGGACTGCGCACAAGACACCAATTGGGACTTCACCATTTCGGTTGGTGTATAGAAAAGCGTGCCACCTACCGGTTGAGCTGGAACACAAGGCATACTGGTCCTTGCGCACTTGCAATCTGAACCTAGGCGAGGCTGGTAAGGAGCGCGCATTTGAATTGAGCGAGCTAGAGGAGCTACGTCTGGATGCATATGAGGGGTTGCGTGACTACAAAGCGTGCACGAAAGCATTTCACGATAAGTACATCCTCAGACGCACCTTCGAGCCAGGAGACCAGGTGCTTTTGTTCTCCTCCCGCTTAAAGCTGATGCCCGGGAAGCTACGCAGCAAGTGGACGGGACCATACACAGTCACAAAGGTTTTCCCATATGGAACAATCGAGTTAGAGAACGAGCGCAAGCATCGTTTTCAGGTTAATGGGCAAAGAGTAAAGAAATACTTAGGAGAACCTTGGGATGAGGCCACGCGCGAAGTTGATTTGGCGGAACCAGAGATAGAGGATGCACAGGTTGCTGCGCCAGAGATACAGCCAGATGCACCTGAGGGAGAACTGGGAGCTACTGCTTATATATCTTCTCCCTCACTGATTAACCTCGTTACTTATGATATGTCACATGATTTTGGCCACGCTGACCACCTATCTGTTCCTTTGCGCAGCACTAAGGAGGACATAACACGCGCAGATGCGCGGGGACGAGCAGGAGCAAGTGTGGGGGGGTCACGTGCGAAAACTTGAGCAAGTAACGAGGTACTGTCGAGCCAACGACATTAAACAAATGCACTTGTCGGGAGGTAACCCGACACGTTTTAATTTTTTTACACGTTTTTTTTGGATTTGAATTTTTTGGCTAGTTTAGGACTTGCAAATTTTTTTGAGTGCGCTCTCCGTTGCGCTTAAGCATGAGTCGTGGGGAAACGTCTCTGTTTAAGTGTGGGGGGGGGGGTTACATTTACATTTCATATTGTAAGGCTGTGCGCTAGACTTCAGAGAGGTAAGGCTGTGCGCTAGACTTCAGAGAGGTAATTGTATCTGTGCTTAAGTACTTGTTCGGGACGAACAAGGGCAAGTGTGGGGGGTTTGATAGAGACTAGTTATATGCGCTATTTAGATCTTAACACTGTGCTTGTTTGCATTATTTTGTGTACAAGATTACTGGTTTTCGGTATTTATGTATTTCAGGATGAAATAGGGGCATAAGTCAGATGCACGCTAACAGGCGCTTTTAAGGAGCGCAATGCACAACCTGCAGAGCTAGCAGCGCAAACGGAGATGGGAGATAGCTGATTCAGACTGCAGTGCGCAAACCAGGATAGCAGCGTTTCTAAATTTTGATCATCATTATCCCTACAAAATGTCCTAGATTTGGGAAGTAACTAAGATTCTCACGGGCCAAATCTTAGCATACCTTGGGCTTCAAGACCAGTATATAAAGAGGAGGGAAGTTAGGGTTTGGATATATAGACAGAGAGAGACATATAGCAACAGAAGACACACGAGCTCCAGAAATCCTGCCGTCGAGATTCTGCGCGAACCACCTGTGCCAGCCGAAAACAGCAACCTGCGATTGCACCGGCTTGCTACTTTTCCTTGGCTGCTTTAGTTTTACTTATTATTTCTATGAGTACAGCGGCTAAGTCAGGGTCGATTCCACAAGAAGCAAGCAGACTCGTTCTAACTAGTACCTACCACTTACGAAAATTGGGTTGTGAGTGATTGGGTTGTGCAGGTGCGCGAATAACAGTAGTGAAAGCAGAATTTGCACTAGACGTGCGCAGGCAGTAGAGATTAAGTACTATGACTATGAAAAGTATCGGTGCAGACAATCCTCTATGGATGTATTCCTTATCATTGACTCCAAACGTCTATAGTTCGATTTACTGAAGTTAGTGTCCGATCAAGGCTTCCTAACATGTGCGCATGTTCTGATCAAAGTTCATGAGCTATTAATTCTTGAAACTAGTCTAAGCAACTACGAATCCTGTCACAGTAGCAACTATTTATCCTAGCGCGTTACTCCTAGTTGTCACCGTCAAGCTACCAACTAGTTTAACATATAACAAACAAGTAGCAAGAGTAAGATTGCGGTTCAAGGCTTCCCCTACTCATGCAACTAGCTGTCAACAGTGTGCACAGAATTAATAGAAGCAACTAACTATGCATTAAGCACAAGTCTCAAAGGAAATACTCATAGAATCATGCCCAACCGATACAAAGCGTTTAGCTAGACATGCTAGTAGTAAACATCATAGAAATAGTAAATAACAGCTAAAGTATCCAAGAAAACAGTAACAAGCAGATGCGTGTAGGTTGTTGTGTCTCGGCTCGTGCAGTCGACTAGCAGGTCCTCGCAGCAGCTCGTGTGTTTTTCAGTTCTGGCTCTCTCTCCTCCGTTTTTGTGTGTCTCTTCAAACCCTAGCCTTCCTCTCTTTATTTACTGCTCATGAGGACAATCTTGGCAACTTCCAAATCCTATGGTGTCAAGATTTGGAAACACCACTAACCTGCGCATGGTGCACTGCGCACATTGGTTCGCGCAGTCGGTCTGCGCACCGCACTCTGAATCTGCCACTTCCTATCCTGTTTGCGTTGCTAGCTCCGCAGGCTGTGTGTTGCGCTCCTTAAACGCGCCTATTAGCACGTATCCGACTTAGGCCCTCGTTTCGCCCTGGAATACAAAAACACCGAAAACCAGTAATCTTGTACACAAAATAATGCAAACAAGCATATTTTTAGGATCTAAATAGCGCGTATAAATAGGCTCTATCAAACCCCTCACACTTGCCCTTGTTCGTCCCGAACAAGCACTCAAGCACGGATACAATTACCTCTCAGGAGTCTAGCGCACAGTCTTGCACTCTGGGGCGATCTGCACTACCATTCACCTTGCGCTTCTCTATCACCTGCGCGCATCTGCCTTCAACAGTTTAATATAACAATTTCGAAATTCGTTACCTCTCAGCTGGGATGGAGATCATTTCGGATGGCTGGGAGACAGCTCTTCATAGGCTCCGAGTTGTTAGTCCTTACTTCGAGGACGGGTATATGGTTAATAGTGCAAGCTTCTTCCGGTGCGTGATTCTTCCGCGCTCTTCCTGGGAACTCGAGCCTTCTTGATGATTTTCTTGTGAACTTACGCACGCTGGTACGGAGTTGTGCGTATGCTGGTTTCTTTAGCGCATATCATCTGCTGGTGTTTTTCTTTTTGTACAGCTTTATCTATGGTTTCTATGTTCCCAGAACGGTTCCAGTCTCGGCCTCTGAATAACAGCTATGGAACAACGCTCCGCTCTCCCTCCTTGATCTATTTGCGCAGGTCAGCGCACGCGTTTACACCCGCGCCCGCCTTCCCTCGCTCGACTTCCAGAGGAAAGGTGGTCTGTTTTCCCACCTCGCCACGCTTTGGGTATTCGCCTTCGGCATCTGCGTGGCTGAGCGCGCTCTATTGTTCCGAAGGTCGCGAAGCACTGGCCTCCACTAGCGCTCTCGACCATATACCTTACCTTCGAAGCAAAAACGACTAACCGCCTCTCTAGAGCTTTTCTGTCAACTCTGAAATTTCACAGTGTCTTAGTTCGACAGTTTTTGTGAACAAGCAGTTGCTGCAGCACACTCTTGTTCACTTAAATATTGTCACAGCAAGCAATGAACAAGGCACAGGTTTGTTCACCCAGTTCGGCCAATCTGCCTACGTCTGGGGAGGACTATTCTCCAGTCCTCAATCCACTCAATCAAAGGTTCCAAGTACACTAGGTTATAACTCACGCAACCTATGCTACTCAACCTTGTATGGACCACTCAACACAATCAGAACAAGCTCTGATTTGTGTCTGCACACCCTCTACAATATGTCAATCTAGAATAGCTACAATCCTCTCAAAGAACTCAGCCTATTCTAAATTACACTACTCAGTAGGGTTGCTGCAGCAACAGCTGTAACACACAGCTGAAGCACAATGTCCGCGTCGCTCCAAGGCCTTCTGCCGAGCCGATCGAACCTCTCCAAGAGCGCTGCACACTCTGGACAACTCCCCCTCACTCAGTGACCACCTGCCACTAGTGAGTACTGCCGCACGACACTAGACCGAGCCTTCCACCCGTCAGTTCTTCCGCGGCTGCCCTTGATCAACTAACAAGCTCCCCAGCTGTGAATTGGCTTCCAGATCAAGCACGAATCAGACTCTGCAAGTTCTGATTCTCTTCTGCAACACTCACCTCAGCTCTGCGCTCAACGCTCTGCTCTTGGGTGATGATCGAAGTAAACTCCCGTCGCACACAACAAATTGCTCTCCGTGAATTCTGTGTATGCACTTGTGTATCCCTCAGCTTCGATCGACCTCTCTGCTCTGGACCCCTTCAGCTTAAATAGCAGCCCCCACTTTAAGCAATGTCCAGGTTTAGGCAATGACCCAATGGAAACAATTATCTCCTAAAATCTAGGAGATTAGATTTGATATTTATCTTCAATACAAATCTCCTTCTCTGACTAGTAAACCTTGCTGGAAAATACTCCACAGTATTTTAGAAATTCTTCTAAGAGCCTCCGCAGAGCAGCCAGACCTTCAAACCGAGCCCAGCAGACAGCTGCTACTCGGACAGTCGAAACAGCCACTTGAACAAGCACCTGCTGCAGCATCCCCTGCTGAAGCTGCTTCTAGTTCACTTCTGCTGCCTGCTTGTTTATTTGAGCTGCAGCAACTCCTTGTTCACTTGTGCTGGTGTTGTTTGCTTCTGCTGGAATTTCCTAAATGCTTTAGGAAACAATCCCATCAATTTTAAGGAAGATCCTCCAAGATCTCTACAAGATTAGGAGCTTTGATTTTCCAATCAAATCTTCACTCAACAAATCTGCCCTTGTTCTTGAGAGACACTCCAGAAATATTCTCCTGAATATTCAGCTCTTTCCGGAAGCCCTTCGGTCCACTGATTTGTTGTTTGAATGCAATCTCCGAGAAAGCTTTGAATTTCTGCTACAGCATTTTAGCTCCAACATCTGCTGTAGCACAAGCTATCTGAAGGTGTGCAATACTTCTGCTACTGAACTTCTGCTCCAGAGGTTGCTATACCACTTACTTACTCCACTGCTTGAGCACTGAGAAAGATCTCTACCCAAATTGCACAAGCTGATGTCTTCATGACCTCTTCCAGAATTCCGAGCGCCCCAAGGCAACATTAGGTCGCGCTCCTCGTGAAGACATTAGCCACTTAATGTCTTCATCTGGAGCGCCACTTACTGAGTTTGCTCACTCTGGAAAGCTCTTCATCAGCTGTTTTCTTTCCATACTTGCTGTAGCAGGCTGTAGTGCACTTTGTAGGAGTTTGTCAATGATGCCACATACCTTCACAATCTCCCCCTTGGCATTTTGACAAAATCCAAGAACCCTTCTAATCTTAGGCAATCCTCCTCTCATCTTTGAACTCCTTCTTTTGCAGCTTCCTCAGCTTCAATCTTCAGGGAATGTTGTAACAACTTCTTGCGCTTGTTTTTTCAATGATGCCACATACTTTAACAATCTCCCCCTTGGCATTTTTGACAAAACCTGAGCATCATCTATCAGAGCAACTCTTCTCTTCTTCTCCCCTTCTCCTCTTCTCCTCTTCTCCCCCTTTTTGTCACAAATGATAAAGGGGGATACCAGCTAAACTCAGCTAGTATGCCAACGCCTCTTCTCCATCCACAGGAGAGGGCATTCCAATGTGTCAACATGTGCTTCTTTGGTTGGCTTTGGGGGAATATCAGGTGGCTGCTTCTCCACCCATACTTGTACTGGTTTTCGAACATGCTGCTTCCGAGTTTTGTTGTGTCCAGCAACTCTTTCTTTCCTTCCAGCATTGTTTCGGTGTCTCATCCTCTCTGTGCCAGCATCCTTCTTGATCCTCATTTTCGTTGTCCCTCCAACATATCTGATGTTTTCGTGCACAACTAAACAGTGAGAGTCCATCGGTTTTGATGAGCTGGAGATCACCTGCGTGCCACGCCTGATCCTTGGCTTCATCTGGCGTTGTCCGTCTGTAGGCGATTTCTGAGGTCTCCAATACTTGTTCAGGATCGGGCATCTTCTCTGAATGTGTCCCTCTCGATCACAGAAATAACATCTGCGACTTTTGCACCTGGGTTTCTTTTCTGCTCCAGGTTGTTGATACAACGGTTGCTGTAGCAGCCTCTTGTTCACTCTTCTATGCACTTTCTTCTGAACTGGTTTCTGCGACAGGACCGGTTTCTCCACGGCAATCTCAGCATCTTCTCGCTCCGTAGCTTTGATGAATACAGTTGTTTCAGCACCTTCTTCTCCAGTGTATCCAAGACCAGAGTAGCCTCCTCCATATCTTTGGCGAGCTAGAATATCTTCAAGAGTGCTTGTTCCACCGTTAAGCATCTTTGTAGTCTTCCGGTAGAGGTTGAGCTCTTCATTCTCTGCAGCAAACTTCTCTTCTTGCTGGGCAACCTGATCCGTAAGAGAAGTGATCATCTTCAGCAACTCCTCTTGTTTTTCTTGCAGATCTGAAACTTTAGCCGTCAATCCTTTGTTGACCTCCATGACTTGCAGCCACTCTTCGTGCAACAGGGTAAAGTTTCTTGCAATGGACTCCTCAATGATTTCCTCATCATCACTACTGTCTGACTCATCAACACAATCAACACTTTCTGGCTTTGTTGAAACGATGCTCTTCATATCAGTTTCAAACATCAAAGCAACATTGCTAATTTGGTCAGATTATTCTTCACTATCTTCGTCTCTCCAATTTGCAGCAACGATCTTTTTCTTTTCATGAGCCATCTGAAGAATCTCCCATGCTTGCTTGGCAACTTCACATTCAGAGATCAGCTTGAAATTATTTGCGTCAACAGCGGCAAATATTGCGTTCAAGGCTCTTGAGTTACTGGTTGCTACAGCTTCCTCTTCAGCTGTCCATGTCTCCTCTGCTTTCTCCAGTGCAACTCCTTTGTCGTCGATGATCAGAGGGTGTGACCATCCAGACACTACAGCTCTCCAAGTCTTCTCATCCATCATCTTTAAGAAGACCTTCATTCCCGCCTTCCAACATCCATAGTTGCTTTCTTCCAACAATGGAGGTCTGCTTGTGCTCTGTCCTTCCTTCATTGTCGTGGCTACTTCAGAGACACTGTAGGATCTTTTACTCTGTGTGTCGAGCTCCCGCTCTGATACCAATTGAAATTTCACAGTGTCTTAGTTCGACAGTTTTTGTGAACAAGCAGTTGCTGCAGCACACTCTTGTTCACTTAAATATTGTCACAGCAAGCAATGAACAAGGCACAGGTTTGTTCACCCAGTTCGGCCAATCTGCCTAGGTCTGGGGAGGACTATTCTCCAGTCCTCAATCCACTCAATCAAAGGTTCCAAGTACACTAGGTTATAACTCACGCAACCTATGCTACTCAACCTTGTATGGACCACTCAACACAATCAGAACAAGCTCTGATTTGTGTCTGCACACCCTCTACAATATGTCAATCTAGAATAGCTACAATCCTCTCAAAGAACTCAGCCTATTCTAAATTACACTACTCAGCAGGGTTGCTGCAGCAACAGCTGTAACACACAGCTGAA
The DNA here is from genome assembly GCA_963678935.1 of Umbilicus rupestris. NCBI lineage: Eukaryota > Viridiplantae > Streptophyta > Magnoliopsida > Saxifragales > Crassulaceae > Umbilicus > Umbilicus rupestris. The sequence continues at coordinate 5,555,817 of OY787618.1, read as the reverse complement.
GCACAATGTCCGCGTCGCTCCAAGGCCTTCTGCCGAGCCGATCGAACCTCTCCAAGAGCGCTGCACACTCTGGACAACTCCCCCTCACTCAGTGACCACCTGCCACTAGTGAGTACTGCCGCACGACACTAGACCGAGCCTTCCACCCGTCAGTTCTTCCGCGGCTGCCCTTGATCAACCAACAAGCTCCCCAGCTCTGAATTGGCTTCCAAATCAAGCACGAATCAGACTCTGCAAGTTCTGATTCTCTTCTTCAACACTCACCTCAGCTCTGCGCTCAACGCTCTGCTCTTGGGTGATGATCGAAGTAAACTCCCGTCGCACACAACAAATTGCTCTCCGTGAATTCTGTGTATGCACTTGTGTATCCCTCAGCTTCGATCGACCTCTCTGCTCTGGACCCCTTCAGCTTAAATAGCAGCCCCCACTTTAAGCAATGTCCAGGTTTAGGCAATGACCCAATGGAAACAATTATCTCCTAAAATCTAGGAGATTAGATTTGATATTTATCTTCAATACAAATCTCCTTCTCTGACTAGTAAACCTTGCTGGAAAATACTCCACAGTATTTTAGAAATTCTTCTAAGAGCCTCCGCAGAGCAGCCAGACCTTCAAACCGAGCCCAGCAGACAGCTGCTACTCGGACAGTCGAAACAGCCACTTGAACAAGCACCTGCTGCAGCATCCCCTGCTGAAGCTGCTTCTAGTTCACTTCTGCTGCCTGCTTGTTTATTTGAGCTGCAGCAACTCCTTGTTCACTTGTGCTGGTGTTGTTTGCTTTTGCTGGAATTTCCTAAATGCTTTAGGAAACAATCCCATCAATTTTAAGGAAGATCCTCCAAGATCTCTACAAGATTAGGAGCTTTGATTTTCCAATCAAATCTTCACTCAACAAATCTGCCCTTGTTCTTGAGAGACACTTCAGAAATATTCTCCTGAATATTCAGCTCTTTCCGGAAGCCCTTCGGTCCACTGATTTGTTGTTTGAATGCAATCTCCGAGAAAGCTTTGAATTTCTGCTACAGCATTTTAGCTCCAACATCTGCTGTAGCACAAGCTATCTGAAGGTGTGCAATACTTCTGCTACTGAACTTCTGCTCCAGAGGTTGCTATACCACTTACTTACTCCACTGCTTGAGCACTGAGAAAGATCTCTACCCAAATTGCACAAGCTGATGTCTTCATGACCTCTTCCAGAATTCCGAGCGCCCCAAGGCAACATTAGGTCGCGCTCCTCGTGAAGACATTAGCCACTTAATGTCTTCATCTGGAGCGCCACTTACTGAGTTTGCTCACTCTGGAAAGCTCTTCATCAGCTGTTTTCTTTCCATACTTGCTGTAGCAGGCTGTAGTGCACTTTGTAGGAGTTTGTCAATGATGCCACATACCTTCACAATCTCCCCCTTGGCATTTTGACAAAATCCAAGAACCCTTCTAATCTTAGGCAATCCTCCTCTCATCTTTGAACTCCTTCTTTTGCAGCTTCCTCAGCTTCAATCTTCAGGGAATGTTGTAACAACTTCTTGCGCTTGTTTTTTCAATGATGCCACATACTTTAACAATCTCCCCCTTGGCATTTTTGACAAAACCTGAGCATCATCTATCAGAGCAACTCTTCTCTTCTTCTCCCCTTCTCCTCTTCTCCTCTTCTCCCCCTTTTTGTCACAAATGATAAAGGGGGATACCAGCTAAACTCAGCTAGTATGCCAACGCCTCTTCTCCATCCACAGGAGAGGGCATTCCAATGTGTCAACATGTGCTTCTTTGGTTGGCTTTGGGGGAATATCAGGTGGCTGCTTCTCCACCCATACTTGTACTGGTTTTCGAACATGCTGCTTCCGAGTTTTGTTGTGTCCAGCAACTCTTTCTTTCCTTCCAGCATTGTTTCGGTGTCTCATCCTCTCTGTGCCAGCATCCTTCTTGATCCTCATTTTCGTTGTCCCTCCAACATATCTGATGTTTTCGTGCACAACTAAACAGTGAGAGTCCATCGGTTTTGATGAGCTGGAGATCACCTGCGTGCCACGCCTGATCCTTGGCTTCATCTGGCGTTGTCCGTCTGTAGGCGATTTCTGAGGTCTCCAATACTTGTTCAGGATCGGGCATCTTCTCTGAATGTGTCCCTCTCGATCACAGAAATAACATCTGCGACTTTTGCACCTGGGTTTCTTTTCTGCTCCAGGTTGTTGATACAACGGTTGCTGTAGCAGCCTCTTGTTCACTCTTCTATGCACTTTCTTCTGAACTGGTTTCTGCGACAGGACCGGTTTCTCCACGGCAATCTCAGCATCTTCTCGCTCCGTAGCTTTGATGAATACAGTTGTTTCAGCACCTTCTTCTCCAGTGTATCCAAGACCAGAGTAGCCTCCTCCATATCTTTGGCGAGCTAGAATATCTTCAAGAGTGCTTGTTCCACCGTTAAGCATCTTTGTAGTCTTCCGGTAGAGGTTGAGCTCTTCATTCTCTGCAGCAAACTTCTCTTCTTGCTGGGCAACCTGATCCGTAAGAGAAGTGATCATCTTCAGCAACTCCTCTTGTTTTTCTTGCAGATCTGAAACTTTAGCCGTCAATCCTTTGTTGACCTCCATGACTTGCAGCCACTCTTCGTGCAACAGGGTAAAGTTTCTTGCAATGGACTCCTCAATGATTTCCTCATCATCACTACTGTCTGACTCATCAACACAATCAACACTTTCTGGCTTTGTTGAAACGATGCTCTTCATATCAGTTTCAAACATCAAAGCAACATTGCTAATTTGGTCAGATTATTCTTCACTATCTTCGTCTCTCCAATTTGCAGCAACGATCTTTTTCTTTTCATGAGCCATCTGAAGAATCTCCCATGCTTGCTTGGCAACTTCACATTCAGAGATCAGCTTGAAATTATTTGCGTCAACAGCGGCAAATATTGCGTTCAAGGCTCTTGAGTTACTGGTTGCTACAGCTTCCTCTTCAGCTGTCCATGTCTCCTCTGCTTTCTCCAGTGCAACTCCTTTGTCGTCGATGATCAGAGGGTGTGACCATCCAGACACTACAGCTCTCCAAGTCTTCTCATCCATCATCTTTAAGAAGACCTTCATTCCCGCCTTCCAACATCCATAGTTGCTTTCTTCCAACAATGGAGGTCTGCTTGTGCTCTGTCCTTCCTTCATTGTCGTGGCTACTTCAGAGACACTGTAGGATCTTTTACTCTGTGTGTCGAGCTCCCGCTCTGATACCAATTGAAATTTCACAGTGTCTTAGTTCGACAGTTTTTGTGAACAAGCAGTTGCTGCAGCACACTCTTGTTCACTTAAATATTGTCACAGCAAGCAATGAACAAGGCACAGGTTTGTTCACCCAGTTCGGCCAATCTGCCTAGGTCTGGGGAGGACTATTCTCCAGTCCTCAATCCACTCAATCAAAGGTTCCAAGTACACTAGGTTATAACTCACGCAACCTATGCTACTCAACCTTGTATGGACCACTCAACACAATCAGAACAAGCTCTGATTTGTGTCTGCACACCCTCTACAATATGTCAATCTAGAATAGCTACAATCCTCTCAAAGAACTCAGCCTATTCTAAATTACACTACTCAGCAGGGTTGCTGCAGCAACAGCTGTAACACACAGCTGAAGCACAATGTCCGCGTCGCTCCAAGGCCTTCTGCCGAGCCGATCGAACCTCTCCAAGAGCGCTGCACACTCTGGACAACTCCCCCTCACTCAGTGACCACCTGCCACTAGTGAGTACTGCCGCACGACACTAGACCGAGCCTTCCACCCGTCAGTTCTTCCGCGGCTGCCCTTGATCAACCAACAAGCTCCCCAGCTCTGAATTGGCTTCCAAATCAAGCACGAATCAGACTCTGCAAGTTCTGATTCTCTTCTTCAACACTCACCTCAGCTCTGCGCTCAACGCTCTGCTCTTGGGTGATGATCGAAGTAAACTCCCGTCGCACACAACAAATTGCTCTCCGTGAATTCTGTGTATGCACTTGTGTATCCCTCAGCTTCGATCGACCTCTCTGCTCTGGACCCCTTCAGCTTAAATAGCAGCCCCCACTTTAAGCAATGTCCAGGTTTAGGCAATGACCCAATGGAAACAATTATCTCCTAAAATCTAGGAGATTAGATTTGATATTTATCTTCAATACAAATCTCCTTCTCTGACTAGTAAACCTTGCTGGAAAATACTCCACAGTATTTTAGAAATTCTTCTAAGAGCCTCCGCAGAGCAGCCAGACCTTCAAACCGAGCCCAGCAGACAGCTGCTACTCGGACAGTCGAAACAGCCACTTGAACAAGCACCTGCTGCAGCATCCCCTGCTGAAGCTGCTTCTAGTTCACTTCTGCTGCCTGCTTGTTTATTTGAGCTGCAGCAACTCCTTGTTCACTTGTGCTGGTGTTGTTTGCTTTTGCTGGAATTTCCTAAATGCTTTAGGAAACAATCCCATCAATTTTAAGGAAGATCCTCCAAGATCTCTACAAGATTAGGAGCTTTGATTTTCCAATCAAATCTTCACTCAACAAATCTGCCCTTGTTCTTGAGAGACACTTCAGAAATATTCTCCTGAATATTCAGCTCTTTCCGGAAGCCCTTCGGTCCACTGATTTGTTGTTTGAATGCAATCTCCGAGAAAGCTTTGAATTTCTGCTACAGCATTTTAGCTCCAACATCTGCTGTAGCACAAGCTATCTGAAGGTGTGCAATACTTCTGCTACTGAACTTCTGCTCCAGAGGTTGCTATACCACTTACTTACTCCACTGCTTGAGCACTGAGAAAGATCTCTACCCAAATTGCACAAGCTGATGTCTTCATGACCTCTTCCAGAATTCCGAGCGCCCCAAGGCAACATTAGGTCGCGCTCCTCGTGAAGACATTAGCCACTTAATGTCTTCATCTGGAGCGCCACTTACTGAGTTTGCTCACTCTGGAAAGCTCTTCATCAGCTGTTTTCTTTCCATACTTGCTGTAGCAGGCTGTAGTGCACTTTGTAGGAGTTTGTCAATGATGCCACATACCTTCACAATCTCCCCCTTGGCATTTTGACAAAATCCAAGAACCCTTCTAATCTTAGGCAATCCTCCTCTCATCTTTGAACTCCTTCTTTTGCAGCTTCCTCAGCTTCAATCTTCAGGGAATGTTGTAACAACTTCTTGCGCTTGTTTTTTCAATGATGCCACATACTTTAACAATCTCCCCCTTGGCATTTTTGACAAAACCTGAGCATCATCTATCAGAGCAACTCTTCTCTTCTTCTCCCCTTCTCCTCTTCTCCTCTTCTCCCCCTTTTTGTCACAAATGATAAAGGGGGATACCAGCTAAACTCAGCTAGTATGCCAACGCCTCTTCTCCATCCACAGGAGAGGGCATTCCAATGTGTCAACATGTGCTTCTTTGGTTGGCTTTGGGGGAATATCAGGTGGCTGCTTCTCCACCCATACTTGTACTGGTTTTCGAACATGCTGCTTCCGAGTTTTGTTGTGTCCAGCAACTCTTTCTTTCCTTCCAGCATTGTTTCGGTGTCTCATCCTCTCTGTGCCAGCATCCTTCTTGATCCTCATTTTCGTTGTCCCTCCAACATATCTGATGTTTTCGTGCACAACTAAACAGTGAGAGTCCATCGGTTTTGATGAGCTGGAGATCACCTGCGTGCCACGCCTGATCCTTGGCTTCATCTGGCGTTGTCCGTCTGTAGGCGATTTCTGAGGTCTCCAATACTTGTTCAGGATCGGGCATCTTCTCTGAATGTGTCCCTCTCGATCACAGAAATAACATCTGCGACTTTTGCACCTGGGTTTCTTTTCTGCTCCAGGTTGTTGATACAACGGTTGCTGTAGCAGCCTCTTGTTCACTCTTCTATGCACTTTCTTCTGAACTGGTTTCTGCGACAGGACCGGTTTCTCCACGGCAATCTCAGCATCTTCTCGCTCCGTAGCTTTGATGAATACAGTTGTTTCAGCACCTTCTTCTCCAGTGTATCCAAGACCAGAGTAGCCTCCTCCATATCTTTGGCGAGCTAGAATATCTTCAAGAGTGCTTGTTCCACCGTTAAGCATCTTTGTAGTCTTCCGGTAGAGGTTGAGCTCTTCATTCTCTGCAGCAAACTTCTCTTCTTGCTGGGCAACCTGATCCGTAAGAGAAGTGATCATCTTCAGCAACTCCTCTTGTTTTTCTTGCAGATCTGAAACTTTAGCCGTCAATCCTTTGTTGACCTCCATGACTTGCAGCCACTCCTCGTGCAACAGGGTAAAGTTTCTTGCAATGGACTCCTCAATGATTTCCTCATCATCACTACTGTCTGACTCATCAACACAATCAACACTTTCTGGCTTTGTTGAAACGATGCTCTTCATATCAGTTTCAAACATCAAAGCAACATTGCTAATTTGGTCAGATTATTCTTCACTATCTTCGTCTCTCCAATTTGCAGCAACGATCTTTTTCTTTTCATGAGCCATCTGAAGAATCTCCCATGCTTGCTTGGCAACTTCACATTCAGAGATCAGCTTGAAATTATTTGCGTCAACAGCGGCAAATATTGCGTTCAAGGCTCTTGAGTTACTGGTTGCTACAGCTTCCTCTTCAGCTGTCCATGTCTCCTCTGCTTTCTCCAGTGCAACTCCTTTGTCGTCGATGATCAGAGGGTGTGACCATCCAGACACTACAGCTCTCCAAGTCTTCTCATCCATCATCTTTAAGAAGACCTTCATTCCCGCCTTCCAACATCCATAGTTGCTTTCTTCCAACAATGGAGGTCTGCTAGTGCTCTGTCCTTCCTTCATTGTCGTGGCTACTTCAGAGACACTGTAGGATCTTTTACTCTGTGTGTCGAGCTCCCGCTCTGATACCAATTGAAATTTCACAGTGTCTTAGTTCGACAGTTTTTGTGAACAAGCAGTTGCTGCAGCACACTCTTGTTCACTTAAATATTGTCACAGCAAGCAATGAACAAGGCACAGGTTTGTTCACCCAGTTCGGCCAATCTGCCTAGGTCTGGGGAGGACTATTCTCCAGTCCTCAATCCACTCAATCAAAGGTTCCAAGTACACTAGGTTATAACTCACGCAACCTATGCTACTCAACCTTGTATGGACCACTCAACACAATCAGAACAAGCTCTGATTTGTGTCTGCACACCCTCTACAATATGTCAATCTAGAATAGCTACAATCCTCTCAAAGAACTCAGCCTATTCTAAATTACACTACTCAGCAGGGTTGCTGCAGCAACAGCTGTAACACACAGCTGAAGCACAATGTCCGCGTCGCTCCAAGGCCTTCTGCCGAGCCGATCGAACCTCTCCAAGAGGGCTGCACACTCTGGACAACTCCCCCTCACTCAGTGACCACCTGCCACTAGTGAGTACTGCCGCACGACACTAGACCGAGCCTTCCACCCGTCAGTTCTTCCGCGGCTGCCCTTGATCAACCAACAAGCTCCCCAGCTCTGAATTGGCTTCCAAATCAAGCACGAATCAGACTCTGCAAGTTCTGATTCTCTTCTTCAACACTCACCTCAGCTCTGCGCTCAACGCTCTGCTCTTGGGTGATGATCGAAGTAAACTCCCGTCGCACACAACAAATTGCTCTCCGTGAATTCTGTGTATGCACTTGTGTATCCCTCAGCTTCGATCGACCTCTCTGCTCTGGACCCCTTCAGCTTAAATAGCAGCCCCCACTTTAAGCAATGTCCAGGTTTAGGCAATGACCCAATGGAAACAATTATCTCCTAAAATCTAGGAGATTAGATTTGATATTTATCTTCAATACAAATCTCCTTCTCTGACTAGTAAACCTTGCTGGAAAATACTCCACAGTATTTTAGAAATTCTTCTAAGAGCCTCCGCAGAGCAGCCAGACCTTCAAACCGAGCCCAGCAGACAGCTGCTACTCGGACAGTCGAAACAGCCACTTGAACAAGCACCTGCTGCAGCATCCCCTGCTGAAGCTGCTTCTAGTTCACTTCTGCTGCCTGCTTGTTTATTTGAGCTGCAGCAACTCCTTGTTCACTTGTGCTGGTGTTGTTTGCTTCTGCTGGAATTTCCTAAATGCTTTAGGAAACAATCCCATCAATTTTAAGGAAGATCCTCCAAGATCTCTACAAGATTAGGAGCTTTGATTTTCCAATCAAATCTTCACTCAACAAATCTGCCCTTGTTCTTGAGAGACACTCCAGAAATATTCTCCTGAATATTCAGCTCTTTCCGGAAGCCCTTCGGTCCACTGATTTGTTGTTTGAATGCAATCTCCGAGAAAGCTTTGAATTTCTGCTACAGCATTTTAGCTCCAACATCTGCTGTAGCACAAGCTATCTGAAGGTGTGCAATACTTCTGCTACTGAACTTCTGCTCCAGAGGTTGCTATACCACTTACTTACTCCACTGCTTGAGCACTGAGAAAGATCTCTACCCAAATTGCACAAGCTGATGTCTTCATGACCTCTTCCAGAATTCCGAGCGCCCCAAGGCAACATTAGGTCGCGCTCCTCGTGAAGATATTAGCCACTTAATGTCTTCATCTGGAGCGCCACTTACTGAGTTTGCTCACTCTGGAAAGCTCTTCATCAGCTGTTTTCTTTCCATACTTGCTGTAGCAGGCTCTAGTGCACTTTGTAAGAGTTTGTCAATGATGCCACATACCTTCACAAACTCCACATCCCCTGTATATCCCAACTAAAAGGAGTAGAAAAAACGAAAAAAATATACTAAAACAGTTGATAGCAGCGCATGCAAGATGAATAGCGCACTACAAGCCGAAAAGTGTGCGCAACCCGCACACTAGCGCACCATTGCTACTATTCCCTTCAACTAAACTAAGCTATACTACAAAGCTCAAAAAAAACGTGAAATGTAAATGTAATGCCCCCCCCCCACACTTAAACAGAGACGTGTCCCCACGACTCATGCTCAAGCGCAACGGAGAGCGCACACATGCATGCAAGCAAAACAAAGAACATAAGAAAGAAAAACATATAGTCATCGCAGCAAAGACAAAGTCAGGGGTCACAAAATATTCAGCACAAGATAGTAAAATATCACCGAGCAATAGTTTTCAAAAATGATAAGAAACCACCCCAAAAGAAATGAGCGCCCTCCCTGCGGCCCTAGACATCTTCGGAGCTGGACTCAGCTGCGGATCCGTGCGCCTCCTCATCGGTGGAATCTGTCTCAAATTCGGAACTGGAAGCTGGCGGCACGACAGAAACTGCGGCGGGCTGAGTCAAGAGATCGTCCTCCGGGATAGGGTCCCATAGTGAATCTGAGCTCGAACCTATGATGGGAGTACCTTCAGAGGACCTCTGTACAGAAGGTTGCGCAGGGGGTTCTGCTAGTGCTGGTACCGGGTCTACTGCTGGGGTGGGCTCGGCTGCATGGACCGGGGATTGGGCAGGAGGGCTGGTTGGCTTGCGTTGCTCGCTGGGGGATCCTGAAGGCGGCCTACGCAGACTGAGGAGAGGGGGGATGGAATCTCCAAATCTCCACCCTGATGGTGGACTTACGCTCAGGTCTGCCCCCTCTGGCGCTAAATACTCTAGCACGCGCATGCCGTTGAACATCATGCGCTGCTCCTCTGGTACCTCCTCAGGTGCCTCCTCTGCCTCTGTCCTGGGGCGCTTTCCTTGTGTACGCGGGGGAGAATCATCAATGGCTATGGTTACTGGCTCCCCCTGCGGCGCACTCGCCCTCCGGCGCGCTCCAGTCTGCGCACGAGTCCTCATGCGCCTGACTGGAGGCGCAACTGGCTCTGGGGCCTTTTCCATCTCCCCTTCCGCAGCGGCCTCCTCTGGCTGCGCGCTGCTCTCTGCTCTTTGCCTCGGCGCTCTGGCCGGCTGCAGCTGGTAGCACCATTCCAAGGACTCGTCCTCTCTCGCGGCCACCGCTCTGAGCTGCAGCATATGGGCACGGTCCAGGGGAACGGCTGGCACTACCGTGTGCTTGGGCACTTCCGGCTCTCCATTCAGCGCACGCAGCAGGTGCGTAATCATTCCTCCACAAGTCAGCGGCCCCTTGGTGCTGACCCGACTCCAGTGCACCACCATGTTTGAGACAAACAGCACCTTCTTCCCATAGTAGAATCCCTTCAATATGTCCATGTCCAGCAGGCTGATCTTAGACTAGAGAGGGATCTCAGTCTGAGGGAGTCAGACGCATTCACTATGGTGCAACGACATAGCTGTAACAGAGGGAGCCTTGTAACGTAAGACCTATTGGATTTGACCATATGATATTGAAGTGCTTTCTACTTGAGATTCATAGAAACCCCTCTGATTTGGCTCGTGGAGCTGCACAGGATGACCAAATATTGTGTCCTTTACATTTCATTGTACCACTTGTGTAGTTACTAACAACTATCGACACACTACCTGCTTGAGTATTGTGAAACAGCTAACACAGTACACTGTAATAGTCACAGTGGGACAAACATATGAATTTCAACCACCACAACACCAACACACCACTACCACAGCACCACCCACTTCACACACCCATCACCCCACTCCTACCACTCACCTCTCATCCCACTAACACCACCACCTACCCACCCACCACCACCAACCACCCTTAATCCCATTATCAACACAAACCAATTAGGAAGAATAAAAAATAATGATTAATGTAATTAAACACGTAATTTAACTTAATTTTTTTACTGAAAATTTAAATACAAAAAAACATGGGTTAAACCAAAAATATTTAGTCCCCACAGCAGAGGCATTCACTGCGAGGAGTGGAATTGACTAAAGAACATACCAGCTTTAAAAGGTGTCATGGGGCTGGTGGGGACGACTGGGAGATGCTCATGAGGTGAGCAGAGTTGAAGTAGAGTTGCTGATTTTGAACAAGTGAGCGGTCGTGGAAGAGGCTGGTGGGGACGACTGGGAGATGCTCATGAGGTTCGTGTTGCTTTTAAGTACATCTGATATGAGTCAGTTTGTTCGGAGATGAAGAGCAGGGTGCGGTCGTGGTCGATGAACTGGGAGTTCCAAGTTGATGGAGATTCCATTAGAGAGTTGGATTTCAGAAAAGGGGGTGGTGTGGGAGGTGGAAAAGACGTTGAAGCTGTAGTAGGGCAAACCAAAAAGATGTGTAGAGAAGATTGGAGATTAGCTAGGAAGAACCGAAGAAATTAATCGTTTCTGCCGGTTCATTTCAACAATGGATGCCATCAAGAAGGTTGCTGCTTGTGTTAGTTTTGTGTATGTGACTATATTCAACATTTTTGTTGTTTATATTCATGAGTTTGATAACTTATTACTTTGTACTCTTAGTTCATAGTTCTTAAGGCAATGTATTCATTATTAAGGATCGACCATACCGATGAACATTAAAATTGAACGGGTGAACACAAATAATTTTAATCCATAACGCTGTCTTGTGTAGTCACTTGCTTCTTATATTCATCAGTTGGTAATTATAGTCATCGATTTGATGGTTATATTAGTCAGAAAGTTATATTTATTAGCTTGATGAGTATGTTCATTGATTTGAGCACAATACTATATAACATATATGATCAATTTTGTATGCTAAATTGATAAGAGTCATCGGTTTGAATGCATTAGAACAATATTCATTATTTTAGTTCGTGTAATTACCAGCATGTGTCAAAATAAAGAAGCAAATTGGTGAACATAATTTGGAAAAAATTAAACTAGAGTACGAGCTTGTTAAATAGATCCTTCAGCTCCTGTAGCTCATGGAGACGTCTACTTTTGTGAAGAGCTTCTGCCTACCATGTTCCATGGTCTTTGTCAAGGTAATGGCATCGTTGTAATCCCAAGAAGATGCTACGGCTTCTAAATGGAATTGACAAAACAAAACAACAGCAAGAAGATGCTATAGCAACCCGTTTATAATAGAAGCTGGAGCAAGTTTCGCAAGTTGTTTGAGGTCAGCTAACATCTACCAGGGGATGTTATAGCATATCGTGAAGACTCAGAGCTGGAGCAAAAGCCGCTCAACATTTCTCAGAGAGTGTCCCAAGGGCAGCTGCCAGTGTCACAAAATATACGGGAGTCGCCTGGACAGCCGCAATTATTCAGCAGTCCTTGTTCATTGGTCGGAACAAGATCAGTTTATAAATTGGTTTTTGGAAATCAATCTCAACAAATCCGCATGAATCTAGGAGAAGATTCCCTTGTGCAAAGTTCTATGATTCCTAAAAGGATTAGTAGTTCTATGGTTGGTTGATGGCTGCTGCTATATAAGGAAGGGCAGTACATCAACAAAACTTGCACACACACACACACACCGAGAGAGAGATAGACATAGAAATTGAGAGCAGAAAGCTAAAGGCTAGAGCGCTGACTTGTGAGTGTGTGGCAGAGAGGAGATCAGGACTAGAGTAGTCTGATCTACGCTTGATCAAGAAAACTCAGCAGAAGCGATGGCTCGTTGATAGATCAAGTACAAGCTTTGAAGAAGAGTTGCGAAGAGGAGTTCCCTGATAATAATTGGAGGTCATTGATCGAGGGGGAGCAATTTCCAGAGCTAGTGGAAGTCCGACATCACAGCAGAGAGTGCATGTTAAGTCGTGAACAGAAGCTACAGCAGCTTGACCTTTAAGTTGCTATAGCATCCTGTTACACATTATAATAGTATAGACATTAGATTCTAGTCTGTGTGATCAGACTGAGCGTGTATTCACGCTAGGTTAGAAGTAAAGATTGAACTAGCATAGGCTCAGTTCTGGAATCCTTGTACTAGAAACCGAGCTTAGTGGAATCTTGAGGACTCGGGAGAGTCCTCCACAGACAGGCAGTTGCTGAACTGGGTGAACAAATTGCTTGTGTCTTTCAGGTTCGCCTGAAGTTAAGACAATTCCGCAAAGTGACCCAGAGGTTGCTATAGCAATCTGTTGATACAAGTCACCAGCAGCGTTGGTAATTTCAATTAGTACCGGGGCCATCACTCGACCCACAGAATGTGATCCGGGCAAGCGCTGCTGACTTCTACAACGAACAATGAAGGAAGGATAAGCACAAGCAGACCACCACTGCTCAAATGAGGGAACTACAGTTACTGGAAAGCTCGCAGGAAGGCCTTCCTGGAGGAAGTAAATGAAAACGCATGGAGAGCAGTGATATCTGAGTGGTCGCATCCATTGGTCATCGAAAGCAAATCTCATCAGCATAAGTCAATTGTGTGACGGTACGCACTTCGTTAATTTTACACAAAAGACCGGTCAAGTATTTGATGAGATGGAAGAAGCGTAATGAAGGGTACAAGATCTGTCAATAACTGATACTTACTAGAGGATGCTGCAACAACCTTTATAACTACGTGTCTGATGTCCAAGATAGAAGAGATAAAACTATGTCATGAGAGGATGGGATATCTCAACCTGATAACACTAGGCACAGTATGTGGAGAATGTGACGGCACGTCATTGTATGTGCCAAAATTAAATTTGTATTCTTCTACTGTGCTAGCAAGCAGTAAGCAGGTTCGAACCAAAGAGAGCAATCAGTTGTAAAGTTCTACTAATGGTTATCACAAAAAAGGGGGTTTGCAAGAAGATTGTTGTTTCTCAATATCAGAAAGAATCAGTTACGGAATATGCATTGCAACTGGTAATCATTGATTGAAACATGCATCAACTAGTAAAATTACTGTTCCTAGTCTAATAATCCTGCTAAGTAAAGAGTTTAGAAAAATACTAAAGAACGTTCCGCGATGCTGTTGCTCACTTCTCCACTCCAAGTTCTTCCCAGAATGGTGGCCAAAAAACTGTCCAAAGAAAAAAGCTTCTAAGGTTGTTTCTCTTTTCTATTTATTCTCTTTGAATTGGGTCGGGCCGACCTTCCTTGCACGAATCAAAAGTGATTCGTGCATGGCTTACCAAGTGATTTGCCCAGGGCTGGGCGAATCAAAGTGACAGTGCTGCTCCCCTGCCGCACGAATCACATTTGATTCGGGCAAGCTCCAAGGTGACTCGTGCAGGGCGAACCAATAGTGATTTGGGCTGGCTCCAAAGTGACTCATGCAGTCTTGGTCGATTCAAAGTGGTCGCGAATCAATTCCTCTTGGGCGGATCACTTTTGATTCTCCCACTGCTTGGGCGAATCACTTCTGCAGTGTTAGAATCTTGCTTGTTTGAACCTTTAAACCTTTGAATTGCATCTTAATGTAAACTAAGAAGTTGTAGCCTTTTGAATTAGCTTTCCAACAAGATATGGAACATCTCAATTGGATAAGAATCCTACATTTGGCAAGCCTTCGACGACGAACAGGTCAATCTGCCCAGATTTGGTCTATATTCATCCAAATGCGCAATAAAGTTCCAAAGCGGTCTTGATACATCTGCGATGCAAAATACTACCAAGAAGTAATCTTTCACACACAAAATACAATTAAACAAAGGGAATAAACAATTCGATGGATCGTATAAATATGCTCCATCAAACTACCCCACACTTAGCTTTGTTCGTCCCCGAACAAGAACAAAATCAAGACTCGCAAACTCAAATCACTTCTATCATGCAATGACTAAACACTGAATTTACTCGAGATGTCCTCACTAATCAGTTCATCAATATATGCTCATACTCATTCTTCAATAGTGATCAGCAAGAAACTAAAATGATACATGTTACCTGTGAGCCCGAGATGGAATGACAATGGATGACTGATAGAGGCTATTTGTACGCATTATTTAGATCATAACCCTATGCTTGTTTGCAATATTTTATGAGCAAGATTACTCATTTCTAGTGTTTTTGTATTACAGGGCAAAACGAGTCTTTGAGTCGGATACGCGCTAACAGGCAGCGTTCTAGGAGTGAAAGATCCGCCTGCGGAGCTAGCTGCACAAACAGAAGAGAAGTTGGCGAGAGTCAGTAGCGGTGCGCTAGCCGATGCGCTAGCCGAATGCCGTGCGCCAGGCGCAAAGTCCAGTGACCAGATTTGGAAGTTGCCAAAGGTGAACTTCCTGGGCAATATATAAACAAAGAAAGTCTAGGGTTTTAGGGAGAGGAGATATCACCCATCATTGGACGACACACATCAGAGATAACGGCAAAAACTGGAAAACACACGGACTCGTTGAGAGGATTTGCGCCAGCCGACTGCGCCAGCCGAGAAGACAAGCTGCACGCACTGTTTGCTACTGTTTTCTCAGACACATTAGTCATTATTTACTATTCTGTGATGTTTATCACTAGCATGTCTAGCTAAACTCTTAGTGTTGGTCGGGCATGAATCTATGATGTATTTTCTTTGAGACTTGAGCTTAATGCATAGTTTACTTACTTGTATTAATCCTGTGCATACGGAGACAGCCAGTTGCATAAGTAGGGGAAGCCTTGAACCGCAATCTTACTTGTGTTGCTTGCTTGTCATATGTTAAACTAGTTGATAGCTTTACGGTGACAACTAGGAGTAACGAGCTAGGGTAAGCAGTTGCTACTGTGACAGGATTCGCAGCTGTTTTAGTCTATGTTCTAAGGATTAATAGCACATGAACTTTGAACGGAACATGCGCACGTGTTAGAAATCCTTGACCGGACACTAACCCAAGTGAAATTAAGCTATAGACGTTCAGAGTCGATGATAAGGAATGCACTCATAGAGGATTGTCTGCCCAGTACTTCTCACAATCATAGTATTTAATCTCTACTGCTTGCGCACGTCTAGTGCAAATTTCCTGCGTTACACTAGTTACTGTTCATTTGCGCATCGCGCATTTCAATCATTCACACACCCCCCATTTTCGTAAGTGTAGGTTGCTGGCTAGAACTGAACTTTTGCTCCCTGTGGAGATCGACCCTTACTTAACCGCTGTACTGAGTGGAAGAGGAAGGATTATATTTGACGCGCACAACGACGCGCGATCAAATTTTGGCGCCGTTGCCGGGGAGCAACACAGCTAAGTTCTAGTTAGTTTACGTTTTTTTTTTCTTTTTAGTAACTAGTTATTTCAGATTGTTTTCTCGTTGTTGTCTCTGACAGCGCGCAATCTCATCAGCCTGCGCAACCTTGAAACAGTTGCGCTGCGCAGATTCTAGTTGCGCCCTGACAGACGCAACAGCTTAGTATCTTTTAATTTCATTTTTCTTTGAAATTCAGAACAGGTTATGGAGGATAACAGTGTCGTAGGAGACAACTTGGAGGACAGAACCCCAGAGGAAGCAAGAGCACATAACCGCGCAGCCCTGTTCAGAGAGGAAGTGCAGCGCGAGGTTGAAGCAAGGAGGGCCGCTGAAGTGTATCATGCGCCACCCGTGCAACAAGCCGCGCGACGCAGAACAGTGCGCGAGATGTCAGCCCCTATCACTGTTAACCAGCCATGGTGCATCGTGCTTCCACCAGGCGGTCATTTTGAGCTAAGGAGCTCGCTCATCCATCACATGCCCAAGTTCCACGGGATGAACAATGAAAATCCAGTCAAGCATGTGCGAGAGTTCCTAGTCATTTGCGAGAACATGAAGACCGAAGGGGAAAGTGATGAGGCGCTGAAAATGAAGGCATTCCCATTTTCGTTGTGTGATACAGCCAGACATTGGTTGATGAACTTACCCGCAGGATCCATTCACACATGGGAGCAGCTGCAGAAGAAATTCCTAGATAAATTCTATCCAGCAGCAAAGATTGCGCTGCTCAGAAGGGAACTAGCCGCGCCAAGGCAGAGCGCAGGGGAGTCATTGTCAGAATATTACGAGCGTTTCAGGGAACTGGAGGCCAACTGCTACAATCACGGCCTGCCCCAGAATGTGCTGATAGAAAACTTTCTAAATGTACTGCTGCCCATGGAGCTGCGACTACTAAATGCATGCGCAGGAGGGGACATTTGCAACATGTACCCAGAGGTGGCAACTGATAGAAGACTCTGCTGGGCAGGTAAGACATCAACTAACGCTTGAAAATAGTCATGCTCGTTCTGTGCATCAGGTCGAAACAAGCACTGAGATCAAGGAAATGAAGGCCATGCTGCAGAAATTAATGAGTGCGCAAAGCGCACAACCAGTTGCGCCAAAGGTATGTGAATTCTGCAGATCCACCGAGCATAAGACAGATGAATGCCCAACACTTTTCGAAGAGACTGGAGATGTCAATGCTCTTGGAGGATGGGACAACAGAGGACCGCAGAGGCAGAATCAGCCGCGCTTTGGGCTTGCCGCAAATGGATTCAGATGGAAGGAGGAGAACAATTTCCAGAGGCAGCCCACAGATCAGCGCGCACCACAGCAGACGCAACAAGCTGCGCTCTACAATCCACCGCATCGCCGCAATGACGCACCAGCGCATAACAACCAGCAACCGAGGCGATCTTTGGAAGATATCGTGGGGCAGCTAGCAGATACAGTACGCAAAAATGACGAGAAATATGACAAGAGGTTCGAGTCCATCGAAAAGCAGCTATCACAGATCGCAACCACAGTATATGAGCTAAAGAAGAGCGATGGCAACCTGCCTTCACAAGTGATTCAGAACCCTAAAGGAGGAGTCAATGCAGTGACACTGAGGACTGGGCGCACAGTAGGAACAGAGCAGACCGCGCAGGCGCCCGCGCAACCAGTTGCGCAAGTCCCGGATCCAGCAGATCAGAATGCGCAACCAGAGCAAGATGCGCAACCAGAAGCGCCAGCCACGAACCAGCAAGGCAACACGCCAGGTATGTCTCAGTCCAGAAACAAGGACATAAATTGTACTAACATACCTGCACCTTTCCCTGTGCAGGCACCATTGGCTAGAAAGGAAGCATTGGACAAGGAGCTTTATGAGTTGTTCAGCAAGGTGGAAATCAATATTCCCCTCATTGAAGCTATTCGGCAGATTCCCAGGTATGCAAAGTTTTTAAAAGAGCTGTGCACAAACAAAAGGAGGAAGCGCGAATGCGCACAGGTAATGCTAAATGCGCAGGCCTCAGCGATCGTGCAACAAAAGGTACCACCTAAGTGCCGAGATCCAGGTACATTTACTATCCCATGCACGCTAGGTAAGACCACAGTGAGTAATTGCATGATCGATTTAGGCGCATCCATCAATTTGCTACCTTATTCTCTATATACGACATTGCGCCTTGGACCACTTAAGCCTGCAGGTCTCACCGTTCAGCTAGCAGATAGATCGTGCAAACAACCTGCAGGCATGATAGAAGATGTCCTAGTTCGAGTAGGAGAGCTGGTGTTCCCAGCAGATTTTTATGTGCTCGAAATGGAGAGTGAATCAAGCGCCAGCAGTGCGCAGATCCTCCTAGGCAGACCATTTCTGATGACCGCGCGCACAAAGATAGACGTGTGGAGGGGCACGCTCTCCATGGAGGTAGATGGCGAAGAAATCCATTTCAACATATTCAAGGGGATGCAGCATCCACATGAGGACGCTATAGTGCACGAAATGGACAGCATTGATGATGAAGTCGCAGAAGCGCAATGTGGGAGCGCAACCGTAGGACCAGAGCTACTGACATAGGCAGAGCTGGAGGAGAAAGAGGAGGATCTGAGCAGTGCGGAACCAGCACCCACACAGGTACGTGATATAGTTCATATTTGCACCGCTAACAAAATCTTGCCCTCTATTGAACAGGCACCCAAGTTCGAACTGAAGCAACTCCCAGAGCACCTCAAATACATTTTCTTGGGAAGTGAGGACACCCTGCCAGTGATCATCAAGAAAGGATTAGAGGAAGAGCAGGAAGTGCGCCTGCAGCAGGTACTGCGCAAGAACCAGCGCGCTATAGGATGGACACTTGCAGATCTGCGCGGAGTGAGCCCAGACGTATGCATGCATAGGATTCTACTGGAAGATGGTGCCAAACCATCCAGGGAGGCTCAGCGCAGGTTGAATCCAAACATGATGGAGGTAGTGCAAAAGGAAGTCCTGAAATTGCTTGGCGCAGGGGTCATTTACCCAATCTCGGACAGCAAATGGGTCAGTCCGGTGCATATTGTGCCAAAGAAAGGAGGAATCACAGTGGAAGAAAATGCGCAGGGCGAGCTAGTTCCCAAGCGCATACAAACTGGCTGGCGCATGTGTATCGACTACAGGAAGCTTAACGCAGTAACGCGAAAGGACCACTTCCCGCTACCCTTCATGGACCAGATGCTGGATCTCTTAGCAGGTAGACCTTATTTTTGTTTCTTGGATGGATATTCAAGGTACAACCAGATACCCATAGCTGCGGAAGATCAAGAGAAGACCACATTCACATGCCCGTTCGGTACGTTTGCGTTTCGGCGCATGTCTTTTGGGCTGTGCAACGCGCCAGGTACGTTCCAACGCCTTGTCATGAGCATTTTCTCTGATATGATTGGTATATGCATAGAAGTGTTCATGGATGATTTTACCGTATATGGAAGTACCTTTGATGCATGCTTAACACATCTAGATAAAGTCTTAGCGCGGTGCATTTCTAAGAACTTAGTGCTAAATTACGAAAAATGTAATTTCATGGTAACGCACGGAGTAGTATTAGGTCATATCATTTCAGAGGAGGGGATCAAGGTAGACAAAGCTAAGATAGATCTTATCTCTAATCTACCTTATGCCACCCACGTGCGCGACGTGAAATCATTCTTAGGGCATGCTGGGTTCTACAGGCGTTTTATCAAAGATTTCTCTAAAATTTGTATACCCCTGTCTAACCTTTTGCAAAAAGATGTGTGCTTCGACTTTACTGATGAGTGCAGGGCTGCGTTTGATAAGCTGAAGGAAGCGCTGACCAGTGCGCCAGTAATGCGCGCACCAGATTAGAACCTGCCATTTGAGCTGATGTGCGACGCAAGTGATTATGCAGTAGGTGCAGTCTTGGGGCAGCGCGTAGACAAGAAGCCGCATGCCATTTACTATGCATCGCGCACACTGGACTCTGCGCAGAGGAACTACACCACCACGGAGAAGGAGCTTCTGGCAATTGTTTTTGCGCTGGAGAAGTTCCGAGCATATGTTCTAGGCGCAAGAGTCATCATCTACACTGACCACGCAGCTATCCGCTACCTCATGTCCAAGAAGGAAACCAAGCCGCGCCTGATGCGCTGGGTGCTCTTACTGCAGGAATTTGACGTGGAGATCAAAGACAAGAAGGGCACGGAGAATAGTGTTGCTGATCACCTGAGCAGGATCGTGAAGGAGGAGGAACCAGGGCAGATCACGGAAACATTCCCTGAGGAGCATCTGATGGCGCTGACAGGTAAGGTACCATGGTATGCGCACATCGCAAATTACCTGGTCACAGGTACGTTTCCTCCGCATTTCAATAAAACTCAGTGCATGCGATTAACACATGAGTCCAAGCATTACCTTTGGGATGATCCTTACATGCTTAGAATAGGACCAGATCAAATATTGAGGCGTTGCGTGCCTGACCACGAAATTAATTCTGTTTTGATGTTTTGTCATGCGCACGCATGCGGAGGACACTTCGGTCCTAAGCGAACAAGCAGAAAGGTCCTGGACTGCGGATTCTATTGGCCGCACCTGTTTAGAGATGCCTATAATCACTGCAAGAATTGTGACAGGTGCCAGCGCACAGGAGGAATATCCGCGCGCAATGAGATGCCGCAGACCCCGATTCTGGTGGATGAAGTGTTCGATGTTTGGGGAATCGACTTCATGGGGCCATTTCCCCCATCTGCAGGTTACGAATACATATTGGTGGCAGTAGACTATGTCTCCAAATGGGTTGAAGCTAAGGCTACGCGAAAGGATGATGGTAAGACTGTCGCTGATTTCCTCAGAACTAACATATTTTGCAGGTACGGAGTGCCTAAGGCAGTAATCAGCGACCAGGGGACACACTTTTGCAACAGGGTCGTGGCGCAAGTTTTCAAGCACTATGGGGTGCGCCACAAGACGTCCACCGCTTACCATCCACAGATGAATGGACAGGCCGAAGTTTCTAACAGGGAGATCAAGCGCATCTTAGAAAAGACTGTGAGACCATCGCGCAAAGATTGGAGCCAGCGCCTTGATGATGCGCTATGGGCATACCGCACTGCGCATAAGACGCCCATTGGGACCTCGCCATTTCGGCTGGTCTATGGGAAAGCATGCCACCTGCCAGTAGAGCTCGAGCACAAGGCGTACTGGGCCTTACGCATTTGCAACCTGAACTTGGATGAGGCCGGAAGGGAGCGCGCATTTGAGCTGAACGAACTAGAAGAGCTGCGCCTGGACGCCTATGAGGGACTGCGCGATTACAAGGAGCGCACCAAGGCCTTTCACGACAAGCATATCCTCCGACGCACTTTTGAACCAGGAGACCAGGTATTACTATTCTCATCACGCCTGAAGCTTATGCCTGGAAAGCTACGCAGCAAATGGACGGGACCATACACGGTCACCAAGGTTTTCCCCTACGGAACAATCGAGTTAGAAGACGAGCACCGGCATCGTTTTCAGGTTAATGGGCAGAGAGTCAAACGATAATTAGGAGAACCTTGGGATAACACAGCGCGCAACATTGACCTGGCCGAACCAGAGATAATAGATGCGCAAGCTGCTGCGCCAGACACACCACCGGATGTACCAGAGGGACCAATGAGATCGCAGCACACACACTGGCGCAGGAACACTCAAGAGCAAGAGTGGGGGAGGTTGCAGACACACGTTTTGGCACGTAACGAGGTACAGTCGAGCCAACGACGTTAAACAAAGGCACTTGTCGGGAGGTAACCCGACACGTTTTATTTTCGCATATTTTATTTTTCTGCTTGTTTTGTTTTTTTGAGTTTTTCTAGCTAGTTTAGGACTTAGTAGTCTTTTTAGTCACGCAGTAGTGCGCCGGACTGTGCGCCTAGCAATGCGCAGGTCAGATGCGCTAGCCAGGGGGTATATAAGGCAGGACTTAGAAAAAATCCAGCAGTTTTCACTCGACCGTTGCACAAGAGCTCCCGCCTTCAGACCTCTGCCCGTCGATCAGCGCCCAACCTTGAGTCGTGGGGACACGTCTCTGTTCAAGTGTGGGGGGGCGTTACATTCACTTTTCACGTTTTTGAGCATTTTAGTGTAGCTTAGTTTAAGTTAAAGAGAATAGTAGCAGTAGTGCGCTAGAGTGCAGGATGCACGTGCGCTCCAGCTTGTTTTGCGCTATCCGTATTGCGTGCGCTGCTATTTACTGTTTTAGTATTGAAATTTCAAGTGTCTCTACTTATGCAGATTTGTGAACTAGCAGTTGCTGCAGCACACTCTTGTTCACTTAAATGTAGGCACAGCAGACAATGAATAGGACACAGATTTGTTCACCCAGTTCGGCCAATCTGCCTACGTCTGGGGAGGACTATTCTCCAGTCCTCAATCCACTCAACCAAAGGTTCAGATCACACTAGGTTACAACGCACGCAACCTATGCTACTTTAACCCCGTGTGGACTACTCAACACAATCAGAACAAGCTCTGATTTGTGCCAGCACACCCTCTACAATATGTCAGTCTAGAATAGCTACAATCCTCTTCAAGAACTCAGCCTATTCTAGCCTACACTACTCAGCAGGGTTGCTGCAGCAACAGCTGTAACACCAGCTGAAGCACTCTGTCCGCGTCGCTCCAAGGCCTCCTGCCGAGCCGATCGAACCACTCCAAGAGCGCTGCACACTCTGAGTAACTCCCCCTCACTCAGTGACCACCTGCCACTAGTGAGTTCTTCCGCACGAACCTCGACCGAGCCTTCCACCCGTCAGCTCTCCCGCGGCTGCCTTTGATCAGCCAACAAGCTCCACAGCTCTAAATTGGCTTCCAGATCAAAGCACGAATCAGTCTCTGCAAGACCTGACTCTCTTCTGCAATACGCACCACAGCTCTGCGCTCAACGCTCTGCCCGTGTATGTTGATCGAAGAACAACTTCCGTAGCACACCCAGAAAAAAATCCTCTCTCTGAATTTCGTGTCTACTCTCGTGTATCACTCAGCTTCGATCAGCCTCTTCAGCCCTCAAACCTTCTGCTTAAATACCCTCACCACTTTAAGCAATTTCCAGGTTTAGGCCATTGACCCACAAGATCAATTATCTCCTAAAATCTAGGAGATTAGATTTGATTAATATCTTGAAGCATATCTCCTTCTTTGACTGATAATCCTTGCTGAAATATGCTCAGCAGCATTTTAGAAATTCTTCTAAGCACTTTCACAAAGCTGCCAAACCTTCAAAACTCACCCAGCACAAAACTGTTATTCGGACAGTTGAACTAGCTCTTGAACCAGCACCTGCTGCAGCATCCCCTGCTGCATCTGTTGCTGGTTTACTTCTGCTGTATACTTCTGCTGGCCTCCTTGATTGATTGAGCTGCAGCAGCTCCTTGTTCACTCATGCTGGTTTTGTCAAACACTGCCATACTTGCATTATCAATCTCCCCCTTGGCATTTTGACAAAACCTTAAGGCCAATGCACTCTTCCGAAAACCAGAAACGAAATACTCTAAATAAAATTAATAGAGAGTAAGTAGATGAGGCCACACTCGGCCATAGCATACTGACCACGCAGGGTCAAAAAAAAAATGTATCAATATTCAGCAGCATATAAATCTTCTCTCCCCCTTTTTGTCATAGATGCTCAAGGGGCCTGCTCCTCATCCTCCAGGAACTCCAAGTCTCTGATGAGGCTCCTGATCTGTCCACGCCTGGCATCTCTCCTCTTGGCTTCAGCATCAAGAATAGCCAGCTCAGACCGGAGGTGACACACAATCCTGACACGAAGAGCAGACTGGATTGTGGCAGCAGGGGGAAGAGATTCCTCCAAGGAAGCTGGAGCTGAAGAACCACCCATGAGAAGATCCTCATAGGCAACATCCACTGCATGTTTTCCCTTGAATAATTTGTGATCAACAGTAAAGACCTGCAGCTCCTCAGATAAGCCTTCAGTAATCGCTCCGAACTCTGGGTGCTGAGATACCATGATCCCATGGATGAGGGAGGGCAGCACAATAGGCTTGCTGGAGGAGGCACTCCCGGCATGTGTAGCAAGCTGAGGGAACATCACACTTCCCAGGCTGATCTTCCTCCTCTTTCCAATAGAATAAAGAAGGTTAGCAAAGTCTTTGTTGACCTTCCCTCTGTGAGAACTAGGAATCCAGTTCCTTGCACCAAGATGATACAGCAGAGCATACTTGGAGGTTAGCTCAGCTGCACTGAGATTCGGGCCGCCCCAAGACAGGCACACTCCCGCTGTAAGGGTCTTCGCCAATAATTCAGGCTTCACATCAGTGGGAGCCCTTGCATTCTCAGAAATCCCAAGGAATGCATCAATAATTTCCGGAGTAATAACCACTTGTTTACCCCTTACCCAGCTTCTCCCATACTCATCAGCTCCTTCGTCTCCAAATTTTTCTTCCATATTCACTATAAATTCTCTAACCAGAATAATATTGAAACGGTGAGGAAAGGTTAGGGACTTGAGCAGTTTTACCTCAGTCAGGAGCTCAATCATAGCAGCTGATCTATACTTGTCTTGCACCAGACGCTTCTCATGCACAATGTGTTTCCTCTCAACAGCACTCCAGGATTGAGAGACGCTTTTGTTCCTGAACCATGTGCCTCCGACAGTGAGAGCAGAGAAATCTTCAGCTGCAGGACCTTTCTCAGAGGGTCCACCAAGAGATCCTTCTTCACTGGATGAGCTTTCACTACTGGAGCCTGGGATCAGGATAGGAGCTTTGCCCTTGTCTGAAGAAGGGGGATGTGCTGCAGCAGGTTCTTGTTCAGGGGACTCAGCAGCTGTTTCAACCCCTTCACCAATAATACCTGGAGACATGACCAGTGATCTGCACTCTTCTCCTGCAGGAACTGCTGCAGCAGTCTCTGCTGCTTGTTCTTCCTCTGAAGCAGCTTCAGTCATATCCGCTTCTGGCAGCACAGCAGAACCGGAGACAGGTTCTCCATCACGTACCAGCCGCCTCCTCTTCTGCGAAGCTTCTTCGGAGGGAGAGGGCTCACTGTGCGACACAGGGAGAGGGTTTGGTTCCCACACAACCACCTCCAGCGGCTGAGCAGGGTCTTCGTTGCGTGCCTTGGTCCTTCTCTCAGACCTGCTTTGCCTGTCAGCTGCCAGATTCTTCTTCAGTCCGCGTGTCTTCACCATTGCTGCAGAGATGTGGAAGGAAGGAGGAGCGCACAGAGGATGATCGGCAGAGATTTCTGAGACGCCCTTTGCTCTTGATCTGTGCCCTAGAAAAAATTTACCCGTTATTTTCTTTTCCTTTTTGAAGTGTAAGTCACGTGCCTCTCATGTGCAAATATTTTCCTTTCCATCTTTAGCAACCAACACATGTGAACAAGCTAATTCGGACCAGGTTGCTGCAGCACATGTGAGCTTGTTCACCTATTCACTTCAGGCTGCAATTTTTGCTCAGAGGATCCTTGAGAGATTCTGGTGGAGCCTTCTTCACCCATACTTGGAATACACCAGAGCTTTTCTTCTTCTGATCTTCCAGCCTCCTAACCCTTTGTTTGGGTTTCCATATTTGTACCATCTTTGATTTACCCTTGTTTTTAGTAATCCAGAGCCCTTGTGCAGCAACATGAAATGGAGTCTTTGTGAAACATGTGCTGATTCTGGACTTTGCTCCCCCTTTTTCAGCTGAGCAAGTTCTGTGTTGCTGCTTCAGATTGAAGTTGATCTTCTGCTTCCCAACACTTGTATCAGTACTCCACTTGTTCTGAGACTTTTGTTTTGTTTGAGAAAAATGTTGTCCATGATGCTGCAGCATCCTCTTGTACACATGTCTAGATCCAATTTTCTCTGCCATTTTTGAGAAGGCATCTGAATTCTTCTTCTCGTCTGTCTCACCGTCTGAGGCTTTAATGAACACTATCCCTTTAGAGCTTTCTTCACCAGTATATCCAAGCCCTGTTCTCCCTTTTCCAAGTCTTTGGTAAGATAATATTTCGTCCAGAATATTGCTCTGCGGGTCAGCTGTCTTGGCTGCTGCTGGAGTGAATTCAACAGAGGTCTGTCTTTCTGAATCTTCTCTTTTCAGAATAGTAACTTGATTATCAACTGAGGGTAGACATCTCCTTCGTTCTTCTTCCAAGAGATTTACTCTGTCAGTCAAGGTCTGATTGGTCTGAAGAACTGCCTCACACTGTTTGAGTATCTTCCTCAGAAGATCAGCAAAACTGTCAGATGAGTCATCGTCATCTTCACTCTCAGAGACTTCAATCCCATAGTGAATTTCTACCTTCTTTAGCTCATTGAGGTGGACATCTGAAACACTTGTCAGCACAACACAGTTTTCTTCATCACTCTCATCCGAATCACTCCATTTTGCTGTCATGGATTTGCTGTTCTTTTTCTCAGAATTCTTGAAGGGTTTGCTTGGACAATCAGCCTCAATGTGTCCGTACCCTTCACAGTTCCAGCATTGAACTCCCTTTTTCATCTCTTTCTTGTCATCATCGTCCAGTGCTGGTTCTTTCCCTTTCTTCTTTCTTTCACTGCCCCGTCTGAATTGTCTTCGTGAGGAAGAGCTTCTCTCAGTTCTGGATTCCATGTTTTTCAGAAACTTTCCTAGATTTTTAACCAGCATGCTCAACTGATCGTCTGGAACTGTCTGCTTGATTTCTGCTTCAGCCTTCAAACCAACATTCTTGTCCTTGGAAGTGGTGTCTTCTTTGACCAGCTTCATCTCAAATTGTTTGAGAGACCCCATCAGCTCTTCCAACCTCATGAATCTGACATTCTGAGCTTCTTCAATGGCTGTCACCTTCATGTCAAATTTTGTGGGCAGCGATCTGAGAACCTTTCTGATAAGCTTTTCTTCTGGAATGGGCTCACCAAGGGCATGAGCTTCATTTGCAAGATCACAGAGTTTAGCATTAAACTCAGTGATAGTTTCTTCATCAAGCATCCTCAGATTCTCAAATTGTGTGGCAATAATCTGGAGTCTTGACAGCTTTACTCTATCAGTTCCCTCATGGGCAGTTTGCAGAATCTCCCATGCTTGTTTGGCCATGTCACAGTTTGAGATCAACCTGAAGTTATTAGCATCAACTGCAGCAAAAATTGCATTCAGAGCCTTTGAATTACCAGTTGCTGCAGCACCTTCTTCAGCAGTCCATTCCTCTTCAGGTTTAATTCTTGTCACTCCTTGCTGATCCATGGTGATTGGGGGAGACCACTGAACCACAACAGCTCTCCATGTCTTCTCATCAATAGCTTTGAGAAAAGCTTTCATTCTAGCTTTCCAATAACCATAGTTGCTCTCTTCCAGGAGTGGAGGTCTACTCGTGCTCTGTCCTTCCTTCATTGTCTTGGCAACTTCGGAGACACTGTAGGACCTTTTAAACTCTGTGTGTCGAGTTCCCGCTCTGATACCAATTGACATTTCAAGTGTCTCTACTTATGCAGATTTGTGAACTAGCAGTTGCTGCAGCACACTCTTGTTCACTTAAATGTAGGCACAGCAGACAATGAATAGGACACAGATTTGTTCACCCAGTTCGGCCAATCTGCCTACGTCTGGGGAGGACTATTCTCCAGTCCTCAATCCACTCAACCAAAGGTTCAGATCACACTAGGTTACAACGCACGCAACCTATGCTACTTTAACCCCGTGTGGACTACTCAACACAATCAGAACAAGCTTTGATTTGTGCCAGCACACCCTCTACAATATGTCAGTCTAGAATAGCTACAATCCTCTTCAAGAACTCAGCCTATTCTAGCCTACACTACTCAGCAGGGTTGCTGCAGCAACAGCTGTAACACCAGCTGAAGCACTCTGTCCGCGTCGCTCCAAGGCCTCCTGCCGAGCCGATCGAACCACTCCAAGAGCGCTGCACACTCTGAGTAACTCCCCCTCACTCAGTGACCACCTGCCACTAGTGAGTTCTTCCGCACGAACCTCGACCGAGCCTTCCACCCGTCAGCTCTCCCGCGGCTGCCTTTGATCAGCCAACAAGCTCCACAGCTCTAAATTGGCTTCCAGATCAAAGCACGAATCAGTCTCTGCAAGACCTGACTCTCTTCTGCAATACGCACCACAGCTCTGCGCTCAACGCTCTGCCCGTGTATGTTGATCGAAGAACAACTTCCGTAGCACACCCAGAAAAAAATCCTCTCTCTGAATTTCGTGTCTACTCTCGTGTATCACTCAGCTTCGATCAGCCTCTTCAGCCCTCAAACCTTCTGCTTAAATACCCTCACCACTTTAAGCAATTTCCAGGTTTAGGCCATTGACCCACAAGATCAATTATCTCCTAAAATCTAGGAGATTAGATTTGATTAATATCTTGAAGCATATCTCCTTCTCTGACTGATAATCCTTGCTGAAATATGCTCAGCAGCATTTTAGAAATTCTTCTAAGCACTTTCACAAAGCTGCCAAACCTTCAAAACTCACCCAGCACAAAACTGTTATTCGGACAGTTGAACTAGCTCTTGAACCAGCACCTGCTGCAGCATCCCCTGCTGCATCTGTTGCTGGTTTACTTCTGCTGTATACTTCTGCTGGCCTCCTTGATTGATTGAGCTGCAGCAGCTCCTTGTTCACTCATGCTGGTTTTGTCAAACACTGCCATACTTGCATTATCAAGTATAATTTTTTCGTTTTTCTGCTCCTGTTAGTTGGGATATGCAGGGGATGTGGAGTTGACAGAAATGCTTCAGAGAGGCGGTTAGTCGCTTTTGCTTCAAAGGCAAGGTATATGGTCGAGAGCGTTAGTGGAGGCCGGTGCTTCGTAGCCTTCGGGACAAAAGAGCGCGCTCAGTCACGTAGACGCCAAAGGCAAAATACCCAAAGCGTGGCGAGGTGGGAAAACAGATCACCTTCTCTCTGGAAATCGAGCTAAGGAAGGCAGGCGCGGATGTAAACGCGTGCGCTGACCTGCGCAGACAGACAAAGGAGAGAGAGCGGGGCGAGTTCCATAGCTGCTATCCGAAGGCTGAGACTGGAACTGCTCTGGAAATGTAAGAAATTAAAGATGAAGCTGTACAAAAGAAAAATACCAGCAGATGATACGCGCTACAAAAGAATCAGCATGCGCACAAACATCAACATACGCAAAGACCATAAGGAAATCATCAGAGAGCTCAGGTTCCCAGGAAGTGCGCGGACAAATCACGCACCGGAAGAAGCTGTGTTATCCACCATATACCTATCTTCGGAGTAGGAGCTGGCAGCCTGGAGCCTAAGAAGAGCTATCTCCCAGCCATCCAAAAATCTTCATCCCGGCTGAGAGGTAATGGATTTCGAAATTATTATATTAGAACTGTTGAGTGCAGTTGTGCGCAGGTGATAGAGCAGTGCGAGTTGAGCAATTGCGCATTCACATCGGAGTGCAAGACTGTGCGCTAGACTCCAGAAGAGGTAATTGTATCCGCGCTTCAATGCTTGTTCGGGACGAACAAGGGGCAAGTGTGGGGGGTTTGATAGAGGCTATTTGTATGCATTATTTAGATCATAACCCTATGCTTGTTTGCAATATTTTATGAGCAAGATTACTCGTTTCTAGTGTTTTTGTATTACAGGGGAAAACGAGTCTTTGAGTCGGATACGCGCTAACAGGCAGCGTTCTAGGAGTGAAAGATCCGCCTGCGGAGCTAGCTGCACAAACAGAAGAGAAGTTGGCGAGAGTCAGTAGCGGTGCGCTAGCCGATGCGCTAGCCGAATGCCGTGCGCCAGGCGCAAAGTCCAGTGACCAGATTTGGAAGTTGCCAAAGGTGAACTTCCTGGGCAATATATAAACAAAGAAAGTCTAGGGTTTTAGGGAGAGGAGATATCACCCATCATTGGACGACACACATCAGAGATAACGGCAAAAACTGGAAAACACACGGACTCGTTGAGAGGATTTGCGCCAGCCGACTGCGCCAGCCGAGAAGACAAGCTGCACGCACTGTTTGCTACTGTTTTCTCAGACACATTAGTCATTATTTACTATTCTGTGATGTTTATCACTAGCATGTCTAGCTAAACTCTTAGTGTTGGTCGGGCATGAATCTATGATGTATTTTCTTTGAGACTTGAGCTTAATGCATAGTTTACTTACTTGTATTAATCCTGTGCATACGGAGACAGCCAGTTGCATAAGTAGGGGAAGCCTTGAACCGCAATCTTACTTGTGTTGCTTGCTTGTCATATGTTAAACTAGTTGATAGCTTTACGGTGACAACTAGGAGTAACGAGCTAGGGTAAGCAGTTGCTACTGTGACAGGATTCGCAGCTGTTTTAGTCTATGTTCTAAGGATTAATAGCACATGAACTTTGAACGGAACATGCGCACGTGTTAGAAAGCCTTGACCGGACACTAACCCAAGTGAAATTAAGCTATAGACGTTCAGAGTCGATGATAAGGAATGCACTCATAGAGGATTGTCTGCCCAGTACTTCTCACAATCATAGTATTTAATCTCTACTGCTTGCGCACGTCTAGTGCAAATTTCCTGCGTTACACTAGTTACTGTTCATTTGCGCATCGCGCATTTCAATCATTCACACACCCCCCATTTTCGTAAGTGTAGGTTGCTGGCTAGAACTGAACTTTTGCTCCCTGTGGAGATCGACCCTTACTTAACCGCTGTACTGCGTGGAAGAGGAAGGATTATATTTGACGCGCACAACGACGCGCGATCAATGACTGGGAGCCAGTCCTCTTAAGACTTCTGACTCCATTCTTCAGCTCGAGGTCATGGTCATGCGCATATGCTGAATTTGCTTTCTCTGGCAAGTGAGAAATCCGAGTCATGAGGAACTCAACTCTTTCTTCTTCTTCTTTTTTTGTAGGACAGCTCTTGAACTTTCTTATTTTGTTTAGTCCGAAGACTCACTCAACTCGATTGCTTTTGATTTTTTTTTCACATTTGTCTGAATTTTCTTTTTGAGCTTTGCTCTCCAATGTGAATTGCTTGTCCTTTGCATTTTTGCTCTTTAAACCTTTCCAATCATAGCCTTCGAATAACAACATATGGAGCGCGCCCCGCTCTTTCTCATCATTATCCTTTCAGCGCGAGGCAAGATAGTGGTTACCCACCCATTCCCGGTTACTAGGACTAGAGATAGGATGGTTTGTTTTCTCATCCCGCCATTGCATAAACGCTGCAAAGGCGGAGTGAAAGTCTCACTTCTCATAACTCAGAATGCCAACCTCCACAAACTCAGCGCACTACGCGACTGATCCCCTTAACCTTCGAATGTGTGTCAAGTCTCTCTAGGGCATTTTCTATCAACTCCACATCCTGTAATATCTCAACTCAAAAGAGCATATAACATCAAGTCACTAGCATCACAATATAGTAGAGATCATGCAAATCATACACATCAAAACTCCATAGAATCGGAACATCATCTCATAAAATCAGCATCTTCATCATAGCATATAATGACATGAAATCAGCATCATCGCAGCATGTAGTGGCAGCATATAATCTCATAAAGTCAGCAGCATCGTAGCATAAAAAAAATTAAAAAAAACGTGCTCTAACTACTACTAATGCATGCTAATAAAGGTAAAGGTGCTGACACATAATACTAACTCCCCCACCCCACACTTGAAACAAACCGTGTCCTCACGGTACAATTAGATCATCAGGAAAGGTAGTCATGCAAGATTCAAAATAAAAGAAACAAATAACAAAAAGGAGCATATATGAAATCCTAACTACGCTCGGGCTGCCTCCCAAGGAGCGCACTTATTTAACGTCGTTGGCTCGACGGTACCTCTCATCTTCCATCATTTACTGGTTCAGCCGACTCGAATTTCTTATCAGGTGGGATATCCTCTCCAAAAAGAACATCTTTTTTCAGCTGTCGAGACAATGGCAATGCTGCCTGTAAAAAGTCTCTAACAAGCCTGCGATAAAATCTAACAAATTTGTGATAAAATTCAGCATATTCAAGGAAAGACATGATACTATGTTGGTCAGTAGGAAAAGGCAATTTACGAAAGTTTTTCTTTTTTGAGGTTGGATGCCTTCCTCACGCTGCATATCGGACTTGTGTGCCGCATCCTCAATAATGTCTAACGCATGTATTCTTGGAATGTTACGTGGGTGCTACATACACTTATACATGTTAATGTAATTACTTCCCCGTCTACCTCCATGGAGAGATTACCCGTAAATGTATCAATCTTCATCTTGGCTATCATCATGAAGGGTCTCCCAAGTAAGACTAGTGATATGTTTATCGTTCCATCACCCTCCATTTTCATCACGTAAAAAATCTGTAAGGAACACAAGCTTCTCTACATGCACTAACACATCAACTACAATACCCTCTAACTTACTACATGATCTATCCACTAGTTGAATAATAATTTCAGTGGGTTTCAGAAGACCAATACGCAATGCTAGATATAAAGAGTACACATTAACCGATGCACCTAAATCCAACATACAATCATCAATTTTGAATTTATCAATGATGCATGAAATTGTAAATGTACCTGGATCCTTACATTTTTGTGCTGCTGGCACTAAAGAACAGTTGAGATATTTTTCCTCAGATTCACCTGCTCAGGTTTGAGTCCTCCTTCTTGGTTAGTGCACAATTCCTTAAGGGCCTTAGCATATTTCGGGATCCGCTTTATCGCGTCAAGAAGGGGGATTGCGATCGCGACTTTGTTGAACAGCTCCAATAAATTTTGATACGTTGATGGATCCTTTTTAGGTCTTGATACCTGCATAGGAAATGGAAATGAGAGATCAGCACAAATTTTTTCAAAAGACTCTGCGGAAGGTTCAGAATTTTCTCTCTTGTATTTAGCTTCCACAGTGCTCGGTAGATTGCCGCTTGTCTGATCTCCCTCGAGCTTCTTGCCACTTGTCATAGTCAATGCACTAATATTTCTTTTTGGGTTAGGAATTGTCTGCCAAGGCAGCTTTCCTTGATCATTCTTGAGCTCAGACACGGTGGCTGCCAATTGAGACATATGCTTTGACAACTCGGCTAATGCACCATCGGTCTTCGCTTGATTATTCTGCACACTCGTCGCTAAATCCTTAACCACCTCTTCTAATGATTTGCCTGAACTTACATTGCTTGGGCTAGCTTGGTTGTAATTTCCCCTATGTTGATGTCGACCATTAGCATTACCGTTGTACCTATCTTGTTGCTGAAATGGAGGGCGGTACGGCTGCGCTTGTTGCTGGTTCTGCCCTTGGTGCTGCCGGAATCCTCCTTCGAAGTCCAAATTGTCTCAGAGCCTGCCTGTTGTTGAAGTTCTGGAATTCACCCATGGCATTTACATCAGCTACCTCATCCTTGCGAAGGGTAGGACACTCATCTGTTTTGTAGCTTGCAGCACTCCAAAACTCACAAGGCTTGACTCCACTCACCTGCCCAACCATCATCCTCTACATCATTTCCTTGAGCTCCTTGATTTCGTTGGCCATCTGATTAGTGTTGGAATCCACCTGTGAAACATTCTTTGTTCTGCTGGTGTCATCCCTTCAACTGGTCTCATCCCTGTATCGAGCACTCTCAGCGGTCTCATTAATCAAATCATTTACCTCACGGTGTCAAGTTCAGCACGGTGCCACTAGCTACGTCATCCAATAATATTCTCTCCAGAGGTCTCAATTCATCCAATAAATACTCCACCAGCATTCTTTCTGGAACACCCAAGTTACAGCAACTTTGTTCCAATGCGTTAATTCTTTCCATGTAATCGTATATGGACTCACTGGTTCTTTGTCTCATAGTGGACATCTCTATCCTCACTTGAATCGCTTTAGCCAGAGGGTAATATTTGTCAAGGAATTTTCTTAGCATTTGATCCCATATGCGAATGCTACCTGAAGGTAAAGACAAAAATCAAGATTTTGCAAGGTCAGTTAAACTCAATGGAAATACTTTTAATTTGAACCTTTCCTCCGAAGCTGCGTATGGTCTCAATGTTTGGCAGATTCCGGTGAACTCTTGTAAGTGCCTCGTTGCAACTTTTCCAGGTAATCCTCCAAACTTAGGTAGATGGTGCGGTTTTGATCTCGAAGTTGTCTTCTTCCGGGTCTGTGTTGATGAACCAGGGCTGATTTTGGAATGTAGGGTCTGAAAGCTCCCTCATGGTTGGCTCATGACGGGCTGGTTGCCTATATAATTGTTGAGGTGGATATGGTCGAGGTGGGGCATAATCATCAACCTCCTCCATCCCCGCACCTCTATTGTTTTACGCATGGTCTCAATGGTTGGCAGATTCCGGTGAACTCTTTTAAGTTTCTAGTTGCGACCTCTCTCGGTAATTCTCCAAACTTTGGTAGATGGTACACCACCGCGGTTTTGATCTCAAAATTATTCGGGTCAGTGTTGATGCACCACGGCTGATTCTGCAATATAGGGACTGAAAGCTCCTTCATGGTTGGCTCATGACGGGCCGGTTGTCTATATAATTGTTGAAGTGGTGGTTGTCGATTTTGTTGACGTGCATATGGAGGAGGTGGGCCATAATCATCAAACTCCTCCATCCTTGCACCTCTATTGTTCTGCCAATGGTATGTCATCCTTTGACGAGCTGCTCTTTGTCTTTGATTGAATATTCGCTCCTGCTCATCATAGAATGGTGGTATTAACTGTGGGGGTAGTTCGTCGTGAATGTGATCATGTTCTTGGTCCTTGCGACTGATGAGCGGATAAATAACCTTATATTTGTCCGTATTTTCACTTTACTTCTTGTTTGTTCCGTTATTTTATACAGTTATTTGATGGTTTCTTTGTCCATTTCAGGTTTAAAATGTATATTACATGATATGAAGTGGTCCGAAGAAAATCTGGATAAATTCCGGTCGATCGAGAGCAAAAACAAGCAAAAATGAGCAAAATTGAGCAAAAAGCAAAAGTGATTCGCCCAAGGCAGATTTGATTCGGCCAGGGGGTGCACGAATCACATGTGATGGTGAATGGTGAGTGAATGGATGGTGGTTATTGGATGGGTGATGGTGAATGGATAGTGGTAATGATGGTGAATATATTATGGTAGTTGGGTGAGTAAATGATGGTGATTGGGGTGGTGGGTTTAGGGTGAGTAGTGGTGAATGGATAGTAATATTTGAATGATAGTGGTGAGTTGGTGGTAGATTGTAGGGTGGTGATATTTGAATGATAGTGGTGAGTTGGTGGTAGATTGTAGGGTGGTGATGAATGTATTGGTGGTGGTAATTTGATGGATGGTGAGTGGGCGGTGATGGTGAGTGGATGTATTTTGATGATGAGTGGTAAAGAATGAGTGGCGGTGATACTGAAATGGAGTAGTCATGGTGAGTGGAAATTTTTTTAGAAATGCATCCTTCACCAAACTCAATCTCGTAAATACGTTGTCTCCAAATATCATTTCACGAATGCCCCGTTTCTTAATGTTCCCGACAATAACATTGTCGGTTTGTTATATTTCTCAACAGACCGGCAATATCATTGCCGGGATCATCACAAAACAGCCGAGATGGCAAATCTCAACTGCCACGTATCACCCGGCAATGTTATTGCCGGTATGTTTATGAGACCGGCAACAACTTTACCGGTTTCATACACAATCAATTCTCCAGGATACTCAGTGGCAACAGAAACAACAATAACCAGATTGATAATCAGCAGCAAAATCAAGCACAAGCACATACACTTTCTGCTCTTCTGATACCCTTTGGCACTCTTCAACTCCAAAGCTCCATCTTTTACATAATGCGACGAGTTGATCACATTATGGCCAATATCATCCATCTGCTCATGCTGATGCTCCACCATCACAGCCATGTCCAAGAACACCTGATGCAGCTCTAGCAAGCTCTTCTCAATCTCCTTAGTTGCGTCGTGCCTGTCCTGAATCTCCACCACATCTTCCATCACCCTACCGCGACCATGCTTCTGCAAGCCCCTAGCTAAGAACTCTTCCCGCCAACATTGTCTATGATCTTTTCAATCACTTCCTCGTCCGGGGTTTCTCCCGTTACAGTGAAGTAGCTACGGCCGACTGACTCCTTGTACTCAGCCATCATTTTCTACCTCGGGGTTTGAAATTTCATCATCAAATCTTTCAGCTTCATCCTCAACCCGTTTGTCACCGCCGCTCTAGTCCAGTCCATGGTTGTGCCTCCCAGCTGGTTGGACCTCGAAAGGTGCAAAACTGACGCATTGGCACGGTCCATTTGCTCCAATTGGATTCTGATCTGCTTAGCCTTTTTCAAAAGAGATTTGCTCTCTTCGTTCATGTCCTGGAGCTTCGTCAGGATTGATTTTGTATATGAGACCGGTAATGTTGTTGTCGGTCTCATAAAGACACCGGCAATCAGTGGCGGATTCAGAGTTCAGACAGAGGGGATCATAAAAAAAAAATATCGTATTTATTAATATTTAATAAAAAATAAAAAAAATTATTATTATTTAATAAAAAAATTAAATTAAAAATATTTTTTTGGGTCCTGGCCCCCGAATCCGCCACTGCCTGCAATGTTGTTTTGTGCTGATTCCAGCCATGATATTGCCGGTCTGTTGAGAAATGCAATAAATCGATAATGTTATTATCGGAAATATTAAAAAACGGGGCATTCGTAAAATGATATTTGCAGACAACATATTTATGAGATTGAGTTTGGTAAAAGACGCATTTCTAAATAAAAAAAATTGTTGAGTGTATACCGGATAAAACAGCATTTGATGATTTCGTATCAAATCAAATTCAAAACTCTAACTTGGATTGTAGGAAAAGAGATACACGTGGGTGGTGGGCGAAGGGGAGGAGATGGTCTGCAGGATTTTGGGATATGGAGCAATCGGGGAGAAGGAATGCTTTCCTCGGATTTGAATTTATGACAAAGTTTAAATTTTCCTCAAATTATAAATATGTGACGGCAACTAAAGAAATGGTGAGTGAGTGACAGTAATGATTTGAAGTACAAATCCAGTTATTGGAAAAGGGGTTTGTCCGACACATTTTCTTTACCCTAAAGAAACGTAGCTACTTGCTATCCATGGCGCTGCCATTCTCCCCATCACTGAAACCAATTTCAGTCGAGAACTGCAAGCCACGTCATCATCACACTCCTCAATTCGGCTTCAAACCCTCCCCCTTCTATCTCCGCATCTCGGCAAGCTCCTTCGACCCTCCCTCCACCGCCCGGTTTACCGCTCGCAGACGAGAATCAATTTCAGTTCACCAGCTCCAAAAGCCATTAAGTATGTTATATAGGAAACTTCGCGCTTCTTCTTCTTGTTTTTTTTAACGATTTCCATGTGTAATTAATTGGATTTTGATGAACGTTGCAGGCCAGTATATGAGCTTACCCATCAGCTATTACTCAGTATTGGATGGTGAGAGGGTCGAGAAGATTGACGATAACACTTTCAAGTGTCATGTCTACAGGTTCAATGTCTTCACTTACCAGATTTGCCCTGTTCTGCTCGTTAGACTGGATCACCAACCTAATGGCTGCCGCATCAACCTCTTGTCTTGTGAGGTGTCTTATTTTTCTTCTCTACCAGTGGAATTCTATTCTCAATTTATCTTAATTTTTCATCTTCTTTTTTGCCCCAAGGATAGCTTGAGGGATCACCAGCAGTGGCTGCACAAAGCGACAACTTTGAGAGTGAGCATAACCCATATAAACATGTATACAGTTAGTAAAAATGATACTTGCCATAAATGATTGGTAGTGTAAGGTTATTTTAACTCATTCTTGGTTGCTTATGAACTTATTGAAGAATGCATATCAGTCGCGCCATGGATGTGCTGGTGAAGCTTGGCGCGCCTTAGATGATTCAACAGTTACTAACGGTGTCGTTTTCATTTGGCACTCAACTTCTTTGAGTGCAAATGATGTTTCTTATACTATGTTCTTTGTTTAAATACTAAGGGTCATTTTGTAATTAATTAAGGGAAAGTACATGTACAGTTAGAAATAATAGGGACTTAATGTCCAAATTATGCTTGATAAAAAATGCAACCCTATGTTTTTCTTATTCAATAAAAATGCAGTGTTGCATTTTTGTACCAAGTATAATTTGAACAAAAGTCCCTATTGTTTCTAATTGTACATGTACTTGCCCTTAATTAATTAAAATATGACCCTCAAAACTTAATCAAACAACTTAGTATAAGAAAAGTCATTTGCACTCAAACAGGTTGTGCACCAAATGATAACGAAGACATAGGTACTTTTTGAATCAGCTAGGGCACGCCAAGCTTCACCGGCACATCAGTCACAACTGATTTGCATTCTTAATAAACTCTTCATGAGCTTAGAGTAGGGAAAAGTCTTCACTATAAAAATATATTTAGGCCTAGGTTCCAAGGGAATGTAAATCCTGAGCAAAATTCACTGCAATCTCATTCACGAGTCAAAGTGTTTGGGAAAACTTAAATTATATACTCAAATAAATGAAATCATGTTTATCGGCAAATTTATTGTCATTGTACTTTTCTGGACTATCAGTAAGACTTTACACATTTCCATCGTTCTTACATTTTTTCGCATCGGTGTTTTCATGTTTTCTTATACTTGCTGATTTTTCATCATTTAATGTTTTACACTTAATTAGTTTTCCGTGGAGAAATAATTTTTCTAATGAATTTTGTATCATATGGTAGTTATATATTTTAACTGTCACTGTTCTTATGAGTTTTCAAGCACTTTTATGCTCTTTTTTACTTTGAACTTCGCTACAGTTGCATGCTGAGAGAGGGAGTTAGTGACTCCCTCACTCAGTAATTATGGTCAGCGTAACCAACAAATGTGATGCAGTAGATTCGACGTAGGGGCGGAGTTAGCATTTTAAATAATGTTGGGTTAAGGATTTGAAATTAGGTAGGTAATGTTTTTTTAGGTTTGGCATTCAATGGGAAGCTCGTCATCACGCTTTTTCATAATCACTCAAAAATCAAAACCAAATTGTGTAAAATTATACAAAGTATCTAACTACCTAAATTTTTTCCTACGAGGTTAGCTCATTTCAAATTCAGTAATTACAACATCATTACTATTACAAACGGTAATTCTATAAATGTCCTTTCAACATAAAGGATCATAATCATCAAACAATCCATCATTCATCTTATTTGTAAGTTTGTTATTGATGATGTTCATCAATAAAGACGTCCTTCTATTGTTGATGTAGACGGAAGAGTCAAAATAAGATAGATCAATCGATATATCATAAGGTAAAATGATGACTTTCTTGATTCAACTAACAACCGGTACAAATCAGATTCAACATTCATATTTGCAAATGTAAAATTTCACACTTGATATCTAGAGCAGTCATATCATATGCTAAAAATTCTCCAGGATAAAACCTCGAAGCACGTTTACACACATTTTCAGCTTTGAATGCATGCACTAAGACTGAGACGTTTCATGGAACTATCTTCAAATATAGTTTCAAACTCTGTCAACTGATAGTCTACAACATCATAAAGTATGCTGACCCAATCGATGTAATAGGAACCTCCTACCCTCATTTAAAAATGTTCATAAACTCATAGAAGTTATAAGGCATTCGCATAAACATCATAATTATAAGTCTCCTGCAAACATCAACAATCAACAAGCAATTGAATGTTTTAACAATAATCTATATAACCTGATATGTTGGAAGATTGCACAAGTTGATAGCAGAAAATTACCTAGGTAAGCCGGTGGGAGGCAAAATTGGAAGGTGGACCCAGAGATGGTCAATCGGAGGAGGGGGACTAGAGAAGAAATCGGTTGAGGATGAAAGCCCAGAAGATGAATTTAGGAGATAAAATACAAAACCGAAACTGAATTGAATTTTGTAATTGAGTTTATTTTTGTGTGTTAGGATTGTAAAAAATGGAAAGAGATGAAAAAACTGGATCATATTGTTTACTCAGGATTATGTTGCATGTTCACTCTTCTTATCATCTGCTATTTGTTGATTTTTGTAGATTGTTTATGATGCCTAGATTTTATTGTGGTAGTCAGGGGCCGAGTCTGCTGCCACTTCATCATTGTTAAACGGCCTTCTTTGCTTCACTAGGTCAATCGGATGTGTTGTATTTTGCTAGAATATTTATCCATATTTTACATTCCTATGAAAAGTTACATGATTCCTTTTCAGGACTTATTTGACTTTGGTTTGGTGTGGAAATGCAGCTTCAATGGTGAATCAAATTTCATGTGACGTTATACCTGGTGACTCCTCAATCCAGCTACTCACCTCTGACACAGTTATTGAGGTATACATTGTGATCTGAATGTGATTCCTTTCCTTTACACATGTATCAATGTTTTTCCTAACAACCTCCTTTTAAAACTTAAACTCAGGTTAGCATGAAGCTTCCATCCACATTTTTCGCTATTCCTGTGAAAACTATTGAGTCAGCTGGGACCAAAGTTCTCGAACAAGTACTGAAGGTTATGCTTCCCCGGTTTATGGCTCAGGTGGTCGAGTATAAGCTTTGCTTTACCTTTATTTTGTGGAAGTAACATATAAAAAAATATTTATTGACATGATCATACTCATCTCACATCTCTTGGTTAGATAAAAGATATCAGTGCTTACGACGAACAGTTTTTGCCTGCAAATATGTTTAAGTGAATGGATATGAAAACTCACCAGCCTGTTGTATTTTTTTTTTTATCATAAGAATCTTAGATTAATCAGTATGTGGTAAATTTGTACTTTGTAAGTCATAAGTTTCTTGGGCTTCTAATGTTGAGAATTATTTGTATGTAGGGGTGGAAAATGGTTATATGGATCCTACATGATTCATTGCAACTGATTATGCTAATAGATGATCCTATATATTCATTTAGTAACATGCGGGTATGGGGTTTGAAACTCGAGATCACCACCTCTAAGTATCTCATCCGTGCCCTGGCAGGCAACACTCAATCAATTGATAACCATTTATAACCCACATTAGTTTCATCTTAATGTAACTTTAGATGTGAAGACATGGTCAATGTGTATGGTTTAAATGGTCCATTGTCTGACCAGTTATACTCATTTAACTAGGTAGATTGTTGGACAATATGGTTAAATAGATAAGAAAGAAACAATTTTCATTCAATTGGCCACCTCTACTGGTATGTCAATATTTGAGACTGTTTGCGATGTTATTGTGTTAAATGGAAAGATATTATTATTACATGACAGTTTTTATTGTCCATTTTGTTTGTTAATTTAATGCATATGGAGGTGAGGGTTGATCCCTTCAAGCATGTGGTGTACTCCATAATGAACTTGAGTCAGCAATCTTAAATTATTATGTGGATAACGTAGGGTTCTTGCTTGAAATGTGAATCAATATGCTTACAGTTTTCCTTTAAACATGTACCGCAGTTGGTGAAGGATTATACTGCATGGGCTTTAGAGGACAGCTCAAGGGAAACTCTTGGAACAGAAATGTTACCGACGCATATTGTTGAATGAGACGCGCATGGATGCTTCTAGCTAAAAGAGCCTTGGGAAGGACAGCAACCGTTTGACAATTATTGCTATGGCTTCTTCTGTTTGAAACACTAAATACAAGCACCACACTGTAGTGTAATCGAAAGCGTGTAAATATTCCGCCAAAGTGGTATCAATAATGTGACCTGCTTTCAGCCTGGTGCAGATAGTATATAAGAAACTTGTTCAGGATACATTCAATGTTACCATGGCTGTGAAGTGGAATTCAGATGTGGATACACATTCTCAAGTCAAGTATCACCAGACTAGTGGGACATCCGAGCATGGAGGAATCGTACAAACACATGAAGCTAGAAATTTTTTTAACCACTGCGTTTGTGGTGCAAGCAGAAATGCACGTCTGATCAGCATGTTTGGCTGCAAGCGAGTTGTCCTCCATCTACAATGCGAAAAACACAGTATCAGATGTAGCATGTTTGCACTGCTTTATTCCAGCCTTCTTACAAGCGGACACTTTAACAAGAAATTCAGCTGTAGCTGAGGCGAAACAACAATGTCTACGGAGAAGCCCATATTTTTGGTCATCATTTCTTCTACAATGGGTTTTGGAAATGCCTTATGCTTCTTGGATTTTACTATAGTCTGCAACTTGAATTTGATTCATTATAATCATGTAGCTACTATTATGTCATGATATATCCCTTATGTTGCAGATACAACAATTGTGTTCGAATAAAATAGTTGATAGTTGATAAAATCAGAATTAGGACTCGTTCAATGATGTGGATAATCGTTTCCCTAACTACAATAACTTTTCAGATAAACAACGCACCAAGTTGTGAAGGTCCAGCGAATAGGTGGTGCCTCATTCTTAGGCAATTGAGGCTAGAATTGGCTCGTGATAAGAGAGTCACATTGGTTAATATTTTTACCATGGACTTTTATATATAAACTTACATTCCATCATATTTTTTAACAATGTGGAATACTTGCACATTGTTTTCATTTCTACTCCATAAAGTTGAGTATTCTATTATTTATGAATTTACATTTTCAATATTCTAGACCTCTCTTTGTACATCAAAATCGCATTCAATATAACTTGGATTTTAGCTTATGAATAATCGATCATATACCTCTCATATTTAAGTATTTAACTACAATTATTCCAATTCAATCCGAGATGTACTCCATCTTTAAATTTGATTCATAAAATGGGATCGCATCACTATTTTCTTCACATGTAAATGGCCATGTAACTTAAAACTGGGGTAAGATGGAGGCAGGTTCATATCCATATCGGATGTGAAATTCTTCATGTTCAGGAGCACGACATAGCATATGGTTAAGAGATTTATGGAGAGACATTGGAAGTTATGATTCAAATGTTGTTACAAACTCATATCGTGTTGAAAAATAAAAGCCGTGTTTTCCGAAAAGGGGACGTAATTGGGGATTGGAGTTATGCTAGAAAGGAGAAAAAATGTAGCGAGCAGAGGGATGGAGTCGTAACTCAACTACTTCGTCTGTCCTTTTGCTTATGTTTGTGGACATATAAAATCTATGCGTTCATCAGGCAAGCATCAAAACATGGATGGATGTGCGGTGTGATGGGGGCCATATGAGGAAAGGTCCTTATTCCTCTGTCTTCACATCACAAAAAGCTGCCTACGCACTTCAAACCACTCTTCTTCGTTTTTATTTTTTTTTACGAAAATTTTACTTTTCATCTTCATCAATTTTAATATTTTGCGACTCACAAATTTTCACATGACGATAGGTAAAGCACCGCAATTTTTTTCAGTGGATTGAAAAAGTATGTCAGAATTTTGTTTAAACATAAGATTTTATGACTTTTGATTTATTTTGTTTGAAGTGCATTGAATTTTAAGATTTTTTTATTTGTGGGGTGGAAAGTGTATAAGATCTAATAAGGATTTCTCCAATAAAGGCAAGCAATAAGGAAAAATAATAATTGAGAGGATGCAATAATTTTCATTCAACCATGTAAGCAAAAACAAAAGCAATGTAAGAGAGGAAGCAATAATTTTTCACTTCCGGTGGAAAAAAGCAATACACGATTAGCAAAAAAATACAATTATTTCAACCCGATAATGAGTGACCAGATAAAGAGTTGAGATTTATGAAAGACCAGATGAAGAGGATATTGAAATCGAACGAAACCCTAATGCAC
This sequence comes from Umbilicus rupestris, assembly GCA_963678935.1. NCBI lineage: Eukaryota > Viridiplantae > Streptophyta > Magnoliopsida > Saxifragales > Crassulaceae > Umbilicus > Umbilicus rupestris. Next base: position 5,512,407 of record OY787618.1, on the reverse strand, counting down.
TTGGTGACTTCATGGCCCAATACAATAGTTCATGATCAACTTAAAGAAGATTTGGTATTGGCGACGGTCGGTCGGTTTGAAGATGCGGCGGGCTTTTTAGTTAGTGGATGGTTTTGCCGCTGTCTCAGGATGTAATGGACGAGCTCGTCCGTAAGCACCCGTGTGCTCTTCCGCCGAGGGTTTTCGCAGGGCTACCTCCAGGTCCTTCTGTGCCTTCTTGGGAGGAGGTGTCGCGGGCCCTTAAATCATTCCCGAGCAATTCCGCTGGGGGGCATGACGAGCTCAGCCACAGTTGTTGTTGGATATGGTTCAGGGAGTCGCATGCCGTAGAGAGGAGGTTCATTTACAGGGGTTTTTGCAGCTCATGTTGTGCTTTTGCTTAGTGGGAGGGCACCTCTTTGTTTGCCTCCGCTTCTTATGAGTGCTCCTATCATTCCTCTAACTAAACCTGGGGAGGAAGAGTTCGACCGGTAGTAGTGGGAGAGGTCTGGCGTCGTCTTACGTCAAGAGTGGCTGTAAGCATAGTTAGAGTGTCAACAGTAGCTCATTTGTTACCTTTTCAGGTTGGTGTGGGAGTGCGAGGGGCAGCAGATGCTGTTACACATTCGTTGAACCACTTGGTGGTGAAACACTCAGACATTGAGAGGTTGGGGAATTTTGAAGATGGATCTTACTAATGTATTTAATCTGGTCAGTAGAGAGGTTTTCATGGAGGGAGTGCGGTGTCATTTGGCCATCTCTGAGTGCTTGGGTTGATTATTGTTATGCCTCTCAGGCATTGCTCTTTACGGGAGAATCAACCATTCGTAGTAGTTGCAGAGTGTAGCAAGGCGATCCTTTGAGACCCTTTCTATTTGACATTGCTTTGCAGCTTTTGTTGTGTTGGATTGAAGAGTTATGTCCTCGTTTGCTGCTCAACGCTTGGTAGCTGGAAGATGGCATTTTGATGGGGCAAAGAGAGGATTTGCTGACAGCTTTAGAGGTCATTCGAGAGTCGGGCTCGCGGTTAGGGTTAGTAGTGAATCATAGCAAGTCCTTATCACGTGGGGACCAGGGGTGGCCCTCGAAGGTGCCAGACAGTTTTGTTTTCTCTGATTCTTCGGTATTATCTGTCTTGGGTAATCCTATTTCGACGGATGGGAGAGGGGCCGATGAGATTGTGAGATAGAGTGTTCTTGGGATTCAAGCGATCCTTACTAAGGTGCCTAAGTTGGATAACCCGCAGTTGGAGCTGTTACTTTTGCAGGCTTGTGTTGGCATGCCGAAGATGATGTATAATTTGGTGCATATCTGGAATGTGGGTTTCAAGGTAGAGCAGCAGAGGTTGGTGGGGTTGCCTCTTAAGTTCGGTGGGTTAGGCATTTCGGTAGGGAACGACGTAGCCCTCTTGGCTACTGTTGCTTCCTTGGTGCAGGCAGGGAGGCTGTGGGAGATGCTTACGCGGGACTCATTCTCTTCGTCAAAGTGTGGAGTCTTGGTGGAAGGATGAAATTTTAGGTTTCGACCTACCTCTCCAGTTGGGTTGGGGGAGCTGAGATCGAAGGCTAAACCACAACAGTGGCTTACCGGGTTGGCCGCAGAAGTCATTAGGGAAGAGATCAAGGGGCGGGGAGGAGGTCGAGTAAAGATCCTGGTGAATGCGGTTTCTCTGTCCGGTAGAGGTATTTGGACTACAACGGTACCTACGCCTTTCTCTAGGCTTTGTATGAACCTGGCGGCGTATCGTTTGGCCCTCAAGTACCGTACCGGTCATAATGTGTTCACTGTTTCTCGCGCTTGTGCGGTCTGTAGAGGTTTGCACTCTTTTTATGCGGCCGCTGATCACGACTCTCATTGCCCGGGAGAAGGGAGGAGGATTCGGAGGCATAACACAGTGAGAGACGCTTTGTTCACTTTTTCTTAGGGAGACTAATTTAGGGCCTAGGCTGGAGGTAGTTGGTCTTCTTGCCAGGGGGAGAAAAGCAAGCAAACATTTTGGTGGCGGCGTGGGATGGAGGTAGAGATCTTTGTGCGGATGTGTCCATTGTTTCCCCCTTTGTGGGTAGAGGAGTATGACGAGAGTCAGGGGAGGCAGCTGGTGGTGGTTGTTTAGCCAATAGGCTTATGTTCATGTCTTTTATCATGAAATGATGAGGTGGTTTTGGAGCGCGAGCAGATCAACTTATCAGGACCGTGGTGGCGAAATGGGCTGAGGCCAGGGGTATGGAGCCACCGGCAGCTCTCTCTCTCTCTCTCTCTATCTTGAGGCAGAAGTTGTCCTTTATCTTGCAGAAGACTCGGGCGGACGGATTCCTTTTTGAAGGGATAATTACATTTAGGTTTTGTGACAAAGTAGATATGTACCAGCTTTTTGGCAAACTTCTATTTGTAAATGTCTTTGAAATTTGAAGATGAGGTAGTTCTTTAATTGAACATAATTTTAATGCATGATCAATTTTAAATTTTCATTTAAAATGCATAATCAGTTATAGAAAAAATGACAATTATTATTCCAAGACAAAACAATATTTTTTTCCTTATTTTTTGAATTTAATATAATACTTTTTTCTCATCAATACCATTTTAACGAATAAATTATCATAGTCATTGATCTGTAAATGTTTGAGCAAGTCTCTCCAAAATAGCAAGAGTTTTAGAAATGGGTTATTGCTTTTGGTATTGCTAACTTCATTACAAGTTTGAAAATCAAATTTGACTCAGGATGCTTTTAGCTCATCCCATTGCACTTGTCCTAAGTTTATGTTTTTTCCTTTCTGAAGTGGAGAGTTGAGTTTTGGTTATTATGTAATAAAATATGTTTTAGGATTGTATTAAAAATATTTGATAGAAATAATATTATGTCTATTACGACACATCACATATGTAATTTGAATAGAAATAATGAAAGAGAAAATATTAACGAGTGTTTATACTCAAGTATTCTTTAAAAAAAAAAGGATCTTGAGGTTTTGAGCACTCCTCTCCTCTGATTTATCCAAATTTTTATTTATCGCATCAAACTCATGACTTCTGATTTAGCTTGACATCAACAGTCAGCTAAGTGCGTATTTACTGCGCACTATAAGAATATGTATTGGTCATTTAATATGTCTGAAAATGAACAATAAAATCAAAAATCATTAGTTCATTATCAAAAATCATTTAAATTTGTTAACAATAAAATTCCCGTTGTAGAAACCAAAACAAATCAATTTGATCAGGACAATTACATTCATCTTCACCAAAATATCAGGTGCATCGCACCCCGTGCTGAGACAAGACCCGGTCTCTATGTAAATTCATATTTATTAAGTTTATTTTCATCAAGTTTGATCACATTTAAATAATCCTAAATAATATTTACTGATCAAAAATAATTTTCATCCAATGTTTAAAGTAATGATTATGGTTTCTAATATAGTTTCAAAATGATAATTCATTTTTTTAATTCTTTAATCGGAACCAAACATAACCCACAGTCCCACACTATGTAACATGAGAAATCTTATGAAATTGAAAGGAATTCCGTCATTCAGAAAAATGGAGAAAAGAAAGGAAAAAATTTCACAGTCGTCACTAGTAGAAAACTTCACTATAAAAATGCCTTCTTCTTTTTTTTTTTTTTTTGAAAAGTTTATCGATTCTTTAATTTTTGGACAAATCATTGCTCCCATTAACAATTTAAAGATGTTTTTTCATTTAATTATTGACTAGGCACATATGACTTGAAACTAATAAATTATTATTGATAGTTTGTTTATTTGCCAACTATGCGATGAGTCGGTGTCGGAGTTATTTTAAAATGACAAAAAAGGTAAATTTTTCAAAAAGATAAGTGACATATTTAAAATATATTTCCCAACTCATGGAATTTTCACGAATAAAGATTAGTAAAATACTGTTTTATTCGCGTGTCGAATGTTTTCTTCAAATTTGAGTTTCAAAAAAATAGGTTTCAAATTTTGTAGCTCAAGTTACTTGAACTTGCACTGACCTTCGAATAGCTTAAAACAGGTTTCCCCCCTAAGTGTTTTTGTGCTCTTTTGTTTTTGCATTTCGGGTCAACACTTTGACTAAAGGTAGAAAGGAACAACGCAGAGTTTCAGCGCGAGTCAAATACAAGAGTCGAATTTGGGAATTAGGCATACGACAGAAAATAGCAAGAAACACGAGAGCGAGAGAAAACGAGCGAAGTGAAGAAGGCGATCGAGGCTGAGAAGGATCCAGACAAGGCGCGGCGTGGCGAAGGTGTTCCCGAGAGCGAGGACAGCTCTTGCCGCGGCATTGCTTCTGAAGACGAGAGTGACGCACTGCGACCTAGCAGTGGTGTGCAGAGTGTCCAGCGAGCAGCGCGAGGGGATCTTCGACGTCTTCTGACTAGAGGCTATCGAAGGAGGCTGACAGAATCGTGATTAGCTCGAAACTTAGTAAAGGAACTGTTAGGGACCTAAACACAGTTTGCAGGTACTTGTACCTCAGAGTTTCAATGCACAGCGGAATTCATCTAATGATTAGTTTTATTAATCAATAGACTATACAAATACTTACACTATTTGTATACAAGCAATAGTATCAACTACTACTACAAAACTCAGTCACTTACACCTGATGATTCCAAATCATCAATCGTGACTCTCAGGAACAAGTTCCTCCAACGATCCTCCGAATCGTTCACTGGCCTCCACACGCAGAGCAGCAGCTCTTGACTCTCTGACGTGATACCCAGGCTCCTTCTGCTCCTCCTTCTCGGAACAATCTCAGATCTACCGTTTGAGATCGACTCTCTTGCACTTGTGTCTCTTCCCTTACTTAAAAGCAAGCACTGAATGCCAAGCACTCAAAGATCTCATTTACTCTTGTTTACTAAATGCATTCAGAAATCTTTTGTGCTTCAACTGGTCTCATCACTCCACGTAATAAGTGTTGAATCCATGGAGCTTTGACTTCCTCCGAAGTGCCCTTCCAGCTGCCAACCCAGGTTCATGTCCCTCGCGTGACACTCTCAGGTTCTTGTTCCTCGTGTGACTCTCTGACTTGGAGTCTCTCTGACCATCCTGGTACAGAATCCTATACACTCAATTCAAGGTGTTAGCCGGGTGTTGTCATCATCAAAACCACATGGGATACATGACCCTCAGGTTCCAACAGAGGCTTAATCCCTTCATCATCTTTGTCCCTTTCTGTAGTTCTTGATTACTTTGTTAGTTAGAGTTCGTTGATCTTAGGGCTGCAAACTAGTCGAGTCGAATCGAGTAGTGTGAAGCTCGAACTCGGCTCGATTAGAAATAAATTAAATTCGCACTCAACTCGAACTTATCGAGCCTATATAATTCATGTTCGAACTCGACTCGTTTAAATTTTCAAATGCTCGAGCTCGGCTCGAAAATTATTAAGCTCGAGCTATAATCAAACCCGTAAACAAGCTACTTGTATGGTTGCTTGTTTCCATATAAAATAAAATAAAAGTGCTTAATTATCCTACTTAAAATGTGTGGTCTGTGAAGTTACACGATTATAAGAAAAAAAAAAAAAATTAAGTCAAAGCTTCGAAATGGAACATAATAAAAGATAGTTTCTACTACAAAATAGTAACTCGTTTTCGGCATCATCTTCAACCTTCTCATGAGACAACCGCTTTAACTTGTGACCCTAATATTTAATTAGGTTGGCCGGCTGGGCTGGGCATTTAACAATAGCCCAAAAAATTAAATAATTACAAAATAAAAAATAAGTAAATAACTTTAATCGAGTTTAAATGAGTAAATAAACGAGTATACTGACGAGCTTTAATCGAAATTATAAACGAGGTTTAATCGAACAAAACGAGTTGTTCACGAATCTAAACGAGTCGAGTACCACTTTATTCATGCTTGACTTGTTTAATAAACGAGTCTAAGTATCATGTTCGTACTTGGCTTGTTTAAAATCAAGCCGAGCTTGATTGAGTTTTGATCGAACTTGTTCGCGAGCTGCTCACGAGTGTATTGGCTCGCTTACAGCCCTGGTTGTTCTTCTTCATGCTGATTTTGTGTTTGTATAATTGAACGTGGTTGCTTTAGTGGATTGGGCTAAGCCTCCCGCCTGAGGTTCCACAAATATAGGGTCTTTTGGCCTGTGCATTGTTCTTTACTTTCTTGCTTTGTTGATTGATTGTTACGAATTGAATTAAGGGAAAAAACGAATTAAAAATTGGTTAAACATTTCTGTTCTTGCATTACTTGCAGAGGATGCTACAACTAACTCCCTTGACCAACCTCCCGAAGAAGATGATCCAGAACGGAATGTGGAGGTTCCCTCCGAAGAACCCCCAATCACACTAGATCTAGCACGTCTACCTCCAAAGAAAATTCAAAGATATCATCCCCTAAGCAATGTCATTGGAGATCTCACCGAAGGGAAACGATCTCAAGGTACCTCTCACATCAACCTATGTGATGTGATTACCAACTCCTGCTTTCTATTTAGCATCGAGCCTAAGAATATCAAGGAAGCCCTGGAAGACTAGTACTGGATAGCTGTAATGCAGAAGGAGCTTGGTGAGTTTGAAAGAAACGATGTTTGGAACTTGGTGACTAGACTAGCAGGTGTGAACATCATTGGAACTAAGTGGATTTATAAAAACATATCTGACGAGAATGGAAATGTCACAAGGAATAAGGTTAGATTGGTGGCTCAAGGCTATACTCAGATCGAAGGTGTCGACTTTAATGAAACCTTTGCACCAGTAGCTCGTCTGGAAGCCATCAGATTGCTCTTAGCACTTGCCTGCCATCTGAAGTTGAAGCTGTACCAAATGGATGTCAAGAGCGCTTTCTTGAATGGTATTCTATCTGAGGAAGTGTATGTTGCTCAACCCAAGGGTTTTGAGGACCCTCATCATCCGGATCACGTATATAAATTAAAGAAGACCCTATATGGATTAAGGAAAGCTCCGAGAGCATGGTATGAGCTACTGACAGTCTTTCTGATGGAGCACGCTATGATCGAGGGGGAGTAGACAAGACTCTCTTTGATAAAAGAACCTGGTCAGACTTGATCATTGCTCCAATATACATTGATGATATTGTATTTGGCTCGAGCTCGGAGAAGATGGTGAAGCAGTTTGTGACACACATGCAAAAGAAGTTCAAGATGAGTATGGTTGGAAAACCATCTTATTTTCTTGGATTACGAGTCCCTCAAAAGGAAGATGAAATCTTCATCTCCCAAAGCAAATATGGGAAGAACCTAGTAAAGAAGTTCGACTTGGAACCAAGTGGATTTACAAAAACAACTTATGCAAAAGTGATCAAGGATGAAGGGTGCGGCTGTTGATCAAGCAATGTATAGAAGCATGATCGGGAGTCTGTTATATTTCATAGCCAGTTGTCCAGACATATCTTATTCAGTAGGGTTGTGTGCTAGATATCAGGCATGCCCAAAGGAGAGTCATCTTTAAATTGTGAAGAGAATTATCAAATACGTTGGAGAGACAACATACTATGACTTATGGTACACCAAGGACATTAGTGCAGACTGATGGGGTATTGTGATGCTGACTGGGCAGGATGCTTTGAAGACAAAAAGATCACGTCGGGAGGATGCTTCTTCCTTGGCAACAACTTGGTCTTCTGGTTTAGCAAGAAGCAAAACAACATCTCTTTATCTACTGCAGAGGCGGAAAACATTGCAGCAATAAGCTGTTGTACGCAGATGATCTGGATGAAACAGATGTATGAGATTGCATCGCTCTCGGACCAAGCATATTATTATAAGGCATCACTTCATTAGAGATTTGGTGGTGAAGAAGAACATCAAACTACAACACGTGGCAACCGGAAAACAAATGGCGGATATCCTTACAAAGTTGGAGCATGGTTTGAAACATCGAGATCCGCCCTGGGTCTTTGTGTGGTACCAGACTAGGATGATAAAGCATCTTTTATCAGCTCATGTAGTTTTATCTTCCAAATATTTAATTACAGATATAAGGGGAAACAGTACATGACACGTGTGGTGGTTATTTCTGAAATTCGCAGCGTCTCAGTCAGACAGATTTGTGAACAGGCAGTCGCTGCAGCACACTCTTGTTCACTCGGAAATTGTCTCAGCAAACAATGAACAAGACAGAAGTTTGTTCACCCAGTTCGGCCAACAGCCTACGTCTGGGGAGGACTATTCTCCAGTCCTCAATCCACTAAACACAAAGGTCTCCAAGTACACTCGGTTACAACTCCACGCAACCTATGCTACTCAACCTTGTGTGGATCACCAGACACAATCAGAACAGGCTCTGACTTGTGTCTGCACACCCTCTACAAATGTCAATCTAGAATAGCTACTGTCTCCTCGAAACTCAGCCTATTCTAAACTACACTCACTCAGCAGGGTTGCTGTAGCAACTGCTGTAACACACAGCTGATGCACAATTGTCCGCGTCGCTCCAAAGCCTTCTGCCGAGCCGATCGAACGATTCCACGAGCGCTGCACACTCTGGAATACTCCCCCTCACTCAGTGACCTCCTGCCACTAGCGAGAACTGCCGCTTAGACACTCGACCGAGCCACACACCCGTCAGTTCTTCCGCGGCTGCCCTTGATCAACCAACAAGCACCACTGCTCTGAATTGGCTTCCAGATCAAGCTCGGATCAGACTATGCAAGTCCTGATCACCTTTTTCTTCTATCACCACAGCTCTGCGCTCACGCTCTGCTCTCAGGTGATGATCGAAGAACTCGTCCGTCGCACACCAAAATTGCCCTCTCTGAATTCTGTGTATGCACTCGTGTATCCCTCAGCTTCGATCAACCTCTCAGCTCTGAACTCCTTTCTCTTAAATAGCAGCACCAGCTTTAAGCAATGTCCCAAAAAGAACAATTATCTCCTAAAATTTAGGAGATTAGATTTGATTTTGATCTTCAACACAAATCTCCTTCTCTAGCTAGGAAACCCCACTGGAATATTCTCCACAGCACTTTAAAATATTCTTCTAGTGTTCTCCGTAGAGCTGCCAGGCCTTCAAGCCAAACCAGGTCGCTGCTGCTTGTCGGACAGATGTTGCAGCCACTTGAACAAGCTCCTGCTATAGCATCCCCTGCTGTAGCTGCTCCTTGTTCACTTGTGCTGTAGCTGCTCCTTGTTCACTTGAGCTGTAGCTGCTCCTTGTTCACTTGAGCTGTAGCTGCTCCTTGTTCACTTGTGCTGGTTTTGTCAAACACTGCCATACTACATCATCAATCTCCCCTTTGGCATTTTGACAAAACCCTAGAACACTTATGCACACTTCCATGAACCAGTAAATACTCTAAATGAAAAAAATTCAACAAGAGAGTAAGAGATGGCCACACTCGGCCGTAGCACGACCACGCAGGGTCAGCCAAAAAAAAAATCATCAGTTCATCAGTAGCAGCATTTTACTCTCCCCCTTTTTTGTCACAGATGCTCAAGGGGCCTGCTCCTCATCCACCAGGTCTCTGAGCAGACTTCTGATCTGGCCGTGCCTAGCATCCCTCATTTTGGCTCCGGCTTCAAGAGTGAGCAGCTCAGACCTGAGATGGCTCACTATTCTAGCACGGAGAGCTGATTAAATTGTTGCGGCAGGGGGAAGGGATTCCTCCAGAGGAGCTGGGGCTGAGGCACCAACCAAGAGTGGATCTTCATAAGCTATGTCCACTGAATGTTTCCCTTTGAATAATTTGTGGTCTACTGTAAAGACCTGCAGCTCCTCGAATAAACCTTCAGAAATCTCACCAAGCTCCGGATGTTGTGAGACCATCATCCCATAGATGAGGGAGGGTAGCACGATGGGCTTGCTGGAGGAAGCACTGCCAGCATGAGTAGCCAGCTGGGGAAACATCACACTGCCCAGACTGATTTTCCTCCTTTTCTCAATAGAGTAGAGAAGGTTAGCAAAGACTCTGCTAACCTTCCCCCTGTGAGAGCTGGGGATCCAGTTTCTAATGCCCAAATGATACAGCAGGGCATTTTTGGAGGTGAGTTCAGCAGCACTAAGGTTTGGGCCACCCCAAGACAGACAGACCCCTCCTGTCAGAACCTTAGCCAGCATCTCTGGCTGGACATCCGTGGGCGCTCTGGCATTTTCATGGATCTCAAGAAACTCATCGATTTTTTCAGGGGTAATAAGACTGTCTTACCCCGCACCCAACTCTTTCCAAACTCATCTCCTCTTTCCTCACCAAATTTCTCTTCCATATTCACAATAAATTCCCTAACAAGGGCTATATTGAATCTGAAAGGGTAAGTCAGAGACTTGAGAAGATTTACCTCAGTGAGAAGCTGGATAATGCCGGCTGATTTGTACTTGTCTAGGTCCAGTCTCTTTTCAGTCACAATGTGCTTCCTCTCGACAGCACTCCAGGATTGGGAGGCATTCCTGTTTCTGAACCAGATATCCCCTACTGTGATAGCAGTTGAGTCTGCCAATGCAGGTCCTCTCTCAGACGGTTCACCAGCAGTACCTTCATCTTCTTCACTGGATTCCTCTTCTTCACTGCTGGAATCAGGAATTAGGATAGGGGCTTTTCCTTTGTTTGAGTGTGGAGGAGGATGTGCTGCAGCAGGTTCTTGTTCAGGGGACTCAGCTTCTATCTCCTCCCCTTCACCTACAATGCCAGGAGATATGACAAGTGTTCTGCATCTCTCTTCAGCAGAACCTGCTACAGCATCCTCTGTAGCTTGTTCTTCTCCTGAGACTTCTTCAAGCACAGCCTCTTCAGTTAACACTGCTGCACTGGATACAGGCTCCCTGTCACGAACCAAGCGCCTCCTTTTCTGCGAAGTTCCTTCTTATGAAGGAGCGCTGTGCGACACAGGGAGAGGTGCTGGTTCCCACACCACCACGTCTAGACGCTGAGCAGGGGCTTCATTGCGTGACTTAGACCTCCTTTGTCGATCTGCTGCCAGATTCTTCTTCAAACCTCGAGTCTTCACCATTGTTGCGGGATTGAAGAGGGTTTGAGGAACGCACCGTGAGGATGATCAACAACGATTTTGGGAAGCGCCTTCAACTTGTCTTTGCCCTAGAAATTGATTTACCCATTATTTTCTTTTCCAATTTGAAGCTTCTGGATCACGTGCCACACATGTGCCTTCTCCCAGCTTTAGCAACCAAAAAACGTGAACAAGCTTATTCTGACCAGGTTCTTCACCAGTGTATCCAAGCCCCGTTCTCCCTTTTTCAAGTCTTTGATAAGACAAAATTTCATCCAAAATATTTTTCCTGAGAATCAGCTGCCTTGGCCTTTGCTGGTGAGACACCCAAGTCAGTGACTTGGCTTCCTGTGTCTTCCCTTTTCAGAATGGTAACTTGACTGTTGGATGAGGGGAGAAATTTCCTTCGTTCTTCTTCCAGAAGATTGACTCTGTCAGTCAATGCTTGATTCTTCTGAAGGACTGCCTCACACTGTTTGAGTATCTTCCCCAGATAGTCAATAAGGCTGCCAGATGAGTCCTCTTCATCTTCACTTTCGGATACTTCAATCCCATAGTGAAATTCATCCTTCTTTAGCTCTTTGAGGTTGAAATCTGATACACTGGTTAGCACAACACAGTTTTCTTCATCACTTTCCTCAGAGTCACTCCATTTTGCTGTCATGGACTTGCTGTTTTTTTTTCCTGAGTTTTTGAGGGGTTTGCTCGGACAGTCTGCCTCAATATGTCCATACCCTTCACAGTTCCAGCATTGGACTCCCTTTTTCATTTCTTTCTTCTCATCTTCATTCTGAGCAGGTTCCTTATCTTTCCTTTTATTTTCACCACCCCTTCTGAATTGTTTTCGCGAGGATGAGCTTTGCCCAGTTCTTGAGTCCATGTTCTTCAGGAGCTTTCCAAGGTTCTTGACTAGCATACTTAGCTGATCATCTGGAACTGGCTTGACTTCTGTTTCAGCCTTTAGTCCAACATTCTTGTCTTTAGGAGTGAGATCTTCTTTAACCAGTTTCATCTCAAATTGTTTGAGGGATCCCATCAACTCTTCCAGCCTCATGAATCTGACATTTTGAGCTTCTTCAATGGCCGTCACTTTCATGTCAAATTTTGTGGGCAATGATCTGAGGACCTTCCTAATCAACTTCTCTTCAGGGATAGGTTCACCAAGCGCATGGGCTTCATTTGCCAGATCACAAAGTTTAGCATTAAACTCAGTGACAGTCTCCTCTTCCAGCATTCTCAGATTCTCAAACTGTGTGGCAATGATCTGGAGTCTTGACAGCTTTACTCTATCAGTTCCTTCATGTGCAGTTTGCAGAATTTCCCACGCTTGTTTGGCCATGTCATAATTTGATTCAGCCTGAAATTGTTAGCATCAACTGCAGCAAAAATCGCATTCAGAGCCTTTGAATTACCAGTTGCTGCAGCTCCCTCTTCAGCAGTCCATTGTTCTTCAGGCTTTATCCGTGTGACTCCCTGTTCATCCATGGTGATTGGGGGAGACCACTGAACCACGATAGCTCTCCAGGTCTTCTAATCGATGGCCTTGAGAAAGGCTTTCATCCTAGCCTTCCAATAGCCATAGTTGCTATCTTCCAACAATGGAGGTCTGCTTGTGCTCTGTCCTTCTTTCATTGTCGTGGCTTCTTCAGAGACACTGTAGGATCTTTTACTCTGTGTGTTGAGCTCCTGCTCTGATACCAATTGAAATTCGCAGCGTCTCAGTCAAACAGATTTGTGAACAGGCAGTTGCTGCAGCACACTCTTGTTCACTCGGAAATTGTCTCAGCAAACAATGAACAAGACAGAAGTTTGTTCACCCAGTTCGGCCAACTGCCTACGTCTGGGGAGAACTATTCTCCAGTCCTCAATCCACTAAACACAAAGGTCTCCAAGTACACTCGGTTACAACTCCACGCAACCTATGCTACTCAACCTTGTGTGGATCACTGGACACAATCAGAACATGCTCTGACTTGTGTCTGCACACCCTCTACAAATGTCAATCTAGAATAGCTACTGTCTCCTCGAAACTTAGCCTATTCTAAACTACACTCACTTCAGCAGGGTTGCTGTAGCAACTGCTGTAACACACAGCTGATGCACAATTGTCCGCGTCGCTCCAAAACCTTTTGCCGAGCCGATCGAACGATTCCACGAGCGCTGCACACTCTGGAATACTCCCCCTCACTCAGTGACCTCCTGCCACTAGCGAGAATTGCCGCTTAGACACTCGACCGAGCCACACACCCGTCAGTTCTTCTGCGGCTGCCCTTGATCAACCAACAAGCACCACTGCTCTGAATTGGCTTCCAGATCAAGCTCGGATCAGACTATGCAAGTCCTGATCACCTTCTGCTTCTGTCACCACAGCTCTGCGCTCACGGTCTGCTCTCAGGTGATGATCGAAGAACTCGTCCGTCGCACACCAAAATTGCCCTCTCTGAATTCTATGTATGCACTCGTGTATCCCTCAGCTTAGATCAACCTCTCAGCTCTGAACTCCTTTCTCTTAAATAGCAGCACCAGCTTTAAGCAAGACCAGGATTAAGCAATGTCCCAAAAAGAACAATTATCTCCTAAAATTTAGGAGATTAGATTTGATTTTGATCTTCAACACAAATCTCCTTCTCTAGCTAGGAAACCCCACTGGAATATTCTCCACAGCACTTTAAAATATTCTTCTGGTGTTCTCCGTAGAGCAGCCAGGCCTTCAAGCCAAGCCCAGGTCGCTACTGCTTCTCGGACAAATGTTGCAGCCACTTGAACAAGCTCCTGCTATAGCATCCCCTGCTGTAGCTGCTCCTTGTTCACTTGTGCTGTAGCTGCTCCTTGTTCACTTGAGCTGTAGCTGCTCCTTGTTCACTTGAGCTATAGCTGCTCCTTGTTCACTTGTGCTGGTTTTGTCAAACACTGCCATACTATATCATCAATTTCGAAAATTAGGAAACATTGCCAACGAAAGCTCAGGGTCAATTAACGTTTCTCTCCACATCCCGCTCAAGTATCCTGGAATTTTCTTGATTTTTCGAAGCTACGGTGCGTACAGGAGGTGCTAAAAGTGGTCGCTCAAGCACCGACAAGTCCACGGAAAAGAGGATGATCCGAGACCACTCCGGCGCTCCATTGCCAAAGCCTGCGGCTGCCGAGGGGAAAGAATCCCAACCACCGCCTTCCGTCCGGATCGAAGAAGGCGTTTCCTTAGAGATGACCATGCAGTTGCAACCCACACTCTTGCCTAAAAGTGAGACAGTCATCGCCTCTCACACGAAGGCGAGCAGAGATGGCCCAACAAAGAAGAAGAGGAAGTGGTCTGACGGACAGGTGAGAGGACCTTGTTGATTGCGAAGTACATGAAAGGAGTGGCCGAGCACGAAGCAGCCACAGGGGATGAGGATAGTGAGGAGGAAGTTGTAGGGTAACTGCAGAAGATACTAAACAAAGAAGAGAAGAGAGTGTGCCCGTCCCATCCCTAGAAGAGGATGTTTCTGAAGATCTCTGGTCTAAATATTCTACAAGCAAAGAGCGGTTGATTTACTTACCGATTATTCATCCACTCAATGATGAATTTAGCTTCTCTCCCGAACTTTTCTTTATGTTTTTATCACTTCACTCTCGTTTCAGGTCGAATCATATTAAACTACAGCTCTGTAGCCCAGTTAGAGCATAATGAAGAAAATCACAAGATTTACTAGAATATGACCAATGAATGTGCAGATTTACCTATTCTTCGTCAAAGTCTTTCTGAGCACGAAATTCCTATCCGATTGATGTGTGCTATATCTTGCTGGACAACCAACTCGAAGGGCTACAACATTGTAGTTTACACCAAGACGTAATTCGAAGGTTTGTATGGTAAAAAACGCAAGAAAAGTCAGAATCTAAGTGTGAGTGAATAGCAGCCAGGTTCACCAATCAAACCGCCGGTTTCGATTTGAATCGGCCAGCAATGCAAAAATCGGTGATGCACTGAGCCAGCTCGGTTCAATGGAGAACCGGCGGTTTGATAATTGAACCGGCGGTTTGACACTAAACCGGCCCGGAACCTAATTCTAAAAATCAGCCTAATCGATTTTTAGTATAAATACAAATTGAGAACTCATCGGCTAGGGTTGGATGATTTCATGTGATTTGTACGAATATCAGTTTAAGTCTAATGCAAGTTTATGCTTTTCAATTCTATTATGCTTAATTCTACCGTTTTGTCATTGTTGATCGTTGATTGGGATGACTGCATGTTAGAACGAAATTCGGTTAAGGGCCAAAAGATGATTGGGTCTGAGGCCATTAATCGGATTGAGTAGAATTGATATCGAAACATGGTAGCTATATTGTTAGTACATGAATCGATAGGAAAGTTGACATCTTTTGTCTGGAAACCATAGGCTTACTAAATTGAAACGGTTGATAATTCGTGATTGGGCGGCGTTCAATAGTATAGACTAATTCAGCTGATGATCTGTAATTAGGCGGCTCACCTGATGTAAATTAGGTTATTTTCAAAACTATTTTGCATAACTATATGGTGTGACAGATTGCATGAATTGTGTAGCGAGCATGGGTGAGTTCGATCTTGGAATTATCTTCTCTGATTGAACCAACTGTTAGTTATATTAATTATGACAATTAGATAATCATAACAAAACCTAGAATTTCTAGTAGGAGTAGCTGAACACATTGATTGCTAGGTAGTATATACACGCGCTTGTTCCTAGGATCGACCCTTGACTTACCGAGGTCTATAAATTATTTTTGACTACAATTTGACCCTTGGAACTTATATCTGACAACGAAAAAGGATTAAAAATACGCTTGTCAGAGCCCCTCAAGTAACTGATAAGAAATGGAAGGCGCCACCTCCAATGAGGAGTCGGAGTCTGATGACTTCCGGGTTGCCCCCATCTCAGCGGCTCCTCCAAAGCCTTTAGGAGAATCTTCCTAGGCTGAAACACAGGTTCCTCCGGCTTCCCTAGTCAATGTGCTCTAATTCGTCCATAAAGGGATCTGGTTCCTCAACAATGACGAGTCTGGCTCATGGGAGGTGGTCGCCATTCAAACGATTATCCATGAAAAGTTGCTGGAGAAAGGTACAAGGCGTCAGAGTTTATTCGCTTACTCGAAGAGGTAAACCTTTTGAAGTCGCTTACTATGTCCAAAAGATTTTGTTGTCAGATAGTTAGAGAATTTTTGGTAAATTTGCCTGAGAACTTTGGTGAAGAAGGGAAGGAAAATTTTAGTAGATGTTTTGTGAGAAGGAAGCAGGTTATGATCATCCCTGCTAAGATAAACAATTTCTTGGAGATTGATGGGGAGGCCATACCCCCGGCTGAGGTGAGCTCGGATGTTCTATCAGTCTCTCTCACTGGTGGGCTATGCAAGGCGTGGGTCATACACAATCTGGTGACCGCATACCTGACCACCAAATATGCATTGTTGTACAATCTTAGAGTAAGGAACTGGATCCCCAACTCTCACAATGGAAAAGTGAGTAAGGGAGTGGCTCAATTATTGTACGACATTGGCCGGAGAACGAAGATAAACTTGGGGCAGATCATCTTCCCACAAATTGTGCCCATGCCGGTTGAAAAAAATCCAAGTTAGCCATTGTGTTTCCCTCGCTCATCTACGAGTTGACCACCACCCAACACTCGGAGCTTAAGGCGTCAAATTATGGACTCTTTGAAAAGTCTCAAGTGTTTGTGGTGGATCACAAACTCTTCAAGGGAAAGCACATCGTAGATATAGCTGAAGAAGACCCTTGGTGCAGACATCAGCTCCCCCTCATAATGAAGCAGCAATAGTAGAGCCTCATGTGTCTGCTATCCAGGAGGCTCTTCGGGCGCACATTATTGGCCACCTAAAGCCTGAACTGGCTCACTTGACCGCTGAAGAAAAGAAGAATGCAGCCAAATGTGACCAGCTCCGGAACCTGCTGAGGGACTTGGAATATCCAACACCTGATGATGAAGTGCAGGTATGATAACCCCCATGTCATTTGTGACAAAAAGGGGGAATAGAACAAAAACTTTTGTGTAATAGGTAGAAACTTTGTTTGAGGCCATATGTGGGTCATGATACTATGCTCTCTCTGTGAACCTTTTGGTAGAGCTAGCTAGTACGTGAGTTGATATATGTGCTTTAGCATTAGATATAGTGTTGCATATGGCACATAGGCAGCAGACAAATCCAGCTACCGAATGAAGAGTGATAATTGACAGCTGAGGAAGAAGAGTCCGAGCCCTTGGGTTTTGTCAAAAATGTCAAGGGGGAGATTGTTATGGATTATGGCATCCAATTGAAAAAACTCCTACAAGTTAGTCCAGTAAGATGCTACATCATCCTCTGGAGACAGGAGTTGGAGCATCGTAAAGACTTACGAATTCCCAAAAGCAGAGAATCAGCGTTCAGGATAGATTTCTACAAGTTAGGCCAACTACCAAAAGCAGAGAACCACCGTCCAGGATAGTTTCCTAATAGTTTTAGGAATTCCCACAACAACAAATTGTCCGAATCAACTCTCAAAGCACAAGCTTAAAGATATGGTTCCAAAAAAAGCTTTTGGAAAGAAGGTTATTACAACCAGATCTCAACAAACTCTTAAAATCTTGGAGAAGATCGAAACTGCCAGAAAGAGTTTAGAAAGAGTTCTAAAATTGCTAAGGCAGTGGCGCGTCACCTAAAAGTATAAAAGAGAGTATCGCCCGCATGGAGAACACACAACTCATACACATAAGCAATAGCAAGAAAGCTAGAGCGCATAGTCGGAGAGTTGTGAGTGCATGAGCAAAGAGAGATCACGACTAGCAGAGTCTGATCTAAGCTTGATTGTCTGAATTCAACTGAAGCGAAGCCTCGTTGAAATATCAAGTACAAGGCTTTGAAGAATCATCGCGGGTGAGCTGGTCGCGGACAATTGGAGAGCAAATTAGAGTTTCTTGCAGTTGACGGGAGGTCATTGATCAAGAGGGATCACCAACAGAGTCAAGAGAACTCGTGAAGGTTCGACCGCTCAGCCAGAAGAGCTTGGAGAGTCGTGGACACTAGCTACGGGAACAACTTGACATAGTAAGTTGTTATGGCATCCTGTCGTAACATATTGTTTTAGAATAGGCGGAGTCTGTGTGATCAAAGCTGTAGCTTCTATTACTAGATTATGTTGCAGTGTAAGCTTGTTTGTGTGATCAGACTGTGCAAAGATTCAAGCTAGGTTAAAAGTAAAGGTTGGACTAGCGTAGGCTATGTTCAGGTATCCTTGTACTTTAACCGTGCATAGTGGAATCTTGAGGACTAGAGAGAAGTCCTCCCTAGACGTAGGCATTTGCCGAACTGGGTAACCAAAGTGTTTGAGTCTTTGACGACACGTCGTTGTATGCACCAAAATTAAATATGTATTTCCTACTTACTAACTAGTGGTAAGCAGGGTCGAACCCAAATGAGAACAATTAGTCTAGAGTTCTACTAACAATTTTCACACTAAAAAGGGAGTTTTTAGAAAGAATGTTGTTGTTCACTTTAAAGAAGCATCAGTTCAGGAATATGCATTGCAACTGGTAGTCATCGATCGTACACGCATCAACTAGTAAAACTACTGTTCCTAGTCTAACAATCCTGCTACGTTAATGTCGACTTCCAGTTCTATCTACCTATTAACCTCTAAGTTCTCAAGTAGATGTAATATTTATCTTCTTAGTTACCAGTACTAGTTCCACCGCTAAGCTTACGGTAATATTGGAGTAATCGAATAACATGCACTGCTAGTCTAACTAGATCACCGCTAAGTTCCTCCAATCAATTATACAAACATGCCATTAAGTTCAAAAATAGAAATTCACCAAATTGAATTATGAAAACATAAGTATCTCAAATCGTACGTTACAACACAAATCCTCAAACTGAATTAGGGTTTAGCTACGACTATCCATCTAATAACAATGAAAATAAAGAGTTCAGAAAAATACTAGAACTTCCGAGATGCTCACCGAGATCACTGTTCACGACGATCACTCTTCGCCATGCCTCTGAAATCTCGCTGCTGGCTCGATCTGCTCAATGGCCGTCTGTAATCTGTGTGGTCAGCTAAAAAGTTCTTTATTGGCATCTCCCAGGTCTCTATTTATATGTAAACCATGTGGGCTTCTAAATTTGATCTCTGCCCGTGGAGCCAATGCTGACGTCATCATGTGCTGGCCGCGCCTACTGTAGACATTACCAGCGCGCCAACAAGAAACATTAATCTCTGGCGCGCCACGCTAATGTCTTCTTCCGGAGCGGTATCTATTGAATTGCACACTCAACTTCCATCAACGTCAATTTCCGCATCGACTCTCTAAAAACGCCATTTAAGACACGAATCTTCTTTTTATGTATTCCGAACACATGAAATGCAAATAATACTAAAAAGCAACTGTTCACATTCAAAAATGCCAAAATTGTTGGGCTGAAACAGCTAAACGAGTAGTATAAATACGCCTCATCAGACTTCCAGGTTCGGCCATCGCAAGAAATTTCCGCAAAGTGACCCAGAAGGTTGCTATAGCAACCTGTTGGTCAAGACTCTAGCAGCGCGTAAAATTTCAATGATAATGTTCTCTGGTTGCCAACAATTCAAGATTGTTATCAGAGCAATTGTCTTCTTCGTGCTGATTTTGCGTTTGTATAATTGAACGCGGTTGCTTTAGTGGATTGGGCTGAGCCTCCCCGACTGAGGTTCTGCATAACTATAATCTTTTGACCTGAACTGCGTAAACATTCCTCTGTGCATTGTTCTTTACTTTCTTACTTAGTTGATTGATTGTTACGAATTGAATTAAGAGAGAAAACTGAATAAAAATTGGTTAAACAGTTATATTCTTGCATTACTTCCTCTACAGAAAGTACAGAAATAAATAAAATCCCTCAGTACACTTTATTTAACTAAATCAATAAATGAATTTAATGTTTTGGTGTTCTTCTTCTTGTCCTGTCGTCCATTGGCACGTACGTCTAATTCAAATAAAAGTATTATTTGTAATTTTATTTATTTATTTAAATCCATTCAATTTTGTTGATCTCTTGGCTTGGATGCTCTCTTCTCATTTTCGCCCTTCCACTATGCTAATTGGAATTGCTATGCGTGTTCCTCATTCCGCGAATTTGGAACTTCTAGGGTTTTGATTTTTCGGAAGAACCATAAACTGCGGAGCTTCCTCATCGGTACGTGTTCTTCGCTTTCCAATCGCTTTGTTTATTTTGCTTTTCGTCGTTTGTTTTTTGTGCCCTTTTTAGGTTTTCTAATTTGCCTCTGCCGGACTGTTTATTGCTTCTGCATTTTCTATGCACCACGTTTTCGATTGCTGCTACTTGCGTGTGGTGATGATTATCGTTTTCGCCTAATTCTGATCAGGTCAATGCCTTTCTCGATATGCAAATTTGGAAATTTATGTGGCCATTGAGTTAGGTCGTGAGGCTGGAATCCGGGTTTCCTTTTTCTTTCATTTGGTAGGGGAGTGTTTGAGTTGGGATTTCTTTCTGGAAATATGGATCATGTTTTGTGCTTTGTTGGTTGAAAAAAAGGTGATATAGCCCTTTGGGGCACTTCTTACAGAGGTGGTGGTGTCAGTAGGAGAGGAAATTACCTTGATTTCTATTGTTGAAGGAGGAGATGGCCGATTACCAACCACTTCAACAGAAGCCAGAAAGCCACAATGCTCCATCAGATTTTGAGAGAGGATTGGAGGAGTTGATGCGTGGCCATCTAGATGACTGCATCTCATATACATCACGAGGCACTAATCGCAACACGGAGGACGAGGACGATGAGAGTGATCAGCTTGTTAGGAGGAGACGTCGGTCGGATCTTGGAGGCGATGACTTGGCCGAGTCATCAGCTGCAAGGCGACGCCACTCACGAATTTTGAGTAGGTGGGCTGCTCGCCAGGCTCAAGAAATGATCACAACTATTGAGAGAAGAAATCGTGAATCCGAGCTGATGGCACTTGCGGGTCTACACACTGTTTCAATGCTTGATTCATCTTTCTTGCGGGAGTCTCAGTCTCCTACTTCCAGGCAACAGGGATCCATTGACCGGCCTGGTACTCAAGCTTCTACTATTTTGCAGATGTGGAGGGAGTTGGAGGATGAGCATGTGCTTAATCGTGCTCGTGAAAGGGTGAGAGAGAGGTTACGGCATCAGCAGAGTGTTGAATCAAATACCAATATGTCTAGTACCATTTTATCTGAAAATGGAGTTACTGGGGTCCAGGGAAGTGTGGGAGATGTTAGCGAAAGTGAAGCTGAATATGGGACTTGGTCCCATGATCAGCAGAATGAGGGTAGAGACGGTAACAGCTCCAGTCGTGAGCAATCTCCTGATCTTGGTGAAGTTGAGAGGGAAAGAGTGAGGCAGATAGCCCGAGGATGGGTGGAAAGTGGAATCAGTGACCACTCTTCTAATGTTACCCAGAGGAGCGGTGATGCCAGAGGTGAATGGCTTGGTGAAACTGAAAGAGAAAGAGTGCGGATTGTGAGAGAGTGGGTGCAAATGACTAGTCAGCAAAGGGGGGCTTGTGGAAGCAGAAGGGAAGCTCAAATTCCTAGCCATCATGCTGACCATTCACGTGAAAGCTTGGCTGCCGAAAATCATGAAGTTCAACCTGAACATCTACAAAGAGAAAGGCTGAGGCTGCGTGGAAGGCAAGCCATAGTGGACTTGCTTGTTAGGGCGGAGAGGGAGAGGCAGATGGAACTTGAAGGCTTGTTGGAACACCGCGCTGTGTCTGATTTTGCTCATCGAAGTCGTATTCAGGTGATCTTTCTTGAACTCTTAGCTTTGTCTCTTTGATCCAATATTGCTATATAGTTTACATTGGACAAGTTATACGCCCGTATAGATTTCCATAAATTTTGTTTTATTGTTAGTCCCTCTGGTATATTTACTGAAAGTTTGGATAATAATTTATTCCTGTACAATGGGAGTAGAGTTTAGTAGTTGTTAGAAACTGACTCAACATTATATCTTGGGTAGCATGACAGAAATTTCAGCATAGTGCTCAATAGCCCGTTCAAATTCACCCATATTTTTAATTTTGACCATCTAAACATGATATTTTTCTGACTGTGAAGTTGATAATGCTATTATATCATACGGGCATGTCAGTCCGGTTATGCCTTAGATAAATTTGAGAAATATTATAAGTTAATCCTAGAATGGTGCAATATGGTTGTCTAAGTTGTCCATGTCAAAGTCATTATTGATTGGAGAAAAATAACTATATAATATATATATTATTATGCTTGAAGAGTATCTATTCATCTGACTTCTGTTAGAAATAAGTAAGGAACTAAAAATAAGTCTCTAAACTGATGGAAACTGCTGGTTGTTTTCCACAAATTTCTTGATAAATCAACTTGGATTTCTCCAGTCATTGCTACGAGGTAGATTCTTGAGGCATGAAAGGCCACTGGAGGAGGAGAGACTACCGTCAATGGCAACAAATGAATTATTGCAGTTAAGGCAACGACAAACTGTCTCTGGGTTAAGGTATGTAATGTGAGATTCACTATTCTCAATATCCTGTGTGGGATTTAGTGTGCACACGGAACACTTTGTTACCAGCATACATGTGCTGTTTTCAGAAACAATTATATCAAAGGAATCTCGTTGTTAATCATGAAAACCACCCTCTTACTACCAATCCTCTTTCGGATTGTAGTATTCTCTGGGGAAGGTAGGTGAACAAGCCATGTTTTGATGGCTACTCTTACAGCTAAATTTTAAGATATGATTACGGTGAATCTGGCTACAATTATTAAATAATTAGATGCCACTTGTGAATGCTTATAAAATTAATTTACATTTTTATTAAAGTTAAGAAAGGACTACAGCTATGTTATTATTATTACATTTTTTTGCACAATATGGCATTATGATGCTTTACACTTCTTTTCAGGGAAGGCTTTCGTTCAAGACTGGAGAATATTGTTCGCAGTCAAGTAAGCAGCCAGCCTGATTCCACCGCTGATAGTGTTGATTCCAGAATAGATAATGCCCAAACGAACACATCAGAGGATCTCCAAGAAGATAATGGGGACCAGCTGCAGGCTCGAGATCTGGCTGTTAGTGCCCAACAGCTGCAGCTCCTTAATCAGGCAAATCAACAGCTGGTGGAAGTTCCAGGAATCCTGGAAATAACTGCTGATCAAGAAGAGCACCGTGAAGAACGAAGTACTCATGATGATGGGGGAAATCATCAGCGACCAGCTTCTGATAATTTTATTGAACAAAGTGATGTGACTCTGGAAGGTAATGATAGAGACTGGAATGACAATCCAGTCAACTTGGAATCTCGAGAAATTCAAACGAATGATGCTGAGGACACCCGCTCAACAGGTACTCAGAGGGTGTGGCACAATGCTAACTCTCAGGACCCCTTGCGTAGCTGGTCTGAAGGATCTTCAGATGTTCCACGAAGCCGTCGCACTATTCCAGTGAGGAGAATTAACAGATTTCACCCTCCAGACGATGACAATGTATATAGTATGGAACTCAGAGAACTATTAAGCAGGTAGGTCATCCTTTTAAGTTAAGAAGTATGTTGGTCCTTTAGTTTGGAAGACCATGATCTGATACTTTTCTTTAAATGATAACATTTGTAGGCGAAGTGTCTCCAATCTTCTTCGCAGTGGTTTTCGTGACAGCCTTGACCAGTTGATACAATCTTATGTGGAAAGAAGGGGCCATGGTCCCTTTGATTGGGATTTGCATGGAAATTTGCCCACCCGGAATCCTGACGATCCTCCTGAGCAAGACGAAGGCCACCAAAGAAATGCACTGACTGAGGATCAAACCGATGGTGTTGTGAGACCTTCAACGGGTTTTCAATCACCACCAGCCCCCCCACCTCAGCCAATATGGAACCAAGAATTGCACCATGCTAATTGGACACGTCATAGCATGCACCGTTCAGAAATGGTAAACCACTCTGTTAATCACTAATACATAACTGGATCACTATCGTAGTTAGCAGCCCATCACATATCTACCTGCATACAGAGTGCTAACCAATAATAAAGTAGGATATGATGTTGAAGGAATGGAATCAAAATATTGCCTTGCTAGTAATCATTAGATAAGATTCTTTTACAATAGGATGAAAACCAGATCTGCCTTGTAAAGATTCTTAGAAGTTGTTGGGATATACTATGTTATTTTTTCAAATGAACGAGTATCAGTAATTTATATGAACCAATGGAATGCTGCGTTACCAGATAGTTAGCACTACGTAAACTAATTTCACCTCAAGTCTTGAAGCCATCCAAATATTTTCCTGTTTTGTCACTGACTTCGGTATCAATTCCTAGCAGGAGTGGGAAATGATCAGTGATCTAAGATCTGATATGGCAAGGCTTCAGCAGGGTATGAGCCACATGCAGAGGATGTTAGAGGCCTGCATGGATATGCAACTCGAACTCCAACGGTCTGTCAGACAGGAAGTGTCTGCAGCTCTAAATCGATCAAACAGTCAACCTGGTAAAGCCATTGTCCTTAGTGAGTGGTGGTGTCAGTACCCCTATATATGTTTGCAGCGGTTAACTCTACTTGAAATTAATCTCTTCTTTGCAGGAACAATTCCAGAGACATCTGAAGATGGATCTAAATGGGGTCATGTGAGGAAGGGAACCTGTTGTGTCTGTTGTGATAGCCATATAGATTCTTTGTTGTACAGGTATGGGTATGTTTGGGGTCTTGTAGTGTCACACAGCCAAATTATGAAGAATTGTCGAACATGGTCAGTCAAATTTGCATTCCCTTTCACCCAATTTTAACATGTAATTACTTCGTGCAGATGTGGGCATATGTGCACTTGCTCCAAGTGTGCAAATGAGTTGGTTCGTGGAGGAGGAAAATGTCCGTTGTGCCGTGCACCTATTGTTGAGGTGATTCGAGCTTATTCGATACTGTAAAAAGAGTTATGGATGGATGAATAGTTTAGAAGTCTGATGCAAGTCGTCCTTAGCATGTATCTCATCAGAAACTCGAGTACATGCGGTATTGGGAGATTTGGTTTGGCTGATTACATGCTGATCACACTGAAATGTACTGGGACAACAATTGGAATTAGCATACCATGTATCAATGATCATCATCATTCAAGTTGCTTCTCTTCTTGTTAGATCAATATACCAGCTCATCATGTGCATGTGTTCCATTCATGTATGCTCCACTGCTTCCATAATTTGTTTCTATTGCTTAATTGCACAATGAGTGGTGTGGCACTGATTAATTATGAAATCCAGAAATCAACAAGCTGCACTCTAGGATCTGCGATAAACTACTAATAAGCAATGCAAGTCCAGATTATGAAATGCAGGGTATAGATGCATGGCTTTCTTCCCCAACTGGCACTACTTTGACCACAGCTTTGAAAAGGCAGTCACACAGGCTTTGACAAAGGCGGAGAACGGGCTACCCGGACGTGCTGGATTTCTGGAGGCCCCTTCCCATGATTCACTGATGAAAAGTAAATCACATGAATTAGGCTTGAACAAACAAAGTACCATGGACAAAATTAAACTAAGAAAAACAATTTGGAGTTTGGTTACAGTAAGCAGTCTACTTACAGATTCATTCTGTCCATGGTAGGCTTGCTGTCCCTGTGGTGACCAGTGCTGGATTGGAAAGCTTCACATTTGGCTTCTTGTTCACTTGAGTTCAGAATACTGTCATCTGCTTTTGATTGGAAGGCTTCGTATTTGGCCTTAGTTTCGTCTGACTTCATAATAGAATCACCTCTAGTTCCATTTAGGTTCTCTCCTGTGGTGGCATTCGAGGCTATGACAGCAGGCTGAAATTTAGAAAAAAGCACAAGGAAGCAGAAATTAAAATTTACAAATAAGAGAAAAAGCACAAGCTGCAAGAAGTGCAATGACCCTATTGACTTCAATAAATAGAAGCTTAACGGCAAGAAGACACTGATCTGAGAAAATTAAAACAACAACCAACAGTACATGCATGCAGACATGTTCTCTATCTGGAAGAAGACCATAAAATGATTGATAATGGGAAGACAATTTTGTAATGTGATAGCATCTCGGAAATATGACCAAAATAATAGACAATCTCAAATTTCAATCCAACTCACCTCACTGGCAGCAAATTCCTGAACTTGCTCTAATACACCAGTTGTCTCATGGGAAATGATACCCTTCTGGCCATCACTGCCTTTGACATCTGCTCCAGTATAATCGAATGTTCCCAAGGAGTTCTCTGAAGTTTTGTGCAATCGGTTTTCATTGGTTGTTTTCCCTATTTTTCTTGTCCCCGCTTTTTGATCCACTAAATTAACGATAATAGGATCCATATCAGCTTGGTCAGCAATGCTTTCAAGAGTAGCGCTATTTAAGTAGGTTGCATCCTCAGAGCTTGTGTTAAGGGATTCATTAAGCTTCACAGAAGTTTTCCACGGAAATGTTTCAACCACCACAGCCTTTGATACTTCACCAATCATACCCACATATGGTTCTGTTTGTTCAATAGTCTCTTCTAGCTTGGATTTTTCAGAATCGTGGTAACCTCTGAATAATGATTCAGTTGCTTCAGGTTCTTCATGAAACCACTCACCCAGCTTTCCATCTGGTGCATTCTGGCCAATGTAGATATTATCATCTTCGCTCCGATCAGCTAACTTCTCAGACTCTAGAATCACTTCTCCAGTTGAAGCTCCGTGATCTAATTCATGCACACTGTTTGGCAGTGATGCTGATGAAACTTGAGGTTCCACGGAGATGGATCCCAGCGGATAGTCACCTGAGAGTGAATTAAACATTTTATGCTCTTCTTGAAGCACCTTAGGAGGCGCTAGCACCTTATTTTCTTGAATTATGTCTCTGACAATTTCCCGAACAATGTAATAAGATCCACCAACTTCTTTGTGTGTAACGTGAAGCGATGGGAAGGTTCCATTATTAAGATTCTGATATCTGCAAAAAAAGTTCAAAAGGTTAGAACGACCAAAACACACATCCAAACAGTGACAAATAATAGGCGTGTGAGCAAGTTGGAAAACTGTAATAATCAGTGATTGTTACATAGTATTGAATTTGTCTAACACTAAACCTCCTGAACGGCATATTACATAAAAAATAATCATGCCTCTCTTACATTCTTTGAAGAACTTGAAAATTATATTTCAATATAGCTCCAGAAGATGTCTCTTTCATAAGTGACAAGATAACATAACATGGCACGGAATCAGTTATTAGGTTGGACACCAGAGCATATTTTTAATTCCAGTCCTACTAGAAAGAAAAAAAAAAGAGACAAGGAAGAAAGTTATCACGTTTTAATGAAGGATTCAACCATGACCCTTCTCTCCTTCTTGGGCAAACGGACTCCCGACTTCTTCTCAACTTTATCATTGGACTTTGCGAAAGCGTATGTTTGCCTGGCCCAGCCACACTTGATGGCATGCATAATCCTGCGAAACTCACAATCAGTCTAACCATGTTTAAATATTTATATTCTACAGAATCATTTGAAACACAAACAGCAATTAGAGGCATTGCAAGAACTAAGAAAGCGGAAGAATCGGAATCTGATGCAAGAATTCAGAAGGCCGACAGTGAGAATGAGAATTCGACAGACCTCGGGGTGAATTGAAGTATAAAAAGCTACCTGGAATTGGCAGGAGATGGAGGTTTGGGATGGCGAGAGAGGAGCCGAGAAACCCTATACATTTCATTAAACCCCAGCAGACGACGCTGCACGTTTTTAAACAATACATTTCATTTGACATTTATCAAATTTACATTTACATTTTTTTGTCGTCAAAAAAAGAAAAGATATTTTTTTGCCAAAACTGTGAAATTCATATAAAATTTATAGCATCTAAAACGAACTTCATGAAGTTACAAATATTACACTCACATTTTTGTAAGATTATGACAAATTTATTCCTATAACATTCAAAAAGTGAACGTTTTCGCTAGCCTGATAACGCAGTGAAAAGTTTTCGAACTTCCATTTTTTACAATCTGTCATGGGCTTTTTTTCTTTGCAATACGCCAGCTTGTTTATAAAGCCGCTTTTAACCATTTGTCATGGCTGCCGAGCTGTTGACACCGGTTATTTGTAACCAAATTACTGAATGTCCTTGAAGGATAACGATACTCAATGATATTGAATTATATGAATAACACATCTGCTGTCCAAATGCCTCGACCCTCAAAATATATCGAATTAAGCTGAACATGAACATCCTTGGTTTAGGGTGTCCAAATTAGACAATCTTGTGTCTAACAGTCAAACTGATCGTGATAGAAACATAATGCTTGATGAGGCGTCTTTGTGTAAGTCCTCGGGCAATCCCATTTTCTAATAAAAAACTAAAATATATACAAGATTCATGGAATATACATAAATGACAATGACTTACTTATATCCCGAGGTTGGCCTCGTAATGGATCCTCGTCCGAGATCGGAGGTGTTGTCAATGGTATGGGACACTAATGTACATCCTTTCACAGGCCCACAACTGTAGTAAGACAGTACATCCAACTAATTACTTATGCCCGACTTTGCAAGAGTGACACAACTACATATCTAAGAATGCTAGCTAGGCACTTCCCCAACTATAACCTCTGAAAGCATCCAAATAAACCAAGAACAATAATGAATAGAATTGTCACTAACGTTGGTAGTTTTGCACCTCTTTAGTTATTACAATAAAGATGTGTTATACTATTCAAAAATAATTTATGACCGGCAAGAGCGGGTCGAACCAAGGGAGCAAGTGTAAACTCGTGCATTGATGTAATTGTGATTAAATCTAGCTACTCATAATGAAAGTTAGTTTTGTTGATCGTTTAATGCTAGGCTATCAAAGGGAATGTTCTTTTGTACTGAAAAAAGTTACTGATATTTATTACTTTACTTATATCTACTAGTATTTACTTATTTTTACTGATACTTACTTATATGTACTGATATATACTTATAATTACCGATATGTACTTATATTTAGGTCATGTTCTTTTGCACTTAAATTTTCAGTAAATAAGTTAAGTTAAGTTGGTGGGGGTGGTGGTTGGGGCGGTGGTGTTGTGATGGTGGTGGTATTGTGATATTGTTGTGGTGGTGGTGTGATGTACAGACAAATGACCATATATTTGTTCGCATTTTCCCTTTACTTCTTGTTTGTTCCGTTATTTTATAAAGTCGTTTGATGTTTTCTTTGTCCATTTCACGTTAAAAATGCGTATTACACGATATGAAATGGCCCGAAGAATATCTGAGTAAATTCCCGCTGATTACATTTTTCCGCATTTTCCCTTTACTTCTTGTTTGTTCCGTTATTTATAAAGTCGTTTGATAATTTCTTTGTCCATTTCAGGTTAAAAATGCATATTACACGATATGAAGTGGCCCGAAGAATATCCGAGTAAAATTCCCATTGATCGAGGGCGAAAGCTAGCGAAAATCAGCAAGCCGCAAGAGTGACTCGTCCAGACACATTTTGACTCGACCAACTGGGTGACCGAATCAAAAGTGACTCGCCCAACCTTTGTCGAATCATCTTCCAGTTGCACGGATCAACTTGACTCGAGAAGGATTTCATCCGATTGACTAAGGCCTGACCGGTGACCGAATCAAAAGTGATCCGCCCAAGAGAAAGTGATTCGCCCAGCCCCGATACACTCTAAGACTTTGATTCGCCCACTGTGCACGAGTCAAGTAATTGAAGCTTCACCGAATCAAAAGTGATTCGAGCACTACAGGTGAATAGGTAATTTTCGAAAAGTATAAATAAAATGATATAAAAAAATTAGAAGCGGCTTTTCCAGAAAACAGAAACCCTAGACGATTTCTCTTGGAGGACTTGAAGAAGTGTCGAGGATTCGGAGAAGACATCAACAATTGGAGTTTCTACATCATCCCTCTACTCAACCCCTACTAGTTTGTCTTCAATTGGTGAATAATTTCAATTAAAAATTATGTCTTGTATTGAACTCACCATGAATGAGTAGTCTCATAGTATTTGGGATCCTTATGGATCCCTTAGGTTAGATCGTAACGCAAAACATGCAACTTGTTATTATGAATGAGGTTTTTGATTGAAAATTCGCATGCTTTATCTTCATGTTAATTTTCTGCACACCAAGTGTTTGACGAAACACATGAATGAGGATGAATTAATAAAACACCTATGGATGGAATGAGAATTGAACTTAGAATGTTTAGAAGATCAAGCATTTTTATTTTAGATAGCGTATGTGCGCGAGAGTGACATTCGCATTCTATTAGGCCAAGTATAGAGCGAACTTGAGTTAACTATCGATAGACCGAGAGGTTGAGATTAGGAGACTCTTGTTTTACACGGTTCAATAGAGCGAGAGTTTGAGAACTGTGTTCCTTAGGTATCATTCCCATTCTAGAGAAGGAGCGAGAGTTGAATCTAGAGTGCGTGATACTTTAGCCTAGAATTATCAATCAAATTAACTTATACATGTATTGTTGTTTTGTGTTGCTAATCGCATGACCTAGGGGTGAAATAGGATTCCCTCTACGTTTTCTTTATTGCTTTCTTTCAACCCAGTTTCGAACTTGTCTTTAGTATTTACTAGAGATACCTCGCCTAGAGGAAAAAATCTCAGCTTTTATTTAGTAGACTTACCTTAAGCATTACTAGCTAGCTTTAGACTAATCTAGGCTATTCTTTTGGGTTCGACCCGAGGTCACTCAGATTATATATATTGTTTGTGTACCGTGATTGGACTAGTATTTTTACTACCACAATTTCGACAACATCAAAATGGCGCCGTTGCCGGGGATTAGCCATTAGACTAGTTTTCTTTTTAGTATTGCTTTAGCTAATTTTTTACTTTCTTTTTTTTCTTTTTGTTGATCATGATCGGGTGCTTGCGTGTTATTCTTGCTTACTTTAATTTAAGTCACACTTATTGACACTTTCTTCGATTTCTTGGTAGGTATTTAAATACAAACTAGAGTGCGCAAAAAAAGGCACAAGAGCAAGCTTCCACATCAACACTAGATTTTGATACTCCTCCTCAAATTCAAGTTGATCAACCAATAATAAAGATTATGGATGAACCACCGGAAAGATTTGTGGATCAACCGAACCCGTGGAGGTTAGGAAATGCCAATCGTCGGCAAGAGGAAGACGAAAGACCGGCTGGGGAATACATTTCCCCAACCATCGGACATTATGGATCATCCAAATACTTGGAAGAGAGTGATGATAAAGAATTCGAGATAAAGTCGGCGCTTCTCCACATGGTAGTTGCAAATCAGTTCGAAGGGTATGGAAACCCAAATGCGCATCTGGCGCAATTCACAGAATTATGCCGCACCTACAAATTGTAGGGGGTCAAACCAGAGGCCATTTATATGAAAGTGTTTCTGTTCTCGCTAAGCAGAAAAGCCAAGGATTGGCTAATGAGTCACGAGCCGAACACTTTCCGCACTTGGGACCAAGCGTTTCTTATTCAATTCTTCCCGCCGGTAAAGAGTAAGAAAATCCAGGACAGAATATGCCAGTTTACGCAGCAAGATGATGAGAATTTTTACTAGGCATATGAGCTCTTCAAAGAGCTGCAAAGAGATTGTCCGCATCACGGGTTTAGCAAATGGCAGCTCATGCAAAGTTTCTATGATCGAATGGATCAGGACGCAAGAAACCATATGGACCAAGCGAGCGGAGGAGCAATGATGGATTTGAGAGCCTCCTATGGTTTCAAAATTATAGACAAGATAGAGCGGAACTCGCATCAGTGGGGTGAAGAAAGAAATAACCTAAAGAAGAAAGGAAAAGAGCATTCATCAAAGACCATGACAAAAGAAGATTTCAATTCCCTAGCGAAGACGGTGAATTCATTGGCAGCATCAATCGGAAACTTGAATCTCAACAAAAAGGGAGACCACTAGCAAGTGTGCAGTATTTGTTCTAGCCCGGCGCATGATGAAGACTCGGGTACCGCAAAGCACGCAGACGAGTATGAGGATGTTAATTACCTTGTCAGAAATCAAAAGAGAGAATATGCGCCACTGCAAGCTAGCAGTTATCAGTCAAGGAACCCTCCAACTCATGTAAGTTTCCATGAGGATCCAAACTTTCCAAGAAGAGCGCCGCTGAATATAGAGCTCAAACCAGCACCACCAGGATTTGTACCGAGAAATCAGAATCAAGGAGCCTCTTCCAACACATATCAGCCATGAGCAACTATCAAAGCAAAAATTATCAAAGGCCGAACAGTTACAACCACCAAAATCAGGGAACGCACCAAAGGCACGAAGAGAAACAAAGCAATGAGGAACCGTCCCTGATTTCTATTGTTGCCCAGTTGGTCGCGACTCAAGCACAATAGCAAAAAGACAATCAACTCATCCTTCAAAGGCTAGATTATTTGCAAGCACACAACAAGATGCTTGAAACGCAGATTGCACAACAAGTTGGTTGGTCTTTGAAATATCAAGGGAAGCTGCCCTAGCAACCCAAGGTGAACTCCTCCAAGACAATCAATGCAATTACACTCAAAAGCGGGAGAGTTCTAGTGGAGCCGCAGCCAAAAGCCAAGGTGGGAAAGACAGTAGATGGAGTTGTCGAAGAAGGGTCTTCGCCGCAGGAGCCAGCGCCTTATGTGCCGCCAATTCCGTTCCTTCAAAGGCTCAAAAAGAAAAAGAAGGATGCGCATTTCAAGCGCTTTGCAGAGATGCTAAAGAAACTTCAGGTGACCTTGCCATTTAGGTGCCCATCAGGGCGTGGTCTAGTGGCAGAAAGGACGTCAAATATCTCAGTGACTAGGGTTTGATGGTGCAGTATGGCAGTGTTTGACAAAACCAGCACATGTGAATAAGATGCTGCTATAGCCGGAGTCCAGCATACGTGAACAAGAACAGCGAACAAGATGCTGCTACAACAAGAGTCCAGCATACGTGAACAAGATCAGTAAACACGGAGCACCTATGGCAGAAGCTTGTTCAGAAGAGCTGTAGCGTCTGTCCGAGCAGCAGCAACCTGGGTCTTTGGAAAGAGGGCTTGGCAGTCCTTCTAAGAGCATCAGAGGAGTTTCTAAGTTGCAGCAGAGAATATTCCAGTGGAGATTCCTAGCTGAAGAAGGAGATTTGATTGTGGGAGATTTGAATCTCAAATCAAATCAAATCTCCTAAGAATTAGGAGATATTGATATTAATAAGGAAATTGCTAAATCCTGATAATGATGCAAGTGGGTGCTCCTATATAAAGAAGATGCTTCAGAGCAAGGAAGTTGATCGAAGAAGAGTGCAGAGAGCGAGAACACACACAGAATTCCCAGAGAGTATTTCTGGTGTGAACGAGATCTTCGATTATCACCGTGAGCAGAGCGTGAGCGCAGAGCTGTGGTGACAGAAGCAGAAGGTGATCAGGACTTGCGTAGTCTGATCCAAGCTTGATCTGGAAGCCAATTCAGAGCAGAGAGTGCTTGTTGGTTGATCAAGGGCAGCCGCGGAAGAACTGACGAGTAAGTGACTCGGTCGAGTATCTAGACGGCAGTGCTCGCTAGTGACACGAGGTCACTAAGTGAGGGGGAGTATTCCAGACTGTGCTGCGCTCGTGGAATCGTTTGAACGGCTCAGTGGAAGGCTTTGGAGCGACGCGGACAGTTTGTTCTTCAGCTGTGTTCTACAGCAGATGCGATAGCAACCCTGCAGTATCTAAGTTTTCAGTAGAATAGGCTAAGTTCGAGATAACTGTAGCTATTCTAGATTGATATCAGTAGAGGGTGTGCAGACACAAGTCAGAGCCTATTCTGATTGTGTTCCAGGATCCACCTATGGTTGAGTAACCGTGTGTACTTGGAGACCCTTGAGATTAGTGGATTGAGGACTGAGAATAGTCCTCCCCAGACGTAGGCAATTGGTAGAACTGGGTGAACAAACACTTGCCCTTGTTCATTCTTGCTGAGCAGTTTACTGGTGAACAAGAGTGTGTTGTAGCAATTGCTTGTTCACAAATCTGTTTATCAGAGGCGCTACGAATTTCAATTGGTAAAAGAAGACAAGGAACAATGAAGGAAGGACAGAGCACGAGCAGACCTCCATTGTTGGAAGAAAGCAACTATGGATATTGGAAGGCTAGGATGAAGGCCTTTCTCAAAGCCATTGATGAGAAGACCTGGAGAGCAATCGTTGTCCAGTGGTCTCCTCCAATTACTATGGATGAACAGGGAGTTACACGGGTAAAACCTGAAGAACAATGGACTGCTGAAGAGGGAGCTATTTTTGCTGCAGTTGATGCTAACAATTTCAGGTTGATATCAAACTGTGATATTGCCAAGCAAGCTTGGGAAATCCTGCAAACTGCCCATGAAGGAACTGATAAAGTAAAGCTGTCAAGATTACAGATTATTGCTACGCAATTTGAGAATCTGAGAATGCTAGAAGAGGAGACGATCACTAGTTCAATGCAAAACTATGTGACCTGTCAAATGAAGCCCATGCTCTTGGAGAATCTATCCCTGAAGAGAAGCTGATTAGGAAGGTCATCAAATCGTTGCCAACAAGATTTGACATGAAAGTGACGGCCATTGGAGAAGCTCAAAATGTCAGACACAAGAGGCTGGAAGAATTGGTTGGATCTCTCAAACAATTTGAGATGAAGCTGGTTAAAGAAGAGCCCACTCCTAAGGATAAGAATATAGGACTGAAGGCAGAAACAGAAGTGAAGAAGCCAGCTCTAGATGATCAGCTGAGTATGCTAGTAAAGAACCTTGGGAAACTCCTGAAGAACATGGACTCAAGAACTGGGCAAAGCTCTTTCTCACGAAAACAATCCAGATGAGGTGGAGAAAATAAAAGGAGAGGGAAGGAACCTGCTCAGAATGAAGATGAGAAGAAAGAAATGAGAAAGGGTGTTCAATGCTGGAATTGTGAAGGGTATGGACATATTGAGGTTGAC
The DNA here is from genome assembly GCA_963678935.1 of Umbilicus rupestris. Taxonomy (NCBI): domain Eukaryota; kingdom Viridiplantae; phylum Streptophyta; class Magnoliopsida; order Saxifragales; family Crassulaceae; genus Umbilicus; species Umbilicus rupestris. The sequence continues at coordinate 5,477,572 of OY787618.1, read as the reverse complement.
TGTCCGAGCAAACCCCTCAAAAACTCGGAGAAGAAAGATAACAAGTCCCTGACAGCTAAGTGGAGTGACTTTGAGGAAAGTGAAGAAGAAAATTGTGTTGTGTTAACCAGCGTGTCTGATTTCAACCACAAAGAGTTAATAAAGAATGAATTATACTATGGGGTTGTCGTGTCTGAAAGTGAAGACGAGGAGGACTCAACTGTCAACCTAATTGACCATCTGGGAGAGATACTTAAACAGTGCGAGGAAGCTCTGCAAATGAATCAAGCTCTGACTGACAGAGTCAAGCTACTGGTAGAAGAACGAGAACAATTTCTCTCCTCATCCAACAGACAAGTCACCATACTAAAAAGGGAAGACCCAGGAAGCCAAGCCACTGACATTGGTGCCTCTCTAGCAACAGCAAAGGCAGCCGAACCTCGGAAAAATATTCTGGATGAAATTCTTTCATATCAAAGACTTGGAAAAGAAAGAACGAGGCTCGGATACACTGGTGAAGAAAGTTCTAGAGGAACAGTTTTCATAAAAGCCTCGGATGCCCTGATCTATGACAACAAAAAATCAGAAGCTTGCTCAAAACTTGGAGAGGAAGACGGAACCAGACACTTGAACAAGATGCTATAGCACCCGATGAACCATCCATCTGTAGCAAAGCCAGAGCCTCAGAATGAAAGGAGTTCATGCACAAATAATTATGGTCAGAAGAAAGGAAATCAGAAGATACCCCCGATCCTGAATCGGCAGCAGAGAACCCAAAGAACTTTCATAGCTGGAAAAAGGGGAACAAAACCCAGGGAAAACACATGCTATATAAAATCTCCTTGTCCAGTAGATCCGGGAAATCCTCATTACTGGAAAGAACCACGATGGAGTATTGCAAAGACTGCTGTACCAGCCCACTGGAATGAAAAAAAAAACAGGAGAAAGCCACAGAAGATACAGGTGTGGAGACCCAAATGTGAGAAACGAAAGGACATGAGACTTGAGGGTCAGAAGAGGTGGAAATCAAGGCTAACCCAAGTATGGGTGAAGAAACAATCAACAGAGAATCACAAGGATCCTCCCTACAAAGCAGTTATCTGGAATGAGTAGGAGAACCAGCTCCTGTCTGCTATAGCAACCTGGCCAGTAAAAGCTTGTTCAAATACCTTGGTCGCTAAAGAAGGAAGAAGTCACATACGTGGCACGTGAGACCAAAATCTCAAATCAAAAGGGAAAACGCAGCGGGTAAATCAAATCCTAGGGCAAAATCAATTGAAGTCGCTTCCCAAATTGTTGCTGATCAACTCTCCCGTGCGCTCCTCTCACCCTCTGAAAACCCGCAACCATGGTGAAAACCTGAGGCCTGAAGAGAAACCTAGCATCTGCTGGACAAGGCCGAACCTAGAAGAAGCGCAAGTCTCAAAGTGAGGCTTTCTCTCAGAGAATGGACCTAGTAGTCTGGGAGGCAGCGCCCCTCCCAGTATCTTAAGAGGTTCCTCCTCCTCAAGAAGAACCTTCACGGAAAAGGAGAAGCCAGATCCGTGACAAGAAGGCTACGACCAGTGCAGCAGCAGAGACAAAAGAGGCCAGTTGTGAAAGGACCTCGAAGGAAGAACAAGCTACAGGGGGAGCTGCAGCTAGTCTGGGTGCTGCTGAGCACGACAGAGCCCTCACCTCGTACCCTGGCACATTAGGGGTGGGTGAGGAGGTTGGTGCTGAAGGTCCTGAACAAGAAGCTGTTACAGCACCTCTTCTCCAAACAGTTGACAAGGGAAAAGCACCAGTCGTCATTGATGACTCAAGCAGCGAAGAATCGGAGGAAACTGGTGAAGAGGATGCTGTTGGTGAACCTTCAGAGAGAAGACCATTTCTGGCAACCACAGGCACGGTCACAGTAGGAGGAGTGTGGTTCAGGAACGTAAAGGCATCTCAATCATGGAGCAGTGTAAAGAGGAAGCACATTGTTCCAGAAAAGAAGCTGGATTTGGAGAAATACAAGTCTTTAGCAATCATTCAAATCCTAACTGAGGTAAACCTTCTGAAATCCCTAACCTATCCTTACAGATACAATAGCCGGTTAATTAGGGAGTTTATAGTAAACATGGAAGAGAAGTTTGGAAAAGAGTAGGGAGATGATTATGGAAAAAGCTGGGTCAGGGGTAAGGTGGTACTGGTTACCCAAAAAAAAAATAGATGATTTCCTTGGAATAGATAATGATGCCAGAGAGCCCACGATTGTCAAACGAGAGGTGTTGGCCAGGGTTCTCACAGGGGGTGTGTGCCAGTCTTGGAGAGGACCAAACCTCAGTGCATCGGAACTCACCTCTATGTATGCTCTGTTGTACAATCTGGGGATTAGGAATTGGATCCCAATCTCTCACAGGGGAAAGGTTAGCAAACCCTTTGCTGACCTCTTATACTCGGTTGGTAAAAAGAGAAGAATCAGCCTGGGGAGTGTGATGTTTCCTCAGATTGCTGCACATGCAGGCAGCTCTTCCTCTAGCAAACCCATTGTCTTGCCCTCCCTTATCTATGGTTTGATGGTTGCTTAGCATCCAGAGCTAGGAGAGATCTCTGAAGTGATGTCCGAGGAGCTACAGATGTTTATGGTTGATCACAAGTTGTTCAAGGACAAACATGCAGTTGACATAACTCAAGAGGATTCTCTTCTGACTGTCTCGACTGATCCTATTCCTCTCAGAGAAACTCTGCCTACTGCCTCCTCCATTGATGCTGCCCTCCGAGCCAGAATTGTGAGTCTCCTGAAGTCAGAACTAATGAGCCTAGAGGTTGAAGCCAAACGAAGGGATATCAGACGTGCTTAACTCAGAAGTGTACTTAAAGACTTGGAGTATTCGGAGGATGGAGGACAGGCCCCTTGAGCATTTGTGCCAAAAAGGGGGAGAGAAAGAAGCTTGCCAGAGCCACTGATGAACCGGAGCCACTGATGAACACTGAATTTTTTTTGGCCCTGCGTGGCTGAGCTAAGGCCGAATGTGGCCATCAATTACTCTTACTCTAAAACGTGTTTATTTAAGTAGTTATATTTGCCTGTTCGTGGAAGTGAGCATCTCTGGCCTAGGGTTTTGTCAAAATTCCAAGGGGGAGATTGATGGTACAGTATGGCAGTGTTTGACAAAACTAGCACATGTGAACAAGATGCTGCTATAGCCGGAGTCCAGCATACGTGAACAAGATCAGTGAACAAGATGCTGCTACAGCAAGAGTCCAGCATACGTGAACAAGATCAGTAAACAAGGAGCAGCTATAGCAGATGCTTGTTCAGAAGAGCTGTAGCATCTGTCCGAGCAGCAGCAACCTGGGTCTTTGGAAAGAGGGCTTGGTAGTCCCTCTAAGAGCATCAGAGGAGTTTCTAAGTTGCTGCAGAGAATATTCCAGTGGAGATTCCTAGCTGAAGAAGGAGATTTGAATCTCAAATCAAATCTAATCTCCTAAGAATTAGGAGATATTGATATTACTAAGGAAATTGCTAAATCCTGATAATGATGCAAGTGGGTGCTCCTATATAAAGAAGATGCTTCAGAGCAAGGAAGTTGATCGAAGAAGAGTGCAGAGAGCGAGAACACACACAGAATTCCGAGACAGTATTTTTGGTGTGTGAACGAGATCTTCGATTATCACCGTGAGCAGAGTGTGAGCGCAGAGCTGTGGTGACAGAAGCAGAAGGTGATCAGGACTTGCGTAGTCTGATCCAAGCTTGATCTGGAAGCCAATTCAGAGCAGAGAGTGCTTGCTGGTTGATCAAGGGCAGCCGCGGAAGAACTGACGAGTAAGTGACTCGGTCGAGTATCTGGACGGCAGTGCTCGCTATTGACACGAGGTCACTAAGTGAGGGGGAGTATTCCAGAGTGTGCTGCGCTCGTGGAATCGTTTGAACGGCTCAGCGGAAGGCTTTGGAGCGAAGCGGACAGTTTGTGCATCAGCTGTGCTCTACAGCAGATGCTATAGCAAGCCTGCAGTATCTAAGTTTTCAGTAGAATAGGCTAAGTTCGAGATAACTGTAGCTATTCTAGATTGATATCAGTAGAGGGTGTGCAGACACAAGTTAGAGCCTATTCTGATTGTGTTCGAGGATCCTCCTAGGGTTGAATAGCATAGGTTGCGTGGAATTGTAATCGTGTGTACTTGGAGACCCTTGAGATTAGTGGATTGAGGACTGAGAATAGTCCTCCCCAGACGTAGGCAATTGGCCGAACTGGGTGAACAAACACCTGTCCTTGTTCATTCTTGCTGAAGCAGTTTACTGGTGAACAAGAGTTTGCTGTAGCAACTGCTTGTTCACAAATCTGTTTATCAGAGGCGCTGCGAATTTCAGGTTCGATTCCAGATGGGGCCAGAGCAAGGGCTCTGGTGGGGGGGGGGGGGGGGGGGAATAGGAAAAATAAATAATTTTTTTTTTAAAAAAATCTTCCCATTTAAGGAGGTCCTTACTCAAATGGCTACATATGCCAAATTTTTGGAAGATATGTCTCATAGAAGGAAAATGCATGATTTAGACCATGCATTAGACGCAAATTATAGTGCGATAATTCAGCGTGCCATGCCTAGAAAGCTTAGCGACCATGGTTCATTTTCTATTCCCATTTCTTTTGGAGAAATTAGCATAACTAGTGCATTGTGTGATCTTGGTGTTAGCATATCTTTAGTACCTTATTTGCTTTTAAATAAGCTTGATATGGGAGAGTTGACTCCAACCATAGTTAATTTGAGGTTAGTGGATCGTTCTTCACGGATACCTAAGGGTATCCTAGAGGATGTTCCCATTAAAGTTGGGCAATTCTATGTTCCGGTTGGTTTCTACGTGTTAGATATGGATGAAGATAAGAAAATTCCCATAATCCTAGGTAGGCCATTTTTGAACACGGTTAAGACTATTATAGATTGCGGGAAAGGTACAATCGAACTAAATTTTCATAGCGAAAAGATCAAATTTGATTTGAAAAGCATGCTTAGGGCACCTAGCACTTCTATGGATTGTCACTTGATTGAATCATATGATGCATATAATATTTTTGATTCTCTTGGTGTACTAACGAGCTTTGAGTATGAGTTGCTTGCACAAGATGAAAATAGCTCATCGTTCGCCTCTATAATGGAAATTGATGAGGACCCCGCTGATATTGATGATGGCACAAACGAGGTAAATGACACGCAAAAAGGTAAGGAATTCGGTGAGGGGTTGAAACCTCTTCCACCGAATCTAAGGTATGAATTCTTAGGACCGGGCGAGTCTTTGCCTGTTATAGTAGAAGCTTCATTGAATGATATTGAGACTTCTAAATTGATGCATGTGCTGCATGAATATAAAGGTGCTATTGGGCACTCTATTGATGATTTGAAGGGGATTAACCCCGATGTTTGCATGCATAGAATTCGTTTAGAAGATAATGCGAAGCCAAGTTGTGAGTTCCTTAGACTTTTAAATCATAAGTTAAGAGAAGTTGTATTGAAGGAAGTCATAAAGTTGCAAAATGCAGGTGTTATGTATGTTATTCCAGATTTTGAGTGGGTGAATCCAATTCATGTGGTGCCTAAAAAGGGTGGGCTCACCGTGGTTCTAAATGAGAAAAATGAGTTGATATCTACGCGTACGGTCACGGGGTGGAGAATGTGCGTAGATTATAGAAAATTAAGTACAGCCACTAAGAAGGATCATTTTCCCATTCCCTTTATAGATCAAATGTTAGAACGTCTGGCAGGGCATGAACATTTCTATTTTTTTGATGGGTATAGTGGTTTCTTTCAAATTCCTATCCACCTCGATGACCAAGAAAATACCACTTTTACTTGCCCTTATGGCACATTTGCTTATAGGAGAATACCTTTTGGTCTTTGTAATGCACCCAAGACTTTTCAACGTTGTATGATGTCCATTTTTGCTGAATTTCTAGAAAACTCTATGGAAGTATTTATGGATGATTTTTCTGTTCATGGTTATTCCTTCGATGATTGTCTCACAAATTTGTCTCGTGTGTTGGCTAGGTGCATCGAATGGACCTAGTGCTAAACTGGGAAAAATGCCACTTTACGGTAAAAGAAGGTATTGTGTTGGGACGTCTTGTATCTAAAAGAGGAATTGAGGTCGATATAGCCAAGATCGACGTTATTGAGAAGCTGCCACCACCGAGAGACACGAAAGGAATAAGGAGTTTCCTCGGGCACGCTGGATTTTATAAGAGGTTCATCAAGAACTTCTCAAAAATTGCTAAACCTCTTACAAATCTGCTATGTAATGAGGTGGAGTTCAATTTTGATGAACCGTGCCATCAAGCGTTTCAAACGCTTAAGAAAGCCTTGGTGTCCGCCCCGATCATTCAACCGCCGAACTGGGAGCTTCTGTTTGAGCTGTGTATGACGCTAACAATAACGTTATTGGAGCTGTATTGGGTCAAAGGATAGACAAGCGTTTGCACGTGATTTATTATGTGAGTAAGGCCCTTGACTCTACACAAGAGAGTTACTCGACCATAGAGAAAGAAATGCTTGCTTCTTTGCCTTCGAGAAATTCAGGCAATACTTGATCGGGTCTAAAATAATTGTCTACACGGACCATACAACGATCAAGTACCTCATGGCAAAGAAGGAGGCGAAGCCTAGACAAATCCGCTGGATACTCCTTTTACAAAAGTTCAACTTGGAAATTAAAGATAAGAAAGGAGTGGAAAATGTAGTCGTGAATCACCTATCGAGGCTTGAGCAAATCAGTGGATGTGGTGCGAAGAATGTGCCGATTGAAGACTCTTTTATTGGCGAATGTTTGCTGAGTGTTGAGATGAACGTTGTCGAAATTGTGGTAGTAAAAATACCAGTCCAATCAAGGTACAAAAACAATATTTATAATTTGAGTGATTTCAGGTTGAACCCAAGAGAAAAGCCTAGATTACTCTAAAGCTAGCTAGTAATGCTTAAGGTAAATCTACTAAATAAAAGCTAAGGTTTTTCCTCTAGGCTAGGTATCTTTAGTAAATACTAAAGACAAGATTGAACTTGGTTTGAAGGAAAGCAATTAAAAAGCATAGTCGAAAATCCTGCTACTGTAGAACATTTGTAGAACGTTGAGAAGGCTGATAGTGAATAGCCTTTCAGTAGAACCTCTTATGAGAAGTAGCCAAACCTATTAGAGCAGGTAGATAGATGACAGATTTTGTCAGTCTTAATAGTTTTGTCAAAAATGTTAAAGGAGAGATTTTTACGGATATGGCATCTGTGACAAAGAAAAAGAACCGAGCGGAAGAAGAGGCTACAACAACATCTGGTACTTGGAGCTGGTACTTGCAAATGCAGACTAACAAAACAAAAGAGCCAGAAGAAGCTATAGCATCCTGTGACAATTGGAGCTGATACAGATGATCAGAAGGGATCAAGAAAAGAACCAGAAGAGGCTATATCTTCCCTTGAAGATTCAAGGGTAAAGCATTAAGAGAGTTTCTTTGTAGCCAATCAATCTGGAGGAGCTCGGATCAGGGGGTTTGAGTGATTGCTTCCGACGTAGAAATGGACAAATACAAGTAGGTTGAGTACATAAAAGATGAAAAAATAAGAGGGAGACGAAGCAAACTATGGTAGATCCACTCCTTCAACCCTAAAACCATTGAGTACTTCCTCTTCAATGGATGATCCTTCCTTCAAGCCTTGTTCACTTTCTCATTCTTAAACCAGCTTATTTTTTTTCCTGTTTTCGTTCGAGTTCCCTTTATCCTAAGTAGTCCAAAAAATTAATCTATAAGGCTCGGCCGAGTTAAGCATAAATGGGCGCTTATTGGATGCCCAAGCTAGCGGAGCCAGACTCTTTGGCTCGGCCGACCCAAGGCGAGTCGATGCTGGCTCACTCGAGAAATTTGCTCAATGGTCTTCAACTTTTTGCGTCCTGGGCTGAGCCTTAGAGGGCTTTATCGAGCCATATGTGGATTGCCCGAGCTAGGCCGAGTTGCCTCGTGACTCGGTCAAGCGAATTCATTCCTTTGATCCATTTTGACTCTCAACCCCATGATTTTGCTCGGTTTTGATCTTCGAGGGGTCCAACACAGATGAATCCTGAAACGTCAAGGCGAAAGTTAAATGACATCAAAAGAGTCAAAACATGAATCAAAATCCATTAAGAATGAAGAGATTAATAAGGCGAGAATTCGACTTATCACTGCCCGTTAAGTTTGGCATAAACTTTGAACCAAGCATGCAATGTATGTATGTGCGTGCATACTTCTGTATGTTCTCTTTAAAAGCGTCGCTCGGAAAAACCCTCATCTCTCGCTTTAGCACGTGCTGTGTACTAATGTGGGGCCTTGCGAGCTCAGGTATGCGACCAAGTGTCCTCATGCACAAATCATCCTAGTTTGCCACTTCATATGTAATGCTAATCGCTAAACCTTCAATTGGATGCTCAGTCAAAATATTAACATCTTGAAGAATCATGGTAATCTATCCATGCCTAAAGTGAAATATGTGTCTCTAACAGACCTCTCAACTAACACCGTAAATAGACTTCAATCAACATTTATATTTTGAATTTAAATTCATGTGTAACCTACTCTTGCTATGTATAGCCTGATTCGATCATCCATGTTCCACGTTCCACATGGAACGATGTCTCACCACCAACGTTTGGACACTCTATACACCAAAATGTACGATAAGTAACAACATTTTGGGTTTAGAAAATATGGTAGATGAATATGATCAAATGATACGTATAGGTTCCCATTGAATTTGACATACATATGTGTCCCGTCTAATGTAGTGGCAAACGTTTCGGATACGACTTTTATGTTTGATATTCAACCCAATTAACTATTAAATATCTTTGACATGCATATATCACCGGTTCTTTTCTCTTAAACATCTTCCCTTTGGCGATTGAATTCATATCAAATCCAAAATTGTCTAGCATATATTCATGAAGGACGCCATCATTCATTCTTTAAATGTCGGGAAATACCACCGAAGCCTTGTTTCAACATTATTATCCCTCGCACCTATATATGCTTCCCCATTTACATTATCTTCTCCATCCTCTTTAAACATTTCAAGTTTCTCACTATTGTATTTGTTAATTATGGGAATGTCAAATATGTTCATCATTGCCATTACCATACTGTCTAACTCATGATTTCATCGGCTTAGTATCGAAATTGATCTGCTTAATAAGATCATGATAATGTAATCAACTAATTAAATTGAGATTAGGATACAAATCAAGTTAACATCAATGCCACATGTCAACTAATTAAGTCAACCATATATGCATCCTCAAAATAGTTTAACTCATTCATAACAAATTGAACATTAAATTACAACTCTATATACGCACCCATAGCCTCAGCCACAAACGATTTTAATTTTGAGAAATCCTAAATCCCGGATTACAGATAACACTCATATAATCCGAATTCAACTACTACATTAAAGTATATCAAACTCACCTACATAGAGGATTATTTCAAATTGAAGGAACGCTGCTAGACAAGGCGGAGGACGATCTAGCAGCGTGGCAGGGAAAAGCTGCGCGAGGGGAGAAGCAAAGCAGAATGAGAGAAGAAGAAGGGCTCGATGCTGCCTTTCATTTCAAATGAAAAGCGGCTTTGACAAAAAGCGACTTTTATTTGAACAAGGGGTCATATGAGCAGAAGCACGCCCATTTCGTGTAAATTCTATAGCTGCTTTTGACATGTGGAGTTTTCTAAAAACTGCCCCTTGAGAGTCAGTTCAGAGCTAACTAGACAAGAAATTCACTTTTTTGGAAAGCCACTCTTGTCGCAAGAGGCTTTCAAAAAAGAAAGACATATTATCAAGAAAACTTGGAGTCACGGCATCTTGTAAAACGAAACTTCCAAAAATAGCAGTTCAAATAATTCTAATGTGAAGGGCAAATGGCAATGATAAACTCGATTGTATAACATTAAAGAAAAGGGGGAAAAACATTTTGTCCGAACTCTCAAGACTCATAGTTTGTTTTGTTTTTGGGATATTCACCCATAGCAACATAAGCCACTAAAATACAATGTTGGAGAACAGTTCAGTAAGAGTAAGAAACTACCAAAGTTCTTTGGGTTTTCTTATGTGGATATCAACCCAGACAACTAGTGTAGATTGAGCTTTAGCGGTTGGTGTCACATATCAAGAGGTCCAAAAGGTCCATGAATATTTTGATCATCAGATGAATGCCGTTCTCCAAATATGGCTCCTAACTTCGGCTTTGCTGGTTGGTTTGGGCCGAGGGGGAAGTTCCAGAAGGAATCTGAGTTTTCAAAAAAAATATAGAATGCAACAGCTGAAGCCAAAAAGAGTCCTAGAAGCATCAGGTATATTTGCCATTCTGCAACAGAAAGAAAAGAACACGTCAAGATATGTTCTGGTTCATTTATTTAGCATTATAACGATATAAAACCAGTTCAAGTGAATAGAGAGACCTTTCCATTCAGCCGGGACATTTAGTGTGGTAATCATAGCTCCCCATTCTTCAGAAGTAGTAAGCATGATCCTGGAAAAGACCAATGAATTTCACTTTGAATACTAGGAAAGTTGGGCTGTGAATCAGATAAATTTATGAATCTGAATCATTGAGGAGTAGTAGCGGATAGCATCATAATTGACACCACAGAATCACACGACAACAACAAACTTATATTAAGTTGTCATGGCCAAATATTCAAGTGAACTCAGTGCCCACCGTAACAATGACAAAAGTTCCAAAAAATCATTCAGGTCTGATAAGGAATTTAATATTTTTTTTGAATAAAGCCATTTTCAGCTTCCAAAAATACCTTTCACTAGGACAAAATTCCATTGACATAATACAAGTGCCTGGATGAAGTCTTCTACTCCAGTGAGAAATTTCCATTTTCTGTACCTCAACAACACAAAAATCTCCATCTTTGCTCCCACTGAAATTAAGAACAGTTTCATAAATTCATCTTTAAGGAAAGGCGAGATAAATGGAGCTCAAGAACAACTAAGTTCACATGCAATTATAGCAGAACTTGAAAATGAGCAAACAACACTGAACAAAGAGTTTGCTTTCTAAAAATGCGTAGTTAATTCCACTGTCCCAATCACGAGGGTCATTACACTGTATTAATAACTGATGAGACTTTGAAATGCTGCTTCAAATACTTACAGAGCAAGATATTTCCCATCCGAGCTGGTGGTCATCATCGCAGCTGGCTTTTTAAGAAGTCTCTTATACCCTATCTTATTCCATGTACTCATGTCCCAGACTGATGTCAATGCTTTCCCACCTATTTTATTTATAGAGATTAAAATGTGTAACTGTATATATGGAGTTAGAAAAGAATATATACCTTTCTGCACAGTGCAAAATAAGAAAGGTTTTGTCCCATCTTTAGAAAAGCAACACAACTCAATCTTCTCATCCTGTAGTCAAAAAGAAAAATAAGAAAAAGTAACTTGGAAATTGAAGAGGATAGTTGAAATACAGACCACTGGAATTACAGTGCATAGGAATCATACCGGGTTACGGGTCAAAGAAGTCAAAGGAACAGCATCATTAGTGTTCCATATTCTTGCTGATCCATCAGTCGATGTTGAAGCTAAGAATTCGGAGTCGAGGCTGGAAGGTTACATAATCAGCATCATGATTTAATATCCACGATAAGATTTTGAGGTAATTTATAGCATTTCAATTTTCATTGTCATACACATTTTCCCCTTTGATCATGCAATATTTACTTAACAACCTAATCTCAACTGATCTTTCTTTCTACCAGTAACCCAACACATAGAATAGCAATTAATACCCGGAATGCACACAATAGAATACTCTCAATAATTGTTTGATACATTTAGACACAATTCTTTCATGAATAAAATTCAAGTAGGTAGAGTGATGAGCAGGTATTGAGATGTGATAGAGAGTAAATAATTGTGAAAAATGTTTGTAGCGTAGAAACAGGCCTAAAGTTACCATTTACCAATAAATACAGAAGATGCATACCTAAAATCCATGTCACGAAAGGATTTATGTGCATTTGGCTCATCTATTATGGTGCGTAGGCTAGGCCACTCAAAGACTCTGAGATGCCCATCCTACAATACAATGAACTACGGATCAGTTTCATCACAAGGTCAGTGGCTTCATTATCTGAACATAATTACTACTTACCGCCCCACCAGAGGCAAATTTTGATCCGTCAGCACTAAATGCAACACAGTTCTGCAGACCGACACCCTGGAGTGGAGGTAGTTCTTTCACTACCAACTTCATGTTTCCCTCTCGTCCATACAACTCCACTAATCTACATTGTTCAACACATAATAATTTTATACTACAATCTTGGGTTGAGACATTAGTTAGATTACAGAATTTGGTAATGGTAGAAAAGAAAAGCATAAAATGTAATAAAGAATATTATGATAAAAAGAACCTAGCGGTGCAATGGTGGTGTGGCTTCAACTAATCTGTTGTAAAAAGGTTAAAGACTCACTGGCAGGTACCAGATGCGGTAGAGCAGACAATGTCATCTCCACTGGGATGAACAGCAATGTTGATCGGATCACCAGCATCTTCAACAACATGAGTAGCCTTGAGAGTTGAATTGAAAAAAGAAGAAGAATTTCAGAGAATCAAGTAAAAAGTAAAGAGAAGAGAAGGAAGGGGAATCTGAAAATGGAGGAAGGAGGGATAGATGAATACCTTGGGAGAGGAGGAGAGAGAAGCGGTGATAGGATCGAAGGCGAAGATCTCAAGAGCTGGAGGACAAGAGTGCCCTAACTGGCCCCTTCCCAGAACGACGAGATGAGCGTTCTCGGGACGCTTGATCCACGCCGCACATCTCACGGTACCCTTGTTCCTCTCCATCGAACAACAACACAGTTGCTTAATTACTCGGGTTTAGGGATAATTACGTTGAATGTCTCTCTCTGGGAAGAGGTTATTTAAAAGAGGCGGTGGCGGTGGCTGCGGCGGAGAAGACGAAGGAAGTCGTGAGGGAAGATGACGATGGTGATGATATCTTTGCAAGTCAACTGAAGCATTTCGGATATCCATTTTCTGATGCCCCTGGCCTGCTTCAACGCCGCGTTTATTATTTAATTGATCATTTCTATTAAATGTATAATAATAAAAACATCATTCTCATTTTAGACCTCTCCTTATACACTTGAATCTTTAGCTCCGAGCTATACTGTTACGCGAGGAGGATCACCAAAAGAGCTGAGGAAAGGAGCGCGCCAGAGAATCAAATCGAATCGCTACCCAAATGACATATATGCCTGATTGTTTGTTATGTGTCAGAGAAATGTAGGCGTAGGAAAGTTTTTACAAACATCTTATAAGTGTGTGGTAGAGAAAGTAAAAAAAGCAGGAATTGCTATCTCTCACTCGTCATTCTCAATCTCTCCTATTCTGCTCTGGCTTTCCCTTCCCTTCCCTCTACCAATCTGCAACCCTCCTTTCCCTAGAACGCAACAAATTGGTGCTTTCATTGAGAGCTAACACGAAGGGGCGACCTAGGAGAGGGCTACCTGATTGCCCAACGTGGCCAGAGTGAAGCCACCTAGAGTGGGCCATCGTGGGCGTTCTCGGGAGGGGCGACCTGGGAAAGGGCTACCTGATTGCCGAAAAGGCCAGAGTGAAAGCCGTCCAGAGTGGGTCAACGAGGACGTTGGTTCTCAAAGGGGTGGGTAATGTTACGATCCCACATCGGCTAGATGGGAAACCATCTAGTGGGATATAATATCAAGGGGTTCTCTCCCACATCAGACTAGTCTTTTGTGGTGAGCTCTTCCGAATGAGTCCATACGAAGCTGTTTATGGTCGAGCACCTCCCAGAATTCTAGACTATGTCAAGGGCACTTCGAAGGTCGCATCAGTAGATGAGCTATTGTCCCAGCGAGCAACATTGGTACAACAGTTGAAGGACAACATTAGTCGAGCCCAGCACCGCATGAAACAGCAAGCCGATCACCATAGAACCGATAAAGAATTTGCAATTGGAGATTGGGTATGGGTAAGGTTGCAACCCTTTCGACAGAACACAGTAGCTATAAGAAAGTCTAGTAAGCTTGCAAAAAGATATTATGGACCGTTTCAAATAGAGAGACGTATCGGCAAGGTGGCGTACCAGCTGAAGCTACCCTGCAATGCCCGAATCCACAATGTCTTTCACATCTCCTTACTTAAGTTATGCAAAGGGACAGCCCCCACTGTAGACCCTTATTGGCCAGAACATTTCAACAGGAACCAACCTATATTACAGCCGAGCAAGGCACTGGGATATAGGAGGCTTATGCGCCAAGGGAAACAAGTGCCATAAATGCTCGTCCAGTGGCAGGGGCAGACTGAGAATGAAGCGACATGGGAGGATGAAGATACATTTGGAATGGATTTTCCAAATTCCAACCTCGAGGGCGAGGTTCTCATTGAAGGGGGAGATATTGTTACGCGAGGAGGATCACCAAAAGAGCTGAGGAAAGGAGCGCGCCAGAGAATCAAATCGAATCGCTACCCAAATGACACATACGCCTGATTGTTTGTTATGTGTCAGAGAAATGTAGGCGTAGGAAAGTTTTTACAAACATCTTATAAGTGTGTGGTAGAGAAAGTAAAAAAAAGCAGGAATTGCTATCTCTCACTCGTCATTCTCTATCTCTCCTATTCTGCTCTGGCTTTCCCTTCCCTTCCCTCTACCAATCTGCAACCCTCCTTTCCCCAGAACGCAACATATACAGATCATCCTGAGTCGAGTCATGGCAGGTGGCCCAAAAATGGTGACAACCTTCTAGGCATCTGAGCTGTATCTCCAGCTATGGCTTTAATGACGGCCCTGGGCAAGTTCTGAATGGACAAATATTCCCCTGGCAGGGTAGTGCACGCGCGGCTCCATTGGCAGATCCTGCTGCAGTGTATGGCTGAAAAATTAGCACGAAACCTCCTTTTGGCATTAGCTGCTTCGACAGAAACGTCAGAGCCAGGTGAATGAAGAATGCTCATGCAAGGATGAGAACTTTGCAAACTGCCAATGATGATGCCAGAATCTTCCGCTTTCTTTAATAAGAAGAGACCAATTCATCTAAGGCAGACGAACGCGGAATCAGATTGACCAGCGCCAATTTCATGTTGCCTGCAAGGTTGCGAATCAGGGCACCTCCCATGCACATTCCGTCTCGAATCATCAAGCCTATATTGCAAATGATATTCGAGGAACACTGAGGTCAAGAATGCCAAACTCCTCTATTGCTCCACATAATAGGCTTGTTGTAGATCCCACATGCAGCTATGATAGTTGATTTATATGTAATTTGATTTTGGTGAGTTGATGTAATTCGAAAAATATACGTTTTTATGTTATGAATAATGTGGTTGATTACAATAGTTGAATTTTCAATTGATTAAGTGTTGATAAATTTAAAAAATGAATTATAGGGTTGTTGAATGAAATCTAAACATGGTTCATTAGAGTGAATTGTTAAATTAAAAAAGATATATTTTGAAACATTGATATGTTTAGGTTGATATTTTAATTTTTGATGATTTGGTTTAATGGAAATTTTTTTAATGGTTTAAATGTAAAATTTGGTTCATTAGAGTGAAATGTTTAATGTTTATTGTGTAGGAAAATTTAAACAGATATGAAAAATATAGAATCAGACCCGATGGTTATGTCAACGCTGGAACCACTTGATATGCCCATAATGGATGAGTTTGACCTAGATGAGATGAAATTTCTAGACCAACTTGATAACGAGAATGTTTTCATGGTCCATGAAGCGGAACATATATGAGATATTCCAGCTTTCAGTGATGTATCGGCATGCTATGATAATGAACCAACCGATGAGTATTCGGGTAGAAACTTGGGACAGCTTGGGTCAAATGGTGTCAGATCTACATTCAGTCAGAAAGCTGAAAGCAATATATGCAGTCCAAAAATACTCACTATTGCACGTGTTGAATATCTCACGAAGGAGTTTGACACTTGGTTGTTGGTTCTCCATTGTCGGGAAGGGGAGGCTAAATGTCTATGGCGTATTCGCATAACCAGGAAAAAAAAACTCTTCGTACTGGGAGGTAACAAAGTACCGAGGAAATCATGTATGCAACAATGACTTCATCGCTAAAGAAATGTTCATTTGACGAGACACTTCATTGTAGTGGACATTAGGGTTGTAATCAGCGAGAGATTGAGACTATCCCCTTCTGAAATAAGGGCTAGAATCTTCAAAGACTATAGCTATGGAATTCGATATCTTAAGGCATGGCAGGCCAGGCAACAAGCGTTGATAAATGTATTTGGAGATTGGGACAAATCGTTCAGAAAACCACATTTTATGCAGGCATTGGAGGATTCTAATCCTGGAACTATTGTTAGATGGCATCGCAGGAGGGACAAAGAAAATGTTTATATGGTCTTTTATCGGGTATTTTGGGACATGTATTGAAGTATTCAGGCAATGTCGACTCGGCTTATGCATTGATGGTACATATCTATATAGAAAGTACGATGGGAAGTTACTTGTCACAGTTGCTCTTGACGCCAACAACCACATACTGCCTATTGCATTTGCTTTTGGTTGAAAGTGAGAATAACTCGAGTTGGAAATGGTTCAAGAGGTGCATCTGTGAGGTGTGATAGATCGAGATGACCTATGCTTTATTTCATATAGGCACAACGACATTCTACATGCAATGCAAGAACCGGAATGGCGGCTCCTCATGCACACCACCATGTATTTATCCGACATCTACAAAGCAACTTTAATGTCAAAGTGAAGGATTCATTCTTAAAAAGAAAATGGGTCACGTGGCGCATCAAAGACAGTGCATCAATATTGACAGAGAGTATAAGGAGTTGATTGAGTTGCTACACGATAAACCGCAAGTGGTTAATTGGTTGGATGCTGTTGCGGATATGGCATCTGTGACACAACAGAAGAAGCCGAGCGGAAGAAGAGGCTATAGCATCCTGTGATGACAGAAGCTGGTATAGATGAATAGAAGGAATCAAGACAAGAACCAGAAAAGGCTATAGCATCCCTTGAAGATTCAAGGCTAAATCATAAAGAGAGTTTCTTTGTAGCCGATCAATCTAGAGGAGCTCTGGGTGATTGCTGCCGGCATAGCAATGGTCAGAGAGAGGCCCAGATGATCAGTGATCTTCAGCAAAGGCTTGGATGAAGGCAAGCAAGATTTGTTTCTAAATTGTGTTTTAGGAAACAAGCAGCATCTTCCAAATCCAGGGGACGATTTGAATCTTAGTAAACTTTCTGGGATCCAGAGGAGAATTCAAAAGTTAGCATTATCTGTTGGGACTGAAGTTGCTGAGGTGCGAAAGCTAAATATGCAGGCAGAGATCGAAGCAACAAGGATAAGATTGAATCGAATCAAACACACACACACACTGAGCAAAGATCAGAGACCGCGGAAGCAGAGAGTGATGGAGAGTTGATTGTCTGAGAGTTGAAGAGTGATCAGGATTGGAGTAGTCTGATCCTATCTTGATTCGAGGGAGTCAACTGGAGCGGAACCTCGTTGACTGACCGAAGTGTTGACAGCTGCAAAGTGTGTATTGCGCAGGCTGTCAGAGCGTGCTCTTGGATAGTGATGGGAGGTCATTGATCGAGGCGGAGCAACGCAGATTGTCCGACTACTAAGCAGGGAGTGTTTGGAGAAGTTGTTGACAGAAGCGTCAGCAACTTATCGGAAGATGTTATTGCAACATCATCTGGGTATATTTTGTAATAGGATAGGCTTAGAGTTGTAGAACTGCTAGCTGTCTATTACTAAAAGTAGATTACCCTGTGTAGCTAGTTTGTGTTGATAGATTGAGCGGAGATTTCAACTAGGCTAGGAGTAGTGGTGTACTCTAACTGAGATAGTGAAATCTTGAGGACTAAAAGTTGTCCTCCCCAGACGTAGGTGGTTGCCGAGCTGGGTGATCAAATCTATTTGTGTTCTTCAGGTTTTGCCAAATCAAAGCGTCAGCAACGAGTGGCAAAAGTTGCTGAAGCAAACTGTGGTTCTTCGTCAATAGCAACGCAGTGCAAATTTCAATTGGTATCAAAGCCGGTTGCTCGACACACTGATTGAGGTCCAGGAAGACACTGCAGATCGCCACAGCCATGATGAAAGAGGGGCAGAGCACCAGCAGACCACCACTGCTCGAGGGAGGCAACTATGACTATTGGAAAGAACGGATGAAAGCCTTTCTGAAAGAAATAGATGAAAAGGCATGGAGAGCAGTAATTATAGAATGGTCACCTCCATTAAGCATTGACCCATGGAGATACTTTCAAGAAGTCAGACGACAAATGGACAGCGGAAGAGGAAGCTACAACATCTAGTAACTCCAAAGACTTGAATGCTATATTGCTGCTGTCGATGCAAACAGTTTCAGGTTGATTTACAACTGCGACAGAGCAAAGTAGGCATGGGATATTCTCGAGATAGCTCACGAGGGAAGTGACAAAGTGAAAAGCTCAAGATTCCAGATGATCACCTTAAGGTTCGAGAACGTGAAGATGCTGGAGGAAGAGATCATCACATAATTCAATGCTCGTCTATGTGACTTGTCCAACGAAGCCTATGCACTTGGATAACCAATACCAGAAGAGAAGCTGGTCATGAAAGTTCTCAGATCTTTGACATCAAAATTTGATATGAAGGTCACAACCATAGAGGAAGGTTAGGACATCTTCTGGGAAGAATGTTGGGCTGAAGGCTTAGACCAAGGAGAAGGTAGAATCAATAGAAGAATCGGGACAACAACTAGGGCCTCTGGCAAAGAATTTCAGCAAGCTCTCAAGAGGATGATACAAAACTCCTCGTCTGTGGAATAGAGATCTGGCGGAAGAATTAAATTTAGGAAAGGAGGAAATTCCCAGAGAAAGAACCGAAATGCAGATCAAAGTGAAGAAGACAAGAAGGACAAGTCAAAGGGAATCCAATGATGGGAATGCGAATGATATGGTCACAGGCAGTAAGAATGCCCCAACTATCAAAAGATGAACAACAAGTCTCTAACTATCAACTGTGAAATTTGCAGCGCCTCTGAGTTACTGATTGTGTACAAGCAGTTGTTAGCAATCTCTTGTACAGTCGGATCTTGTGCAGCAAGGTAAAAACAATGAACAGTGATTTGTTCACCCAATTCGGCCAACTGCCTGCGTTTAGGGAGGACTATTGATAGAGCCTATTTATACACACTATTTAGATCCTAACCCTATGCTTGTTTGCATTATTTTGTGTACAAGATTACTGGTTTCTAGTGTTTTTGTATTTCAGGGCGAAACGAGGGCCTAAGTCGGATACGCGCTAACAGGCAGCGTTTAAGGAGCGCATCACACAGCCTGCGGAGCTAGCAGCGCAAACAGAATAGGAAGTGGCAGAGTCGACTACGGTGCGCAGACCGATTGCGCTAACCAAGGTGCAGTGCGCCATGCGCAGAATAGTGGTGTTTCCAAATCTTGACACCATCAGATTTGGAAGTTGCCAAGGTTGGGCCTCATGAGCAGTATATAAAGAAAGGAAGGCTAGGGTTTGAGAGATCATCATAACACAATAGGACGATCATAGAGGACCACAACACATGAGAGAGCGGCAGAACTGAAAAACACACGAGCCTGCTGAGAGGACCTGCGCTAGCCGACTGCACCAGCCGAGACACTTCAACCTGCACGCACCTGCTCGTTACTGTTTTCTTGGATACTTGAGATATTATTTACTGTTTCTATGATGTTTACTACTAGCATGTCTAGCTAAACGCTTTGTATCGGTTGAGCATGATTCTATGAGTATTTCCTTTGAGACTTGTGCTTAATGCATAGTTTGTTTGCTTGTATTAATTCTGTGCACACGGTTGACAGCTAGTTGCATGAGTAGGGGAAGCCTTGAACCGCAATCTTACTCTTGCTACTTGTTTGCTATATGTTAAACTAGTTGAATAGCTTGACGGTGACAACTAGGAGTAACGCGCTAGGATAATCAGTTGCTACTGTGACAGGATTCGTAGCTGCTTAGACTAGTCTTAAGAATTAATAGCTCATGAACTTTGATTGGAACATGCGCACATGTTAGGAAGCCTTGATCGGACACTAACTTGAGTAAACCGAACTATAGACGTTTAGAGTCGATGATAAGGAATACACTCATAGAGGATTGTCTGCGCCAATACTTTTCATAGTCATAGTACTTAATCTCTACTGCTTGCGCACGTCTAGTGCAATTCCTGCGTTCACTACTATTATTCGCGCACTTGCGCAACCCAATCACTCACACCCCCCAGTTTTCGTAAGTGCAGGTTACTAGTTAAAGCTAATCTATTTGCTTCCTGTGGATTCGACCCTGACTTAGCCGCTATACTAAGTGGAGAAGGAAGGAATTAATTTGACGCGCACAACGACTCGCGCTATCAACTATACTCTAGTCTCCAAGGTGCTCCGTACAACACAGATTCGACACGCGGCCAACCTATGCTACCCAACCTCAACTAGTAGTTCACACACAATCAGAACACCCTCTGATTTGTGTCTCACACACCTACGCACTCGAATTAATTCAAAATAGCTACTCCTCTGATCCCATAGACTCAGCCTATTCTAATTAAACAAATGTCTCCGTAGGTTGCTATAGCACACCCTTGTGCAACTACCTTGTGCAGGTTCTGTCTGTATCGTTCCAAAGCCTTCTGCTGAGCTGTTCAAACTCTGTGAGTGATCCTCACTCTGGGATGCTCCTCCTCACTCAGTGACCGCCTGTCACTAGCGAGAACAGGCCTTCTGCAGATTGTCCGAATTCCTCCACTCGATAACTCTCCTACCGCCTACCTTGATCAGCCAACAAGCAAGTCCTGTTCTGAATTGGCCTTCTCCGATCAAGCTCTGATCAGACTCTACAAGTCTTCGATCAGCCTCTACTTTAACCACTCAGCTCTGCGATCACGCTCTGCTCTCGGTGGTGATCTAATGTCTCCACTCGGCACTCTGAATCTCTCTTAGTGTTTTCTCGAATCTTGATGCTTGGATTCTATATTGGATGGATCATTTGCTGTTCTGCCCAGCCTCCTTTTCAATAGGAACACCGTGCTCCATCAATATCAACTTTAGGAAGTTCCTAAAAGATCTCAATAAGATCCTTCCTATCTCCTACTTTGTAGGATATTTGATTTCCCAATTAAATCTTCAAGCTCTGGCACGAAATCTTCACTAGAGATATTCTAAGAATATTTGGAAGCCTTCCGTTGCATAGCTACTTCATATTTGAATAAATTTCTCTTTGCGTCAAAACTGCTGCTCTGCTGCTACAGCTCCCTGCAGCTCCTGCTGTAGCAACTTTTTGTTCACTGAGCTTGTACACTCTGGCAGGTTTTGTCAATTGAATGCTAGTTGCATTATCAATCTCCCCCTTGGCATTTTTGACAAAACCTGATGTCCACTAATGCCTTGAGGTGGATATTCCCATGGTGGAAAATCTCCCTTGTCTCCACCTACTATTTTTGACAAAACCTGATGTCCACTGAGGCCTTGAGCTGGATATTCCCGTGGTGGCAGACTCTCCCTTATCTCCACCTACTCTCCCCCTTTTTGTTATAAATGACTGAGGGAGAGTGCTTGATCTAGCTAGGTAGATAACACACAGAGACCCAGAGTGGATCTCAGAGCTTTGAATCTAGCTGCACCCAGAGGTTTGGTGAAGATGTCGGCTGGCTGCTTGTCAGTTACAATTTTCTCAAGGATGATGATCTTCTTCTCTACCAGTTCCCTAATGAAGTGGTGCCTTATGTTAATGTGTTTGGTTCTTGAGTGTTGCACTGGATATTGGAAATGCTGATAGCACTCATGTTGTCACAGTAGAGAACCATTTCACTTTGATTCATCCAATATTCAGTCAATATCTGCTCATCCATACCATCTGAGCACAACAACTCCCTACTGCAATTTACTCTGCCTTGGCAGTGGAAAGGGAGATGATGTTCTGCTTTTTGCTAAACCATGATACCAGGTTATTCCCCAGGAAGAAACAACCTCCAGATGTGCTTTTTCAGTCTTCTGCGCATCCTGCCCAGTCTGCATCACAGAATCCCACCAGGTTTCCATTTGTGTCCTTGGTATACCATAGACCATAGTTCAGGGTCCCTCCAACATACCTGATGATCCTCTTGACCAGCTGCATGTGTCTCCTTCGGGTAGGCTTGGAACCTTACATAAACTCCTACTGAATAGGAGATATCAGGGCCACTGGCTGTAAGGTACAACAGGCTTCCAATCATGCTTCCGTATGTAGCTAGATTCATTTCAACTCCAACTTCATCTTTGAGAGCTTTGATATGGGTGGCAGCTGGTGTACGCTTGTGACTTGCTTTATTTAGCTGGAACTTCTTTACCAGATTCTGGCTATATTTGCTTTGTGATATAAAGATTCCGTCATTCTTTTGGCATACTTCCAGTCCTAGGAAGTAGGTTAGTTCTTCCACCATGCTCATCTTGAATTCATTCTTCATGTGGTCCACGAACTGCTTTACCAACTGCTGAGATTTGGAGCCAAAGACAATGTCATCAACATAAATCTGTGCTATGATTAGATCTGACCTGGTTCTTTTTACAAAGAGTGTCTTGTCAGTTCCTCCTCTTTCATATCCGTGCTTCTCCAGAAAAATAGTTACCCTCTCATACCATGCTCTAGGGGTCTGCTTTAACCCATAAGGGGCTTTCTTAAGCTTGTACACATGCTCTGGATGGTGAGGATCTTCAAAACCTTTGGGATGTGCTACATATACCTCCTCTGATAGTTCATCATTCAAGAATGCACTATTGACGTCCATATGGTGGAGTTTGAATCCAATGTAGCAGGACAAAGCCAAGAGAAGTCTGATGGCTTCCAATCGGGCTACTGGTGCAAATGTTTCATCAAAGTCCAAGCCTTTAATCTGGGTGTACCCTTCTGCAACTAGCCTGGCCTTATTCCTTGTGATATTTCCTTTCTCATCAGTCTTGTTCTTGAAGATCCACTTGGTTCCTATGATGTTCACTCCTTCTGGTCTGGCAACCAGATCCCATACATCATGTCTTTTGAATTCTGCCAATTCTTCCTACATTTCCAGTATCCAATATTCATCGCCCATAGCCTCCTTGAAGTTCTTTGGCTCTGCACAGGACAAAAAATAGGAATTGCAGATAGACTCACAGGTGCTGAAGTGATGAACTTCGGGTTCGTCTTCCTTTCGTGGGATCTCCAAGCATATTTGACAATGGATGGTTCCTTTGAAACTTCTTGGGAGGTTGCCTTAATGTTATGTGAGAGCCCTCACTGCTCTGTTCTGCAATAGTGTTATCAATGTGTTGATCTGGCGGCTCTACTTTGAAATTTCAAGTGTCTCTACTTATGCAGATTTGTGAACTAGCAGTTGCTGCAGCACACTCTTGTTCACTTAAATGTAGGCACAGCAGACAATGAATAGGACACAGATTTGTTCACCCAGTTCGGCCAATCTGCCTACGTCTGGGGAGGACTATTCTCCAGTCCTCAATCCACTCAACCAAAGGTTCAAAGCACACTCGGTTACAACGCACGCAACCTATGCTACTTTAACCCCGTGTGGACTACTCAACACAATCAGAACAAGCTCTGATTTGTGTCAGCACACCCTCTACAATATGTCAGTCTAGAATAGCTACAATTCTGTCAAAGAACTCAGCCTATTCTATCCTACACTACTCAGCAGGGTTGCTGCAGCAACAGCTGTAACACCAGCTGAAGCACTCTGTCCGCGTCGCTCCAAGGCCTCCTGCCGAGCCGATCGAACCACTCCAAGAGCGCTGTACACTCTGAGTAACTCCCCCTCACTTAATGACCACCTGTCACTAGTGAGTTCTTCCGCACGAACCTCGACCGAGCCTTCCACCCGTCAGTTCTCCCGCGGCTGCCCTTGATCAACCAACAAGCTCCACAGCTCTGAATTGGCTTCCAGATCAAGCACGAATCAGACTCTGCAAGTCCTGATTCTCTTCTGCAATACTCACCACAGCTCTGCGCTCAACGCTCTGCCCGTGTGTGTTGATCGAAGAACAACTCTCGTAGCACACCCAGAAAAATCCTCACTCTGAATTTCGTGTCTACTCTCGTGTATCTCTCAGCTTCGATCACCCTCTACAGCCCTCGAACCTTCTCCTTAAATACCCTCACCACTTTAAGCAATTTCCAGGTTTAGGCCATAGTCCCACAAGATCAATTATCTCCTAAAATCTAGGAGATTAGATTTGATTAATATCTTCAATGCAAATCTCCTTCTCTGACTAGCAAACCTTGCTGGAATATGCTCAACGGTATTTTAGAAATTCTTCTAAGCACTTTCACAAAGCTGCTATACCTTCAAAATGCACCCAGCACAAAACTGCTACTCGGACAGTTGAACCAGCACTTGAACCAGCACCTGCTGCAGCATCCCCTGCTGCATCTGCTGCTGGTTTACTTCTGCTGGTCTGCTTGATTGTTTGAGCTGCAACAACTCCTTGTTCACCTTTGCTGTAGCTGTTTGCTGCTGCTGGAATTTCCTAAATGCATTAGGAAACAATCCCATCAATTCTAAGGAAGATCCTCCAAGATCTCTACAAGATCATATCTTCACTTCAACAAATCTGCCCTTGTTCTTGAGAGACACTCCAGAAATATTCTCCTGAATATTCAGCTCTTTCCGGAAGCCCTTCGGTCCACTGATTTGTTGTTTGAATGCAATCTTCGAGAAAGCTAAATTTCTGCTACAGCATTTGTGCTGCAGCATCTGCTGTAGCACAAGCTGTCTGAAGGTGTGCAATACTTCTGCTGCTGAACTTCTGCTCCAGAGGTTGCTATTGCACTTGCTTACTCCACTTGAGTACTGAGATAGTCACTCTGCCCAGATTCCACAAGCTGATGTTTTCATGATCTCTTTCAGATTTTCGAGCTCCCCAAGGCAACATTAAGTCGCGCGCCTCGTGAAGACATTAGCCACTTAATGTCTTCATCTGGAGCGCTACTTAATGTCTTCATCTGGAGCGCCACTTACTGAGTTTGCTCACTCTGGAATGCTCTTCATCAGCTGTTTTCTTTCCATACTTGCTGTAGCAAGCTCTAGTTCACTTTGTAGGAGTTTGTCAATGATGCCACATACCTTCACATACTTCAGCGTCTGCTATAGCATCCTCTTGTACCACTTCTTGTTCACTTCTGTTCTACTTTGGAAGGCTGACTTCTATGTCTGAGTCTTCATCTTTGTAGCTGGTGGATTCCTCTTCTTCAACATCATTAATGACTACATTTATGAATTCCATCACCGTTTCTGTTCGCTTGTTGTAGACACAATATGCTCGGCTATTAACTGAGTAACCCAAAAATATCCCAGCGTGACTCTTCGGATCAAGCTTCTTTCTGTACTCCCGATCCCTCAGAATATAACAGTCACTCCCAAATATGTGGAAATATTTGACCGTGGACTTCTTCTGGTTCCAAAGCTCATAACATGTCTAGTTTGTTCCTTTTCGTATGGAGACTGTTGATATATAACCGACTGTGTTCATTTCTTCAGCCCAAAACTTCTGGGGAACTTTCTTGGCATGGATCATGACCCACCCATATCTTGAATTGTTTGATTCTTTCGCTCCACCACACCATTTTGTTGAGGAGTAATTGGAGAAGAGTACTAATGAGTGATTCCACGTTTGCTGCAGAAGCTATCCATAGCTTCATTCTCAAATTTCCTTCCATGATCGCTTCTGATGGCAGCAATTCTGAGGTTCTTTTCTTGTTCTAACCGGGATACCAGAGTAACTATCACTTTCACAGTGTCTGACTTTTCCCTTATGAAGTCAACCCATGTATATCTAGTATAATCATCAACACACACAAATGCATACCTCTTCCTTCCATAGCTTTCTACTTCCACCATCAAGTCCATGTGTAACAATTGAAGAGGTCTAATTGTGTTGATGTTGCCAATTCTGGGGTGTGAAGCCTTTTTCTGCTTACCTATCTGGCATTCACCACAAATGGTGCTCAGCTCACCTTTGATCATAGGAACTCCTCTGACTAATCCTTTAGCTGCAATTTTCTTCAAAGTTCTTAAGTTGATGTGGCCCATCCTTTTGTGCCAGAGATTCATTTTTTCTGTGTTGATGTTGCCATTTCTGGGATGTGAAGCCTTTTTCTGCTTACTTATCTAGCATTCATCACAAGTGGTGCTCAGCTCACCTTTGATCATAGGAACTCCTCTAACTAATCCTTCAGCTACAATTTTCTTCAGAGTCTTAAGTTGATGTGGCCCATCCTTTTGTGCCAGAGATTCATTTCTTCCGTGTTGGTCAACAGGCACGTTGGTGAAGGGGTTGTTGTACCAATCTTGAGTAAGTAGCAGTTGTTCTTTGATATGGTTCCCTGCATTATACACACTTAAAAACATGACAAGAATCTTAAGTGAAGTTTACCTGATGTACACCGTCACAGAGCTGGCTGATGCTTATGAGATTTGCTTTCTGTTCATCTACTAGCATTACATTTTTTAACTTGGGTAGCCCTTTGACTGCCAGAGTTCCTTTTCCCAGAACTCTTCCCTTCAACCCATTTCCAAACTTTACCAGCTGTTCTGAGTAGGGTGTCACATTCTTCATAAATGATCTTTCTCCAGTCATATGTCCTGAGCAACCACTATTAAAATACCAGCTTTCTTTGCTTGATCTCCTTGAGGTGCCAACAAGTGCATAGTGCATAGCTCTTTCTCATCTCTGCTGTTCGGGTACTGTAGCTGGTTTTAGGCATCTGACTATAGATGGACAGACCCTCTTAATGTGTCCTTAATGTCCACAAGCATAGCATCTTCGATTTCTATTTTTTAGACTTTTTCCAGTACCTTAATGGTGGTACAGGGGCTGCTGTAGAAACTTCTTGTTCAACTTCCCGGCACTCCTTTCCCAGTGTGATTGGCCAATTTTCTGATAGGTTTGGATCTGACAATGTTGCATTCGTCATCGTCGTTGTCAGTATAATCATCACTCCAATTGACTGAGAAGGATGTGGTCTTCCCTTTTTGTTTATCTGGACAGTTCACCTTTCAATGACCATATTCTCCACAGCTCTAGCACTGTAGTCCTTTCCTCCTCAACTTCTTCTCATCATCTTCTAAGGCAGGTTCCGTTTCTTTCCTTTGACTGCCTCTGTCTCTTCTAAGTTGTTGATTTGATGAATCAGGTCCAAAGTTGTTTGACTAGCAAGCCAATCTGATCCTCCCTTGAGATCTTCTCTCCTTCTATCTCAGCATTTTGTCCAACATTTTTGACCTTTGTTGGAGTGTCATCCTTGCTTAGTTTCATTTCAAATTGCTTGAGAGATCCTATCAGCTCTTCCAGCCTCATAAACTTGATATCTGAGCTTCTTCAATGGCTGTCACCTTCATGTCAAATCTGGTAGGTAATGATTTGAGAACTTTCCTTGTCAGCTTCTGTACTGAAATTGGTTCTCCGAGTGCATGAGCTTCATTTGAAAAATCACACAGCTTAGCATTGAATTCAATGATGAACTCCTCCTCTTGCATCTTTAGGCTCTGAAACTGAGAGGTAATAATCTGCATTTTGGATGTCTTTACTCTATCAGTGCCTTCAAGAGCTGTCTGCAAAATCTCTCAGGCTTGTTTTGCAATGTCGCAGTTGGAGATCAACCTGAAATTGTTAGCATCTACAGCAGCAAAAATAGCATTTAGAGCCTTTGAGTTACCAGTTGTTGTAGCTTCCACTTTACCAATCCATTCCTCATCGGGTTTTTTCCAGGTGACTCCCTTCTCATCAATCGTCAATGGAGGAGACCATTCAGCCACAACAGGTTTCCAAGCCTTCTCATCAATAGCCTTTAGGAATGCTTTCATTTTGGTCTTCCATTACCCATAGTTGCTCTCTTCCAATAGAGGTGGCCGGCTCGTACTCTGACTTTCCTTCATTGTTTCTTGCTCTTCTCAGCTAGGCGCTCAGGATCTTTACTCTGTGTGTCGAGTTATCGCTATGATACCAATTAAAAGTGGCAGCACCTTTAAGTTACTGATTGTGTACAAGCAGTTGCTATAGCAACCTCTTGTACAATCGGACTTGTGCAACAAGGTAAAAACAATGAATAGTGATTTATTCACCCAGTTCAGCCAACTACCTACGTCTGCGGAGGACTATACTCCAGTCCTCAATCCTCTAGTCTCAAAGGTGCTTCGTACAACACAGATTCGACACGCAGCCAACCTATGCTACCCAACCTCGACTAGTAGTTCATACACAATCAGAACACCATCTAATTTGTGTCTCACACACCTACACACTGGAATTAATTCAGAATAGCTACTCCTCTAATCCATAGACTCGGCCTATTCTAATTAAACCAATGTCTCCGTAGGTTCTAATTGCTATATCACACCCTTGTGCAACTAGCTTGTACAGGTGCTGTCCGCGTCGCTCCAAAGCCTTCCGTTGAGCTGTTAGAACTCTGTGAGTGATCCTCACTCCGGGATTCTCCCCCTCACTTAGTGGCCGCCTGTCACTAGAAAGAACAGACCTTCTGCAGATTGTCCGAGTTCCTCCACTCGACAACTCTCCTGTCGCCTACCTTGATCAGCCAACAAGCAAGTCCTGCTCTGAATTGACCTTCTCTGATCAAGCTCTGATCAGACTCTACTAGTCTTCGATCAGCCTCGACTTTAACCACTCAGCTCTGTGCTCACGCTCTGCTCTCGGTGGTGATCAAATCTCACCGCATGGCACTCTGAATCTCTCTCATTGTTTTCTCGATGTCTTGATGCTTGGATTTTGTATTGGATGGATCATCTGCTGCTCTGCCTAACCTCCTTTTCAATAGGAACACCGTGTTAGGAAGTTCCTAAAAGATCTTAACAAGATCCTATCTCCTACTTTGTAGGAGATTTGATTTCTCAATCAAATCTTCAAGATTTGGCACGAAATCTTCACTAGGGATATTCTAAGAATATTTGGAAGCCTTCCGTTGCATAGCCACTTCATATCTGAACAAATTTCTCTTTGCGTCAAAACTGCTGCTCTGCTGCTACAGCTCCCGCTGTAGCAACTGCTTGTTTACTAAGCTTGTACACTCTGGCAGGTTTTTTCAATTGAATGCCAGTTGCATTATCAAACTGGAGTGATGAGGACAGTGGAGAAGAAACTGAGAAGAAAAGCAACATTGCCCCTACTACTATTGATGCCATTGAAAATTCAGATTTTATAAATTCCGAGATTGTCTATGGGATTGTCGAATCAGATAGCAGTGATGATGAAGAGTTCTAAGATAATTTACTAAAAAGAGACTTTGCCTTGCGGCACGAAGGATTGCTGAAAGTTGTAGAGATCAACAAGGAGCTGCAGGCCAAGATAGTCTCAGTTGAGAAAGAGAGAGATGAACTCCAGAAGATAATTACCTTTTTCAGATTAGACCAAGGATCTGGAAATAGAAAGATGAGAAAATTGAAAAGGTCAGTCTGCACAGTGATATAGAGAAGAGAGACAAATGTAGATAAACAATCATAGATGAGATCTTATCTTACCAAAGGTATGGAGGTGAAACTGCCGGACTTGGATACACAATAGAAAGGGGCTCTAGAGTAACAACCTTTGTCAAAGCTATGTATACAAAAGGGGTTGATCCAAAATAACAGAGGAAGGAGGCTAACACCAAGCAAGAAAAATAATGCCGGCAAAAAAGGTCCAGAAGAGAGAACTAGAGGTTGCTGCAGCAACCTTCTCCGTTGATGGATTGTATTTATACGATCCATCGAATTGTTTATTCCCATAGTTTAGTTTCATTTTGTGTGTGAAAGATTACTTCTTGGTAGTCGTATCGCATCGCAGGTGTATCAAGACCGCTTGGAACTTTATTGCGCATTCGGACGAATATAAACCAATTCTTGGCAGATTGACCTCTTTGTCTTTGAAGGCTCGCCGAGCGCATGATTCTTATACGATCAAGGCGTGCTATAGCTTGTTGGAAAGCTAACTCCAAGGGATACAACTTCTACTCAAGAAGAAATTCAAAGGTTTAAAGGGTCAAACGAGCGAGATTCTAACACTGTAGAAGTGATCCGCCCAAACAGTGGGAGAATCACATTTGACTCGCCCAAGCCAAGAGTGATCCGCCTAGCTCCATTGCACACTGAGTATTTGACTCGCCCAAGGGTGCCCGAATCACTTTGAAGACAGCCCGAATCAAAAATGATTCGCCCAAGCTTATGAATCCACTTTGAGTCGCCCGAATCACTTTGAAGCTTTCCCGAATCAGTTGACTCGTGCAGCAGGGGATGAGCACTGAGTATGTGACTCGTGCAAGCTGCCCGAGTCACTTTTACAAGCCTTGCACGAAATCACTTTTGATTCGTGCAGGAGAAGGAAATCAGCCCGGCCCAATTTTAAAAGTGTAAAAAGGAGGAAAGAAACCATAGTTTCTAGAGAAGTTTTTGGACATAGTTCCTTGCTGGAGCAACTCGGACGACGACTGGAATCAAAGGAGAGAAAGAGTAGCTGCTTGCCGGAGTTACTATTTATCGCCGGAATTACTAATCATCGCGCACTGTTCATCGTTTACTATTCATCGCCGGAAGTACTAATAACAGTTTTAGTGTTTTTTTGGACCCAGTTTATTTTCATTATTGCTTTAGATGGATTGTAGTAACTAAATACTAATTCGGTTTCGGGATTTGTATTGCAACGAACGGTTTAAGATACTTATGTTTTCATAATTCAATTCAGTGAAATATTATTCTTGAACTTAAAGGCATGCTTGTATGTTTGATTGGAGGAACTTAGCGGTGATCTAGTTAGACTAGCAGTGCATGATATTCGACTAGCCCAATATTAGAGTAAGCCTAGCGGTGGAATTAGTATTGGTAACTAAGAGGATAAATATTACATGTACATGATAACTTAGCGGTTATGAGTAGGTAGAACATTGAAGTCAACATTACCTTAGCAGGATTGTTAGACTAGAAACAATAGTTTTACTAATTGATACATGTTTTAATCGATGATTACCAGTTGCAACACATATTCCTGAACTGATTTTCTCTGAATTTGATAAATAACAAACATTCTTCCTACAACCCCCTTATAGTGTGACAATTGTTAATGAAACTTTATAACTGATTTCTCTCTTTGGGTTCGACCCTACTTACTACTTGCTAGTGTAGTAGGAGAATACAAATTTGGCGCAAACAACGACGTGCCGTCATCCACTCACAGGTAGAACTTCACTGAAAACACAGGTGTTATTTCTCTGATCAATTGGGGCACATTCAACGGGATTGCTTCGTTTTAAATAATTAACGGAATCCACACAGAAAATGTCATCGGAGGCGCAAAGGGGGAACCAGAAAATATTTGACTAACATTCTACCCTACAAAGCTCATGTTGTTACACAGACCAAATGGAGACAAAAGATTAGGGTGATGGTTAATGACCATACTCAGAAGCTATTGCCAGACGCAGGTACAACAGTATTGGAGACAAGTTAATCGGAGGGATAGGAATCAGAAGTAAAGGTCCAAGGGAAAAGAGATTGAAGTTGATGCAATAACTTCTTTCGCTCGGATCTAACGATGTGTAAAGGGATTTGACGAGACAGTGCTCGACGAATAAATGACTGACACCTGTCCCAAATTTTTTTATAGAAAAAGGGGATTAACGGATTTTTCTACGACTTGGTTATCGTCCTTCAACAACCTCCGATGACATCCTACCCCTACCAACCAAAAAGGTGGTATGAATTAGAGGCGGAAAGGTCTCCAAATCAAGCTCAAGTGTTGGGTCAAAGAAGCGAAACCACATCGGCACTCAGAAGACTTCAACTACGGAGTCTGTGCAACAACCATGTTCTATTCAGATAAGGGAACCCTTGGAGGTTCCATTGCTGACCTAGAAGTCTTTCAGAGAACCGAACTTAGTAGAAGAAGGGCCGTCTTCTAAAAGAAGGGTGGTTGAAGTAGATGAGGATCTGGCTTCAAAAGTTGAAAGCGGAAGATGATACTAAAGCATCTCATGAAACTCGGTCAACGAAGGCCGCTGACAATCAACTCACAAAGCTGCCGAGTTCTTCCACAGAGGAATACGAGTCCGAGGTGGAAAGCAATGATGAAGATGAAGAAGCTAGAGAAGATGAAGGTGCCACTGAGGAGGATGTGAACAAAGGCAAGGAACCCAATGAGATTCACTCGATGAGTGCTGAGTCAGAGTCAGAGTCTGCGACTCTAGATTGCCTCCTCCAACAAAAACTAGTGAATCGTTCAAGGGACCTCATGTGCCCCCGAAGAAGATAACCGGGTTATAGCACAAGGGCATTGGTTCCAAAGCAAGTTTTTGTCCGGATCGTGGGAGGTGGTGGTGAAGCGTGAAATTTGATGCGCCCTGCTGGTTACATCGGTTGCTGTAGCACTCTCTGTATCGCTTTGTGGAATGAGTTTCTCTGGCCGAACCTAACAGACACCAAACAATTTGTTCACCCAGTTCGGCAACTGCCTATGTCTGGGGAGGACAACTCCAGGTCCTCAAGGTTTCACTATTCACGGTTACAGTACAATGGATTCCAGAAACATAGCCAACGCTTGTTTCAACCACTACTTCTAACCTAGATCCACCTCATCTCAATCTGATCACACAGATTAGCTCTCAGCTTGATCACACAGACTCGCTTCGCACTACCTACACACTTCCAGTAAAGAATAGCTACATACCTGATGCACAGACTTAGCATATCCTATTACATTGTGTAGTAGACGGTGTGCTATAGTAATCTTTGTAGCAGAATTGCTGTAACTTCTGTCGGTGACTTCTCTAGCACCCTCTACCAAGCCGTCAAACTCTCATTGAGTTCTTTCAACTCAGATATCGCTCCTTCTTAATCAATGCCCACTGGTCACTGTCAAGGAGAACAATTTAGCTCTCCAACAGCCTACGACACCACCTGTTCGAAGCTGTTCTCCGAAGTAATTGATTAATCCTTCAACGAGCCGCGCTCCGGTTGAGTTTTGTGGATCAATGCTAGATCAAACTCAACGAGTTCTGATATCCTCTGCGCTGAACCCAATTCCATCACTTTAGCCTTCTGCTATTAACTCTCGTTGTGTGTGTTTTCTGCTTCGATTCCATTGTTAATTGCTCTCCCTCTGGATTGCTCTGTAGCTTCATCAATCATCAACTCCAGAAACCCTAGATGCCTTAGAATTCAAAGTGCAACACATCATCTTTTGAATCTTCTATTAGATTCTTGCTAAGCTGTCGAGATTTGGTTTCCTAAATCAGAATTTAGAAACCTTATCTTTCTAGATCACTTCACCGGATGATGACGTCTGCTGATCACTCGATGACGTTTGCAAAGCTCCTTGAACCTCTGCGATACCAGTCGTACCTCTCTCGACTCTCTCCGTGCAACTTCAAGATGTCCGGCCATTCTGCGCTAGCTTCAAAACATAACGGGTTGCTATAATAGATTCTGTCATTTGTCTTTTGCCCAAGTTGCCTAAGCTTTTGTGGTCCACAAAGTGCTATAGCACTTTCTTGTGCCTTGTCGTTGTACTTTTTTGCTGTTTTGTCAGTCTTCAGATTGTGCTTCAGCTTCGATCTTCAGGGAGTGCTGAAGCATCTTCTTGTGCTATTTTGTCAAGGATGTCATACCTCAACAATCTCCCCCTTGGCATTTTGACAAAACTAGAACAACACTATTAATGACTACCTGGCGTAATAACTAGCTATCTATGCTAGGCAACTGCTTCTAAATATTACACTTGAGTTTAGAATTCCTAAAAAACTAAACCTTATAGATAGAATGTCTTAGGAGCTTATCAGTGTTTAGCTATTACAATCTTCTACCTCTTTTTGTCACAAATGACAAGGGCTATAGAAAATGCTGGTGTTTATTCAGGAACCACGCACAATCCCAAGGCAGCTCTGAGTTCCTCGAACCTAGCTCCATCCAATGGTTTTGTGAAAATGTCAGCCAGTTGCTTCTCAGTCGCTATATGGTTCAGCATAATGATTTGTTTCTCTACCAGGTCTCTGATGAAGTGGCGTCTGATGTCAATGTGTTTGGTTCGTGAATGCTGCATAGGATTCTTGCTAATGCTGATGGCACTCATGTTGTCATAGTAAATAGTCATAATACCCTTTTGAACCCCATGTTCACCTAGCATTTGTTTCATCCACATCAGTTGAGCGCAACAGCTTCCAACAGCAATATACTCAGCTTCGGCAGTGGAGAGGGAGATAGTGTTCTGCTTTTTGCTAAACTAGGAAACCAGGTTATTTCCGAGGAAGAAACTTCCTTCAGATGTACTTTTCCTATCTTATGCACAACCTGCCTAGTCAGCATCACAATACCCTACCAATTCTGCACTAGTGTCTCATGTGTACCACAGTCCATAATTGATTATGCCCCCAATCTATCTGATAATTCTCTTCACAGTCTACAGGTGGCTGAACGAGGTCGTTATATGCGCCAACTTTGTTATTTATTTCCTACAAGCACTAGTGTAGTGGCAAGAAGGGTCGATCCTCTAGAGAGCTGTCAAGAGTACACTCACGAATAGTAATTAGGAACTTGGGGGGTTTGTGTCACAAAATTCAAAGTCGCAGTGAAAGAAAATTCAGCAATCGCAAAAAAAAATGCAGAAACGGCGACTAAGAGTTCAATGAGAGAAACATGTATCGGCTAAGACAATCCTTGTACTCGTATCATCGACCAACCCAACGTATCCTATAACCTAGGAGTTCCCTCTAAGGATACATCCACATGCTTCATGGCTACTTTTAATTCAGTGGTAGCATACGTTAAAACCCTAGTTCGCTAGAACCGCGTAATGAGTCAAGCGAGTTATCCTAAGATGACTAGTCTTAGTGATATTAATCCTATAGTTCCAAAATTGTTATCTCCTCTAGGTATCAAACAAGTAATGATAGACAATCAAATACAAGGCTAACATTCTACGCTAGTAATCACTTAGACATGCAATTCATCATCATAAGAAATCAGCGCATAAGAATAATTTTGCAAAATACTATGAAATATAATGAGGGTCTCAAGTCACACATTGCAATTCATGCCTTAGCCAATACACAATGAAATTAGCTACTCATAGCTTGGGAATACATCATGAATTTGAAGTAAATGTAATGAGAAGTTATACAAAAATTATGATGAGGTTTCGTTGCGGGAGATGCAGCCAAACTCCAAAATCTAGCTTCTTCGGTAAAGTAGTTGCTTGAAACTTGAATGACTGCCAGTGTGTTTTCTGTCAAAAAGATGTCTAAAACCGTAGAGAAGCTTTCCTATTTATAGGAGAATTAAACTTTCTAATTTCTTCAGCAGTAAGTCACACCAAGAATTCCTAATTAGATTGAGAATAAAATTAGAAATCTGCAAATGGGTGGGCCTTAGACACGATTGCTAATCAAAGCTCTATCTCCCGATTGCTTTATTGTATGAGCTCCGTTCTTTCAAGAAAGTTATAAGTGCTTCTTTCCTCTTCGCGATGATACTGGATTTGCACTAACAAATTCCGTATGAGAAAGTTATGGCCTTTTGAAGTTCTGCTCTTTTCTGCCCATTTTTGCTCAGATTCGTCTTAGCTTCTCAAATACACCTACAATAATAAACCACAACAATGCAACATCATATTGCACATAAATGTGTATAAAGGTGCGAGATAATTATCATCCATGGGCATATACATACGCCTTATCAAACTACCCCACACTTAAAACTTGTTCGTCCCGAACTAGAATAAGGCATAAGAAAAGAATATAACTGTAGACTAATCCTTAAGTAAATCTTTATGATACTTCTGCCTTCCCTTTCTCAACTCTACCTTGCTGAAGACTCATAACAAGTACTAACAAATGAATCAAATAGTGTTACCTTAATGAATCCGAATAGAGTTTGTTTCAGATGATTGGTAGATAGGTCTTTTAAGCCCATGATCGCCACGTCTCCATTCTGAGAAGTTATGAAATTTGTGATCAATCTCAGCTACTTTCTTTAGCCTGTGATCAATCCGTAGTCATAGAAGTAGTGAGCTTGATACATTGCTTTGCATTGTCTTTCAGTTGCTGACATTTTCTATTGATTTGATCGCATTTCGTCTTTGCATCGTCTTTTGAACTTTGTTCAAATTTGATGGGCAGCCTTTGGCTTGCATGTGCTTGTCCTTCTTTCTTTTCTACTTCCTCGAACCGTTCCAGTCAAAGCCTTTGAACAACAGCTATGGAACGCGCCCCGCTCTTTTCTCATCCTCGTCCCTTTTTGCGCGAGTCAAGATGGGGGGTCACCACCTATTCCCAGTTACTCAAGACTAGAGATAGGAAAATTGTTTCTCCGTCCCGCCACGTTGAGGTACAATTTAATTTGGTGGCGGAGCTACTATCGAGCTCTAAGACTTACGAAGCGCTATCCTCCATAACTTCGATCAATCACAAAAATTCAGAAAGTTCTGGAACTTTGAATGGCTTAGATCAAGCTTCTCTCGAACATTTCTATCAACTCCATCTCCCTAATACACTCAAATTCAAAAAAGTTTTGCTAAATGGATTTAAAGGTTAGTAAAAGTCAGTTATCAAACACACGATAAAAGTTGAATAAGAAGTTAGTAGAGTTACCATGTCGAAGTACCATGGAATGTCGCCTTGGGTCATTCTTTTCCTTTCCATTGTACCACTCAAAACAAAATTTTGCTGAAAATAAACTAAACTAATATGCATGCTGAAATAAACGTGCAAATGAAGATACGAAGTACTAACCCCCACCCCACACTTAAGAATTAAGTCGTGTCCTCACGGAATGACTTAAACTAAAGATAGGAACGGGAACAATACAAGACACAAATGAAAAATGAAATACGAATACTCCCCTGATAGTGCGTCCGGAAAACCTTCCTCTAAGCTCGGGTTGCCACCCGAGAAGCGCCATTGTTTAACGTCCTTGGCTGAACAAAACTATATGCTCAGGACATGTACTCAGTCTCGGCCAGATCGTACTCTTGTGTTTCGAGTACCACGTCATCAGAATGGTAGGGCTTGACCCTTGTCCGTTAACCTTGAAAGGTTCACCTCCATCTTCTCTTTTTAGCTCCAACGCCCCGTAGTCGTAGACTTTGGTAATGATATAAGGACCTGTCCATCTGGAGCACAATATTCCAGGCATTAGACGTAAACTAGATGAAAACAAGAGTACCTTTTGTCCAACGGTGAAGGTGCGTCTGAGAATGAATTTGTTGTGATACATCTTTGTGTGTGCCTTGTAGTCAGATTGGCTCTCGTAAGCTTCAAGGCACAACTCCTCTAGTTCATTCAGCTGGAGTTTCTTCTTGATACTTGTAAATTTTAGATCAAAATTACATGATTTAATGGCCCAAAACGCCTTATGTTGTACCTCAACCCGAAGATGGCATGCTTTTCATAGACGAGGCGGAAGGGTGTTGTCTCGATGGGCGTCTTATATGCTGTCCGGTACGCCCAAAGAGCATCGTCTAATTTGCAAGACCAATCCTTTTGAGAAGGCTTAACCATCTTTTCCAGAATCGACTTTATCTCTCGATTTGAAATTTCAACTTGCCCCTTAGTTGGCAGGTGATATGCAGTGGAGACGCAATGGTGAACACCAGCCTTGGCCGAATCATCCTCCAGCTGAATGGATCAACCTGACTCGAGGAGACGATTGACCAACTCAAATAGACTTGACCGAATCAAAAGTGATTCGCCCATGGAAGAAGCGTGCTACCCGAATCAGCTTAGCTCCATAAGGATTTTGACCGAATCGATTGAAAGGCTTGACCGAATCCAACGTGATTCGCCCAGGAAAAAGTGATTCGCCCAGCTTCATTACAGCCCTGAGATATTGATTCGATCGAATCAACTAGAGCGTGTCCGAATCACTTTTTATAAGGGCATTTGTCAAATTCAAATTACTGCTCAATTCCCAATGCAAGTAGTATGAAGAAAAGCGTCGCTTACACAAAAATTTTGTCGATTTAATCACAGATGCTTGCTAAGGGCAAGTCCATAAGCTCATGACAACAAACTCATTCCCAAGTTTTAGACTATACGTCATAATCCGTAAGAGAAGAGGAGTTTTGACATTGAAAATTTTAAAATTTACTCGTATAAATCTTGATGCTTAAGTAATAAATTACGAGGGTCATACCTTAGACGTTTCCAAAAAGCGAAATGCAAATGCCTTACTCACACACATGGTTTTTGGAGGGCGGTCGGGAGAAGTGGCATCGAGGCATCTACAAGAATTCAACGGGATATGTCGGACTCTAAGACCATATGCTTCCCCTGAAGAGAGGTTTAAGTTAAAAGTATTTCTCTTCAGTTTAACTAACTTAGCAAAAGCTTGGTTTTTATCTTTGCCTTCAGGGAGTATTAGAACTTAAGAGCAAATGCAAAGGAAGTTTCTGGATAAATATGATCCCCCTGCTAAAGCTGCCCAAGTAAGGAGAGAGCTGTCCAACATGAGACAAGGGTCAATTGAGTCCATGTAATATTATGTGGAAAGATTTAGTGCCTAGGAACAAAGTTGTTGTAATTTGAGTATTAAAGAGGAAATGCTTGTAGAATATTTATTGGATGGGTTGAGGCCTTTGGAGAGGAGGTTGTTAGATGCAGCAGCTGGTGGCGCGGTTTTGAATTTGACACCTGCTGAGGTGCGAGAGTTGATGAATGATCATGTCGATAGAGCTAGATTCAGGGAAGATACCGGTAGGAGAGATGAAACCGGAAGAACAAGGATTGTCTCACAAGTGGACTCCAATCCAAATCACATGGCCACTGAAATTAAGGAGCTCAAGTAGTTGGTGTAGAAGCTTATGGTTGGGCAAGTCAGTGGAGTTAAGGCTTGTGAATTTTGTGGTGCTGCGAGCCACAGAACCGATGAGTGTCCTAGCCTACATGAAGAAGAGGCAGTTGATGTTAATGCTATGGGAGGAGTCCAACATTTCAACAATAGGCAAGGACCTAGACAATTTGGAATTACGGCAAGTGGTTTTAGTTAGAGAAATGAGGGAGGATTCCCAAACCAACAAGGGCATAATTAGAATCAAAACCAATAAGGGCAAAACCAGGCCCAACCTTACCGCCCTCCATATCATCAACAACAAGAGAGACACAATGCTAATGGGCAGTTTCAGCAAAGGCGCAACCACAACCAAGCTGGCCCGAGTAATGCAAACCAAGCTGGTCTGAGCAATGGGAATTCAGGAAAGTCCTTAGAAGAAGTGGTTAAGGAGTTGGCGATTAGTGTGCAAAAGAATGAGAGCACCCTAGCTGAGTTATCGAAGCATATGTCCCAATTGGCAGCCACCGTGTCCGAGCTGAAGAATGATAAAGATAAGGGAAAGTTGCCCTCACAAACAATTCCCAACCCAAGAGGAAATGTCTGTTCGGTGACTTTGAATAAGTGAGAAGAAGCTTCAAAGGGTGGAGACCAGCAGCCCAGCCAGCACCGAAGAGACTAGAGACAAGGGAGAAAATTCAGAACCTTTGGTACAAATTTTTGATAAAATAAGTTCTAACCCCCAGCTTCCATTTCCTAAGCAGATATCCAAATCAAATGATAATCCATCAGTAGTGGATCAAGAGCTATTACAGCTATTCAGCAAGATGGAAGTCACAATCCCACTCCTCGACGCAATCAAACACATTCCGAAGTATGCCAAGTTCCTTAAGGATTTGTACATCACTCGACGAGGAGGACCTGAGCAAGTAAATCTGAGCCCCAACGTCTCGGCCATTATTCCATCCAAGGTAGCATCGAAATGTAAGGATCGAAATACCTTTACAATCTCTTGCATGATTAATAACGTTCAATCGAATAATTGTATGTTGGATTTGGGTGCCTCGATTAATATCTTGCCTTTTTCCTTATATGAAACATTGAATATCGGTCCTCTTAGACCCACTAATTTTACAATTCAAATGGCTGATAGATCATGCACAAAGCCAAAGGGTCTTGTTGTTGATGTGCTAGTACAGGTAGGAACACTTTCATTGCTTGTAGATTTTTATGTCATCAAAATGGAGGATGAGAGAGGCTCTTCACCTATTCTGCAAGGGAGACCATTTATGGCAACCACGAAGATGAAAATTGATATACATACGGGTGATCTCTCCATGGAGGTAGAAGGGGAAGTGATCAATTTTAATATTCATAAGCCTATGCAGCTCCTACCAGACCTTGCAGGAATACAAGCCTTGGACACCATCGAAGATGCAACACTCACACAATGTGGGGAGGACATATCGGAGCTACACACCAAAGAGGGGCTGAACACCAAGGAGGTTGCTGCTGGGCAATTAATCCATGACATCCCTAGGTATGATATCAATGCCATTAAATTGTGCAATAAAACTATCTTCACCCCATTTGTTGTGCAGCCTCCGGAGATTCAATTCAAGCATTTATAGGAGCACCTGAAGCTTCACATTCCGCCTACTATTCCACTTGACATTCCACCCGACATCCCGCCTGATGAGGCGTCCCATTTGGCTAACTCGGCATGTGCTTAAATGAGAGGTATCGTCGAGCCAAAGACGTTAAACAAGCGCGCTTTGCGGGAGGCAACCCGGTGTTTTATTTTTGAGTCTTAGTGTGAATCTATTTAGTGTATAAGAGAGTCCTTCATGTTAGAATTCATTAGAGTCTTAGTTGTTTGAATAGCAATCTTTTTGAGTTTTCTTCTTAGTGAATACGGCGCCCTAAGGCAACATTATTTCCGCTCCAGCGTCACACTTTAGGCGACTTAATGTATGCGTGGGGTGCGCGATCTAATGTCTTCTTGGGGCGCGCCCTAATCTATTTTTTGTGGTTTTGTTAGTTGTTTGTTTAATTTGTTGAATTTTGCATGACCTTCCTTCCCTTAGATTTCACCATGAGGACACGGTTCGATTCAAGTGTGGGGTGGGAAGTGAGTTAGCTATGTTCATCATGTTTCCCTTCGTGTTAGCTTGCATTAGTTAGTAGTTAGAGCATATTTGTTTTTTTTGTGATGAGCTGCTGAGTTGCTGCTGTTTTTGTGCGTATATCTTGCTGAGTTACCGTTGCTTTTTGAGATTTATATCATGCGATATAGCGGTTGAATTCGTGAGTATATGTTGCGATGCTTATAAATGATATCCTGCTGATTTGCTGCTGAATTGCTGCCGAGTTTATGAGTCATTGCTGCGATGTAAATGCTGATTTTATGAGATGATGCTTTCTCTTTGAAGTTTTGACATGTATGCTTTGCATTGTTTCTGGAATATTGTGATGCTTGCGCTTTATTGTTATATGTTCCTTTGAGCTGAGATATTTCAGGGTGGAGTTGATAGAAATGTCCTAGAGAAACTTGACACTCATTCGGAGGTTCAAAGGATTAGTTGCGTAGCGCTGAATTTGTGGAGGCTGGCACTTACAGTTATGAGGGGTGACATTCATTCACTCCATCGTTGCAACGTTATGCAGTGGTGGGACGGGAAAACAAATCGTCCTATCTCTAGTCCGAGTAACCGGGAATGGGTGGGTAACCCTTATCCTGCCTCGCGCTGAAAGGGCGATGATGAGAAAGAGCGAGACACGTTTCATATGTTGTTATTCGAAGGCTATGATTGGAACGGTTCAAATTGGAGAGCAAAGCTCAAAAGGACAAGCTGTTTACATTTGAAAGCTCGGAAAAGAAAAAATTCAGATTTGCAAGATGAAGAGAGAAAAAAAAAAGAGAAAAGAAAAAGCAATCGAAGAATAGACTCCGGACCAAGAGCAATTAAGAGCTGTCCTACAAGAAAAAAAGAAGAAGTTGAGCTCCTCATAACACGGACTCATCACGTGCCAGAGAAAGCAAATTCAGTGTCAAGGCGTGGCTATGAAGTTGAATCAAAGATTGGAGTCATGAGTCTAAAAAGGACTAGCTTCCAGCCATCCATTAAATCCCATCTCGGTCGTAAAAGTAACATGTATCATTCTAGTTCTTTTTGATCATTATTAGAGAATGATTGTGAACATGTGTGAATGAACTGATTGGGGATGACTTCTCGAATGAATTCAGTGTTTATTCTTTAGCATGGTAAGAATGATTTGAGTGCTTGCGTATCTTGAATTGTTCGGGGACGAATAAGAATAAGTGTGGGGTAGTTTGATGGGGCGTATTTATATGCTCCATTGAGTTATTTATTTCCATAGTTTTATTACATTTTGCGTGAGATCTATTACTCTTTTGTAGTGTTTTCGTATCGCAGGTATGTTCAAGATCGTATTGGATTTTACTGAATATCAAGAAGTCAACAGAAGTCAGCAGTCAACAGAAGTTAGCAGTCAACATAAGTCAACAATCAACAGAAGCCAACAGCTGCTGTTTCAACCAGAATTGGTTCAAGTCCAAACCCTAAAAGCTTTACACTTTGGAGAAAGAGAGGATACACGAGATTAAAGCAGGGACTTCTGGGCGGCGGCTAGGTAGAGAGAGAAGCTGTTGCTGCTCCTCGTGGAGGTCATTGACGTGTAATAATTTTGTACTCCAAATTCAGTGAATATGAAGTTCCAATGCAGGTCAAAAAACAATTTATAAACCGAAGTATTTCGGGTCGTTCAAGGAGTAAACTAAGCTTATGCACTACACAAAATCTAGTTTTGTTTAGCTAACTCGATCTGTGAATTGATTTTGTGTAAAGATTTGGATTAAGACAAGCAAGCTAAGGTTAAATGGCCAAATTTCAAGAAGATTCCAAGGTTGATTTCACTTGCCTAGTGTTTTCTAATAAAGTGATAAAGATGAATGGATGATTGAAGACTATAGAGGTTATGAATAGATCAATCTTCTAAACTAGCTTTCGCTCAATTTTGATTATCAACCTATTACGGAAATCGAATCTCAATCTCTCAATATATTGATTCGCTCTAACTTCCTCCACTAACCGTCGCTATAATGATCAGTAAAAGAGTTAGGATGAAGCTAACCTAACCTCTAACTTATCTCTTTATGCTACTTCCGTATGTCAATAAAATCAAAGTCGGTTTTACTCTCGTCTTTCCTAAGTATGTATCTCTCAATAACGTACTCAAGTTAAACCGGATTTCATGCTGGCATTCTTTCAAACATATAGCATGCATAACTTGACACACTTGAGGGAAAACCGTAATCTATCAATCATCCACCTAAACTTTCGTTTAGAACATCATCACAATATTTCAAGCACACTAGACAAGATTCATCAAACCTTGGAATTAGGGGGATTACTCACGAGACATGGAAAATGATATCATTGCTTTCATATATAAAGAACGAGTTACAAATCCAATTCTCTAATGAAAACAACGGATTACAACCATGCACTTGAGTAATCAAGGATCGAAAATACTCTTTTCTTCCTCCCTTTCTTCTCTGGTTCGTGCTCTATTCTCGCCTCCCAGCTCCTCTGGTTCGTGTCCTATCCAATCTTTCTTCGCTTTTCCTCCCGGTTCCCTTCAAATTCTATGAAAATATGCTGAGCTGTCCGTATCGGTCGTATCAATACGGTCGATACGACCGATCCGACCATATCCACTCGCTACGGTCGATACGACGCCAGCTGTGAAATCGAACATTCGACACGGTCGTACCGACCGTGCCGAACGTACCAACACGGGCGGTACGGGAGATACGGGCAATTTGACAATTTCTCGACTCTTTTGCATGCAGTTGCCTCTACTTTACTCCCTATGGCGCCTGAGCAGATTGGCCCTGAAACAAGAAGGAGATAGTGCATAATGGTCATAATATTCCAAAAATGAACAAAAACAACCAATAAACACAAGCGAGAATCGGTCGGGAATCCAACCAATCAAACACTCCACACTTAAAATTTGATCGTCTCGAGCAAACAATCAGGACATGTCACATTATATTCAAGACTCTCTATCCCAACTTAAGCTTTGAATAATAGAGTGATGACCACCAAAGCACGGGCCTCACGAACTCTAGCCCCACACCTCACACTAACACTTCAAACAAATTGCAATCAAAGAGTTTTCGAGCCGCCTAAGAACACATGAGGGCACACACTCAAGAAAATCAGTACCAGCGCCAACCAAAACCAATCTCGCAATCTATTCATTTTCAAGGCAAAGCATTCGAAACAAGGGTTTATACACAACATGCAGAACTCATATCCAAGCCTTAGACTTTGCATCACAATTCATAAGGAAAGAGGAGTTCGGCAGAAATTATTTTTCAAAAACAGTCATAAACCAATTGATGCTTACGTGCTAACACAAGGGTCATTCTCTAGTAAAGCAAGCTAGCACACAAGCAAATTGTAGACTTGCACAAGAATGATATGGCGGATGGGCATAAAGTCAAGCTCTTACTATTTCTTTTCTCTCTTTTTTTTTCTCAAGCTTTCGAGGAGGAACTTTTCTTCCTAACCTCGGCCTTTTTTTTTTTTTTTCATTGGGTGCAAATACTTTCGAGGGGGAACTTTTCTTCCTAACCCTCGGCAATGCAGCCAGAATCACACAATAAGAACTTGACAATAAGCCCAAATAGAGGTTGAGGATGCGCAAGAAACAATTACAAGCGAGGAGCTAGGCAAGCAAACAAGAGTCACCTAAAAGCAATCGCAAGGTTTATGCATTATGTAATGGGTTTTTTTTTTTAAAGTGCAAGCTACACCAAGGTCCAAAGCAAGCAATGAAAAATTCCTAGAATGCGAGATAGGCAATGGATAGCAATAATAATGACTCTGATGATGCAAGTATGACAGTGTTTGACAAAACAAGCA
Organism: Umbilicus rupestris; assembly: GCA_963678935.1. NCBI lineage: Eukaryota > Viridiplantae > Streptophyta > Magnoliopsida > Saxifragales > Crassulaceae > Umbilicus > Umbilicus rupestris. The sequence continues at coordinate 5,432,838 of OY787618.1, read as the reverse complement.
TAAGTGAACAAGGAGCTGCTACAGCTCAAACGAACAAGCAAGCCAAGCAGAAGTGAACTAGCAGCAGCTGCAGCAGGGGATGCTGCAGCAGGAGCTTGTTCAACAGGCTGTTTCAACTGTCCAAGAAGTAGCAGCTGTCTGGGCTTGTTCGGAAGGGCTGGAAACCTTATGCAGAGCATCTGGAGAATTTCTAAAATGCTATGGAGTATTTTCCAGCTAGGTTTACTAGTCAGAGAAGGAGATTTGCATTGGAGAGAATAATCAAATCTAATCTCCTAGATTTTAGGAGATAATTGATCTTGTGGGTCAATTGCCTAAACCTGGAAATTGCTTAAAGTGGTGCGGCTATTTAAGCAGAAGGTGTTCAGGGCTGAAGAGGTTGATCGAAGCTGAGGGATACACGAGAGCATACACAGATTTCAGAGTGAGGATCCTTGGTGTGTGACGGGAGTTTTCTTCGATCATCACCCGTGAGCAGAGCGTTGAGCGCAGAGCTGTGGTGAGTATTGCAGAAGAGAATCAAGACTTGCAGAGTCTGATTCGTGCTTGATCTGGAAGCCAATTCAGAGCTGGGGAGCTTGTTGGTTGATCAAGGGCAGCCGCGGAAGAACTGACGGGTGGAAGGCTCGGTCAAGTGTCGTGCGGAAGTACTCACTAGTGACAGGTGGTCACTGAGTGAGGGGGAGTTGTCCAGAGTGTGTAGCGCTCTTGGAGAGGTTCGATCGGCTCGGCAGAAGGCCTTGGAGCAACGCGGACATTGTGCTTCAGCTGTGTGTTACAGCTGTTGCTGCAGCAACCCTGCTGAGTAGTGTAATTTAGAATAGGCTGAGTTCTTTGAGAGGATTGTAGCTATTCTAGATTGACATATTGTAGAGGGTGTGCAGACACAAATCAGAGCTTGTTCTGATTGTGTTGAGTGGTCTACACAAGGTTGAGTAGCATAGGTTGCGTGAGTTGTAACCGAGTGTACTTGGAACCTTTGGTTGAGTGGATTGAGGACTGGAGAATAGTCCTCCCCAGACGTAGGCAGATTGGCCGAACTGGGTGAACAAACCTGTGCCTTGTTCATTGCTTGCTGTGACAATATTTAAGTGAACAAGAGTGTGCTGCAGCAACTGCTTGTTCACAGAATCTGTCGAATTAAGACACTACGAATTTCAATTGGTATCAGAGCGGGAGCTCGACACACAGAGTTAAAGATCCTACAGTGTCTCTGGAAGCAAAGACAATGAAGGAAGGACAGAGCACAAGCAGACCTCCATTATTGGAAGAGAGTAATTATGGATATTGGAAAGCTAGAATGAAAGCCTTTCTCAGGGCTATTGACGAGAAGACATGGAGAGCTGTTGTAGTTCAGTGGTCTCCCCCAATCACCATGGATGAGCAAGGAGTGACTAGAATAAAACCTGAAGAGCAGTGGACTGCTGAAGAAGGTGCTGCAGCAACTGGTAATTCAAAGGCTTTGAATGCAATTTTTGCTGCAGTGGATGCTAACAATTTCAGGTTGATATCAAACTGTGATTTGGCCAAGCAAGCATGGGAAATTCTGCAAACTGCCCATGAAGGAACTGATAGAGTGAAGCTGTCAAGACTCCAGATAATTGCCACACAATTTGAGAATCTGAGGATGCTGGATGAAGAAACAGTCACTGAGTTTAATGCTAAACTCTGTGATCTTGCAAATGAAGCTCATGCCCTTGGTGAACCTATCCCTGAAGAAAAGCTTATCAGAAAGGTTCTCAGATCACTGCCCACAAAATTTGACATGAAAGTGACGGCCATTGAAGAAGCTCAAAATGTCAGATTCATGAGGTTGGAAGAGCTGATGGGGTCTCTCAAACAATTTGAGATGAAACTGGTCAAAGAAGACACTACTTCCAAGGACAAGAATGTTGGACTGAAAGCTGAAGCAGAAACCAAGCAGACAGTTCCAGATGATCAGTTGAGCATGCTTGTTAAGAACCTTGGGAAGTTTCTGAAAAACATGGAATCCAGAACTGAGAGCAGCTCTTCCTCGCGAAGACAATTCAGAAGGGGCAGTGAAAGAAAGAAGAAAGGGAAAGAACCAGCTCAGGATGAAGATGATAAGAAAGAGATGAAAAAGGGAGTTCAATGCTGGAACTGTGAAGGGTATGGACACATTGAGGCTGACTGCCCAAGCAAACCCCTCAAAAATCCAGAGAAAAAGACCAATAAGTCCATGACAGCAAAATGGAGTGATTCGGATGAAAGTGATGAAGAAAACTGTGTTGTGCTGACCAGTGTTTCAGATGTCAACCTCAAAGAGCTAAAGAAGGTAGAAATTCACTATGGGATTGAAGTTTCTGAAAGTGAAAATGAAGAGGACTCCTCTGACAGTTTTGCTGATCTTCTGAGGAAGATATTGAAACAATGTGAGGGAGTTCTTCAGACCAATCAGGCCCTGACTGACAGAGTCAAGCTCTTGGAAGAAGAACAAAGGAATTGTCTATTCCCATCCAATAATCAAGTTACCATACTGAAAAGGGAAGACTCTGGAAGGAAGATCAACGTTGAATCTTCTCCAGTAACCGCCAAGACTGCCAATCCCCAGAAAAATATCTTGGACGAAATTCTGTCTTACCAAAGGCTTGGAAAAGGGAGAACAGGGCTTGGATATACTGGTGAAGAAAGCTCTAGAGGGACAGTCTTCATTAAAGCCTCAGATGTTGAGATAGATGAGAAAAAGAATTCAGATGACACTTCAAAAATTGCAGAGAAAGTTGGAACTAGACATGTGAACAAGAGGATGCTGCAGCATCAGGCACAACATTCTTCTCAAACAAAACAAAAGACTCAGAATAAACAGGGTACCTGTACAAGTTTTGGGAATCAGAAGATCAACTCTAATCTGAAGCAGCAGCGCAGAACCTGCTCAGTTGAAAAAGAAAGAGTAAAATCCAGGAACAACACATACAACATAAAGACTCCGTTTCTTGTTGCTTCTCAGAAAAACAGTTCCTGGAAAGAATCACAGAGAAGGATTGCTAAGACTGTTACACAAGGGCACTGGATTGCAAAAAACAAATGTAAACAGCAGTTTTTACAGATTTGGAAATCCAAACATGACAAACGAAGAGATAGGTGGATGGGAGATCAGAAGAAGAAAAACTCTGGTTTATCTCAAGTATGGGTGAAGAAATCTCCACCAGAACCTCTTAAGGATCCTCTGAACAAAGCTGCAGTCTGAATGGAATAGGTGAACCAGCTCACTTGTGCTATAGCAACCGGGCCAAGAATAAAGCTTGTTCACATGTTTTGGTCGCTAATTATAGGAGAAGGCACATGGGAGGCACGTGACCTAACAACTTCAAAATGGAAAAGAAAATAACGGGTAAATCTTTTCTAGGGCAAAGATCAAGTGCAAAGGGCTTCTCAAAAATCTCTGCCGATCATCCTCTGTGCGTTCCTCAAAATCTCTACATCTCTGCAGCAATGGTGAAGACACGTGGTTTGAAGAAGAATCTGGCTGCAGACCGACAAGGGAGATCTGAAAGAAGGACCAAGTCTCGCAACGAAGACCCTGCTCAGCGCCTGGATGTGGTGGTGTGGGAACCAGCACCTCTTCCTGTGTCCCACAGTGAGCCCTCTACACTCAAAGAAACACCCCAGAAGAGGAGGCGGTTGGTACGTGACGGAGAACCTGTCTCCAGTACTGCTGTACTACCAGAAGAGGCTGTGGCTGAAGTTGTCTCTGGAGAAGAACAAGCAGCAGAGGCTGCTGTGGCAGCCTCTGCAGAAGAAGAGTGCAGATCACTTGTCATGTCCCCAGGCATTATGGGTGAAGGGGTGGAAACAGGGGCTGAGTCTCCTGAACAAGAACCTGCTGCAGCACATCCTCCTCCTCCTTCAGACAAGGGAAAAGCCCCTATCTTGATCCCAGTCTCCAGCAGTGAAGGAACAGCCAGTGAAGAAGAAGAAGAAGGTTCTCTTGGTGGACCATCTGAGAGAGGACCTCCAGCGGTAGACTTGTCTGCTCTCACAGTGGGAGGTACATGGTTCAGAAATAGAAGCGCCTCTCAATCCTGGAGTGCTGTTGAGAGAAAACACATTGTGTATGAGAAGAGACTGGTCCACGACAAGTACAGATCAGCTGCTATGATTCAGCTTCTGACAGAGGTAAATCTTCTCAAGTCCCTAACCTTTCCTCACCGATTCAATATTATCCTGGTTAGAGAATTTATTGTGAACATGGAGGAGAAATTTGGAGAGGAAGGAGCGGATGAGTATGGGAAAAGCTGGGTACGGGGTAAGTCAGTGGTTATTACCCCTGAAATTATTGATGCATTTCTTGGAATTTCTGAGAATGCAAGAGCTCCCACTAATGTTAAGCCAGAATTTGTGGCGAAGATTCTGACAGGGGGAGTGTGCCTGTCTTGGGGTGGTCCTAACCTCAATGCTACTGAACTTACCTCCAAGTTTGCCCTGCTGTATCATCTGGGCATTCGAAACTGGATCCCTAGCTCTCACAGGGGGAAGGTTAACAAAGACTTTGCTAACCTTCTCTATTCTATTGGGAAGAAGAGGAAGATATATCAGTCTGGGCAGTGTTATGTTCCCTCAGGTGGCTACTCATGCCGGGAGTGCCTCTTCCAGCAAGCCTATTGTGCTACCCTCTCTCATCTATGGGATCATGGGCTCTCAGCACCCAGAGTTTGGTGAGATCTCTGAAGGTTTATCTGAGGAGCTGCAGGTCTTCACAGTAGATCACAAGCTATTCAAGGGAAAACATGTAGTGGATGTTGCCTATGAGGATCTTCTAATGGTTGGTTCTTCAGCTTCAGCTCCCCTGGAGGAATCTCTTCCCCCTGCTGCAACAATTCAGCCAGCTCTTCGTGCCAGAATTGTGGGCCATCTCAGGTCTGAGCTGCTCATGCTTGATGCAGAGGCCAAACGGAGGGATGCCAGGCGTGGCCAGATTAGGAGTCTAATCAGAGACTTGGAGTTCCCGGAGGATGAGGAGCAGGCCCCTTGAGCATCTATGACAAAAAGGGGGAGAGAAGATGTTTTTGTTTTGCTGAACTACTGCTGATGAACACTGTTTTTTTTACTGACCCTGCGTGGTCATGTTATGGCCATCTGTGGCCTCACTTAATTACTCTCTATTATTTTTATTTAGAGTATTTTTTTTTGGTTCACGGGAGAGTGCATATGCCCTAAGGTTTTGTCAAAATGCCAAGGGGGAGATTGATGATGCACGTATGGCAGTGTTTGACAAAACAAGCATAAGTGAACAAGGAGCTGCTACAGCTCAAACGAACAAGCAAGCCAAGCAGAAGTGAACTAGCAGCAGCTGCAGCAGGGGATGCTGCAGCAGGAGCTTGTTCAACAGGCTGTTTCAACTGTCCAAGAAGTAGCAGCTGTCTGGGCTTGTTCGGAAGGGCTGGAAACCTTATGCAGAGCATCTGGAGAATTTCTAAAATGCTATGGAGTATTTTCCAGCTAGGTTTACTAGTCAGAGAAGGAGATTTGCATTGGAGAGAATAATCAAATCTAATCTCCTAGATTTTAGGAGATAATTGATCTTGTGGGTCAATTGCCTAAACCTGGAAATTGCTTAAAGTGGTGCGGCTATTTAAGCAGAAGGTGTTCAGGGCTGAAGAGGTTAGAAGCCCAATCTTTTCTAGACCGACTGACTGTCTTCTCGAGAATGATCTTAATTTCCCTATTCGAAACCTCCACTTGCCCGCTTGTCTGTGGGTGATAAGGGGTGGCAATCTTATGGTAAACACCATACTTCTTTAACAAAGCCTCAAAATTCTTCTCCTTAAAATGTGACCCTCCATCACTAATAACCGTACGTGGTACGCCAAATCTAGGGAAAATGATCTTCCTAAATAGCTTCGTAACAACTTTAGCATCACAAGTAGGAGAGGCTACAGCTTCTACCCACTTAGACACATAGTCTACAGCTACTAGGATATATGAGTTTCCAAAGGAGGTGGGAAAGGGACCCATAAAATCTATCCCCTAAACATCAAAAATTTCTACCTCTTGAATAGGATGTTGGGGCATCTCATTGCGCTTAGAAATATTACCACTCCTTTGGCAACTATCACATCTCTTGGCGTACTCGTAGGAATCCTTAAAAAGTGAGGGCCAATAGAATCCACACTGGAGAACTCGTGATGCAGTCTTGTTGCCACTACCATGCCCACCATAGGGAGAATCATGACATTGAGCAAGAATGCTCATCATGTCCTCCTCAGCCACACAAGTCCTGTAAATTCCATCTGCACAAAGCTTATAAAGGTAAGGCTCATCCCAGTAATACTTTTTCACATCATGCAGAAACCTCTTCTTCTTGTGATGAGTAAGATCAGTAGGAAGTAGACCACAAACCAAATAATTCACATAATCTGCATACCAAGGAGCTGCTTGCAGCTCCACTCCCATTAAGCTCTCTCCTATGAACGAATCATCTATGGGAGTTGCTGCCACCCTAGCTTGGGGATCTTCTTCTAACCTAGAGAGATGATCAGCTACTAGGTTCTCTACCCCTTTCTTATCCTTAATGAGAATGTCAAATTCTTGGAGTAGGAGTACCCACCTAATCAATCTAGGCTTAGAATCTTTCTTAGCTATGAGGTACTTAATGGCAGCATGATCGGTATAGACTATGGTATGCGATCCTACAAGGTATTGTCTGAACTTTTCAAAGGCAAACACAATGGCAAGCATCTCTTTTTCTGTGGTGGTGTAGTTAGCCTGGGTTTGGTCAACGACTTTACTAGCATAGTGAATGGCATGTAGCTTCTTATCAACTCGTTGACCTAACACAGCACCTACTGCAAATTCACTTGCATCACACATAAGTTCAAACGGGAGTTCCCAATTGGGAGGCTGAATAATAGGGGCTGAGGTCAAGGCATCTTTAAGCCTAGTGTAGGCTTCAAAACAAGCATCATCAAAATGGAAATCAACATCATGGCACAAGAGATTAGTGAGGAGTCAAGCTATCTTGGAAAAGTCCTTAATGAAACGCCTATAAAACCCAGCATGACCCAGAAAACTTCTAATCCCCTTAACATCCCTAGGAGGTGGAAGTTTGGCAATGACCTCTATCTTAGCTGGATCTACTTCTATCCCTCGATTGGAAACTAGATGTCCCAAGACTATACCCTCTTGCACCATAAAATGACACTTTTCCCAATTAAGCACTAAATCTGTCTCAATACATCTCTCAAGAACATGGGAAAGGTTAAGAAGGCAATGATCAAAAGAAGACCCATAAACCGAGAAGTCATCCATGAAGACTTCCATCTCCGTTTCTATAAGATCAGAGAAGATTGCCATCATGCATCTTTGAAAAGCTGCAGGGGGGTTACAAAGTCCAAATGGCATTCGCCTATAAGCGAAAGTCCCATAAGGACAAGTGAACGTCGTCTTCTCCTGATCTTGTGGGTGAATGGGTATCTGGAAAAACCCACTGTATCCATCAAGATAATAGAAGAAGCTATGATTGGCTAACCTCTCAAGCATTTGATCAATAAACGGAAGAGGGAAGTGATCTTTCTTTGTGGCCTTATTCAACTTACGGTAATCAATACACATACGCCAACCAGTTACGGTTCGTGTAGGTATCAATTCATTCTGCTCATTGGCCACAACAGTAAATCCTCCCTTCTTCGGGACAACATGGATTGGGCTAACCCAGTTTGAATCAGGAATAGAAAAGATAATGCCAGCATCTAACAGTTTCATAATCTCCTTCTTCACTACCTCACTCAAATTGGGATTCAACCTACGTTGATGTTCCTTGGATGATCTAGCCTCATCTTCTAACTGAATCCTATGCATGCAAATACTAGGACTAATACCAGTAAGATCATCAATTGAGTACCCCAAAGCCTTCTTATACTTCCTAAGAACATGCAACAACCTAGAAGTCTCATCCCCATTCAAAGCAGAATTCACAATTACCGGATACGCAGAATTTTCATCAAGGAATTCATACCTTAGGCTTGCCGGTAGAGCTTTGAGCTCTACCTTGCAAGACTCCTTACCTTCTTGGGCCGTCTTCGAGATCTTGCTCCCCTTATCCTCATCCGTGCTGCCCTCTCCCAAATCAATAGCCCCAATGCTGTGCTCATTAGTATCTTCAAAACTCAAAAGATTAGATGAAGATAAAACACAATGATCTATCAAATCACATGAGCTAATACGATTGCAATCAAATGATGAGCATGGTGTTTTGCATGATTTTTCTAGACTAAATGCAATCTCTTCGTCACCAATGTGCAACACAAGTGAGCCATGTCTAACATCAATTACGGCTCCAGCGGTAGCTAGAAATGGTCTACCTAGAATGATTGGTACTTCCTTATCCTCCTCCATCTCTAAAACAATAAAGTCAACGGGAATATAGAAATTCCCTACCCTAATGGGAACGTCTTCAAGAACTCCTTTAGTAAATCTAGAAGAGCGATCCGCCAATCTCAAACAAATGGATGTAGGAGTAAGTTCACCAAGATCTAGCTTTTTGCATAGTGAATAAGGCATAAGAGAAATGCTAGCTCCTAGATCACATAATGCACGCTCAATGATAACATTACCAATATTGATAGGGATAGCAAAACTACCCGGATCTCCTAACTTCTTAGGTAATGCATTTTGAACTACGGCACTACACATCTCATTCAATGCAACAATTTCATGCACATCAATCCTGCGCTTTTGAGAAATGATATCTTTTAAAAACTTTGCGTAAGTAGGGACTTGAGAGATTACCTCTGTGAAGGGCAGCGTTACCTGAAGCTTTGTCAGCATATCCGAGAACCTCTTGAAGTGAGCCTCCTTGTTGCTCTTAGCTAGCCGCTGTGGAAATGGCACTTTAGGCTTGTATATCGGTACCTCGACAACTACATCTCTCTCAACCGGTGTGGGTTCAACCTCTTCTACATCAGGTTCTTCAGCTGTGTCCTTCTCATTCTCTGAATTCTCATCCAAGACCACCCTTGTCTTGGAGGCGCGCGTTCTAGCGTTAGCGGGGTCTATCACTATACCACTTCTTGTAGTGATGGCACTACAGGATTCATTATTACCCATGTCTGGCTTTGAAGGAAGCTTACCATGTGACCTTGACGAAGAAGCTGCCTGTTGTGCAATTTGTGTCTCCAAGTGTTTGTTGTGAATGGCAAGTTCATCGATTCTTGCATTCAACTTTCTTGACCCGCAACAAGTTGAGCAAGAATGGCCTCCATGGTAGGGTTAGAGCTGCTTGAAGAAGCCTGAGGCGGTGCTTGTGCGTGGTGCCCTTGAGAAGGTTGGTTTTGATAATTGTTCGAGTATTGCACCGGTCCTTGACTTCTACTATAGTTCCCTTGCCCCTGCTGATTGTTCCGAGCAAAATTCTGACTTCCTTGATTTGTTTGAGATCTCTGGTTGCTTTGGTACTGCCTTGGTTGAAATCCGGGAGGGGTAGGTTCTTGGGTTTTGTAGGAGAAGTTCGGATGGTTTCGATTACTAGGATGATAAGCTGGATTTGTACTTGATCCATAAGCACCTACATTTTGTCTACCCATGAAGTTAACATCCTCGTTGTTGATTCCACCTTCTAGGGGCATTGTGAGCGGACAATATGTTGAATCATGGTCTAGTGATGCGCAAATCTCACACCCTCCTATTGATGAAGAAATACCGGCCTGATTTGCATTAAAATTACCAATAGTTGTAATCAAGGCATCAAACTTCTTTGACAACGCTCCAATAGCATCATTTGTGTCCACAGCATAGGTTGACTGAGTGTTGGAATGTTTCCGAGGGTTGGATCTCTCACTTGTCCATCTGTGAGCATTGCTGGACATCTTCTCAATAATTCTTTCACCATCCTCCGGTGTGTGATCCATAAGAGATCCTCCAGCTCCTTGATCAACAGTAGCTCGCACATCATAGTCCAACCCATTATAAAATGATTGAACGACAAGCCACTTGGGCAAACCATGATGTGGGCAAGCTCTCAACAGACCCTTGAAGCATTCCCAAGCTTCATACAATGTCTCACCTTGCTTTTGCCCAAAGTTGCTGATGTTGGTTCTGTATTGCGCTGTTTTCCCAGGCGGAAAATACTGAGTCAAGAACGCCTGCGCCAAGTCATCCCAAGTACTGAAAGTTCCAGGATTATGGCTCCACAACCATTCCTTTGCTTTTCCCGCTAGTGAGAAGGGGAAGACTCTGAGACAAACTGCATCTCTTGAAACCCCATTGATCCTGAATGTGTTCAGCAGCTGAAGAAATGAATTCAGATGAGCGCTTGGATTTTCATTCGAAAGTCCCGAGAAGGGCGAGTTGGAAGCCAAGGCAAGCAGCGCCGGTTTGATATCATAATTGTTGGCGGTCACTGCTGGGTATGTGATTGGTGATTGCAATGTGGTCATGGTTGGGAATGTGTAATCCCTCATGGCTCTTGGCTCTGCTTGTACCTCTCGTCGCTGATATCGACCTTGATCAGGTAAGTCCGGCATCCTTGGAATGAGTTCTTCTCGAGGAGGATCATTTGCATTGTTCCTTTGTGGTTCCATTTCCGGTGTCTTATTCTCCCTAGGCGTGACGGTTTTCTTTGATTTACTCTTGCTACTGGTTGCTGCAAGAGGCGCTGAGTGACCCAAATCTGGATTCTTTTTCTTGTTGATTCCGCTCTTAGACCGGGTTTGCATCCAAATAATAGAGAACCCTGAAATGTATCACAAACAAAAACAACCGTGAAAGCACAAGTGGGAAATGAAAATAAAAGTACTGAAATTTAAAATGAGTAGTCTAAACGATTCGCTAGATTTAATCTAATGACAAGCTAACTCGTTACTCCCCGGCAACGGTGCCATTTTGACGTGTAATAATTTTGTACTCCAAATTCAGTGAATATGAAGTTCCAATGCAAGTCAAAAAACAATTTATAAACCGAAGTATTCCGGGTCGTCCAAGGAGTAAACTAAGCTTATGCACTACACAAAATCTAGTTTTGTTTAGCTAACTCGATCTGTGAATTGATTTTGTGTAAATATTTGGATTAAGACAAGCAAGCTAAGGTTAAATGGCCAAATTTTAAGAAGATTCCAAGGTTGATTTCACTTGCCTAGTGTTTTCTAATAAAGTGATAAAGATGAATGGATGATTGAAGACTATAGAGGTTATGAATAGATCAATCTTCTAAACTAGCTTTCGCTCAATTTTGATTATCAACCTATTACGGAAATCGAATCTCAATCTCTCAATATATTGATTCGCTCTAACTTCCTCCACTAATCACAAACCGTCGCTATAATGATCAGTAAAAGAGTTGGGATGAAGCTAACCTAACCTCTAACTTATCTCTTTATGCTACTTCCGTATGTCAATAAAATCAAAGTCGGTTTTACTCTCGTCTTTCCTAAGTATGTATCTCTCAATAACGTACTCAAGTTAAACCGGATTTCATGCTGGCATTCTTTCAAACATCTAGCATGCATAACTTGACACACTTGAGGGAAAACCGTAATCTATCAATCATCCACCTAAACTTTCGTTTAGAACATCATCACAATATTTCAAGCACACTAGACAAGATTCATCAAACCTTGGAATTAGGGGGATTACTCACGAGACATGGAAAATGATATCATTGCTTTCATATATAAAGAACGAGTTACAAATCCAATTCTCTAATGAAAACAACGGATTACAACCATGCACTTGAGTAATCAAGGATCGAAAAACCTCTTTTCTTTCTCCCTTTCTTCTCTGGTTCGTGCCTTATTCTCGCCTCCCAGCTCCTCTGGTTCGTGTCCTATCCAATCTGTCTTCGCTTTTCCTCCCGGTTCCCTTCAAATTCTATGAAAATATGCTGAGCTGTCCGTATCGGTCGTATCAATACGGTCGATACGACCGATCCGACCATATCCACTCGCTACGGTCGATACGACGCCAGCTGTGAAATCAAACATTCGACACGGTCGTATCGACCGTGCCGAACGTACCAACACGGGCGGTACGGGAGATACGGGCAATTTGACAATTTCTCGACTCTTTTGCATGCAGTTGCCTCTACTTTACTCCCTATGGCGCTTGATTAGATTGGCCTTGAAACAAGAAGGAGATAGTGCATAATGGTCATAATATTCCAAAAATGAACGAAAACAACCAATAAACACAAGCGAGAATCGGTCGGGAATCCAACCGATCAGTCATCGGAAGTTACTATTCATAAGGGGTACTGTTCATCGAAGTTACTATTCACTGGTACTGTTCACTGTTACTATTCACGGCGGGAAAACACTGTTCACTGCCGTTTTTTGTATTAGTTCAGTTTTGTGTTCTTATCTAAGCGTAGTGTAAGAAACTCAGTATTTATATTATATTCAATGAATTCTATGAGTAGCTAAGCCCAAACTCAGTTTGGGGATTTACATTGCAACATTTGGTTTGAGGTCAATGAACACATGATTTGAGCTATTGATTTACTTTCCCTTGTATGAACTGAATGTTTTGATTATCAATTTAGTATAACTTAGCAGTGTAGCTAGATTGATGTGAACTGCATTAAATTAGACTGAATTGCATTGTTGGCGAGAACCTAATGGTTGAATTGATTTGTGGTGTTAGTCGAGTGATTATTGAACTTGTTCGAGAACTTAGCGGTTAAGAGCAAGTAGAACTTGGAATGCAGTATATTCATTGGTTGATGCATGTTATTTTATTGAGGATAACTAGTTGCAGTGTATTTCCCCCGACTAATATTCTCTGAATTGTTGAACTTAGTATTGAACATTCCCTATGACTATCTTTAGAACTCTAATTCACTTGCTCTCTTTGGGTTCGACCATGCTTACCGCTGTCTAGTGTTAACAGGAGTTATAAATACAAATTTGAGGCGCATGACGACGCGCTGTCAATAAGAAAGACACAAATAATGTGTTCACTCAGTTCGGCAACTTGCATACGTCTGGGGTGGATATTCCGATCCTCAAATTTCACTATTTTCGGTTTGAAGTACAAAGGACTCAAACCCAGCCTAGCTAGTTTAACCTCTACTTCTCACCTAGTTGAAACCTCAGCACAATCTGATCACACAGATTTGCCTGACGTCTGATTAAACAAACTCACACTTTCAGTAAAGAACAGCTACATACCTGACGCTGAGACTTAGCATATCCTATTACAATGTGTAGTAGACAGAATGTTGCAGCACACTCTCTAGCAGAGTTGCTGTAACTTCTGTCAATGACTATTCTAACACACTCTGTCAAACAGTCAGATCTGAGTTCTGCAAACCCAGTCTTTCCTCTCCCTTGATCAATCACCGTCTGTCAATATCGGGTAGGAACGATCAGCTCTCCAACAGCTTGTAACACCCCTGGCTTGCAGCCGTTCTCCGAAGCAACTGATTGATCCTTCAACGAGCCAAGCTCCAGTTAAATTCTGAGGATTAATGCTAGATCAATCTCAGCGATATCTGATCTCCTATGTGCACAACACAACTCTTTCAGCCTTCAGGTATCAACTATTGTTGTGTGTACTCAGCTTTGTTTTCTAGATCGATGCCCAAAGAACTGCCTCTGCCCTTCTTTTATAACTTCATCAAGCACCAGTTTTGGAATCCTTGTTGCCTTCGAATTCCCAGGGCCACTTAGCACCACTTGAATCTTCTTCTGAATTCTTGCGGAGTTTGTTGAAACCTTTAAGGAATACTTTCCGCCACGTGATGACGTCTGTTGATCTTTTGATGATGTTTGCACAGCTCCTTGATCCTCTGAGATAACAGCAACATCTTTCTGGACGCCCTCCATGCAGCTTCAAGATGATCGGCCATTATGCTCTAGCTTGAAATCATCACGAGTTGCTATAACAGAATCTGTCATTTGTCTGTTGCCCAGTCTGCGTCAGATTTCGTGGTCTACAGAGTGCTATAACTAGATTGAAATTTGTAGCGCCCGTGAGTTATTTATAGTGTACAAGGAGTTATATTGTACAAGCAGTTGCTATAGCAACTCCTTGTTTAGCCGGATCTGGTGCAACAAGAAACAAAACAAAGAACAGTGATTTGTTCACCGAATTCGGCCCATCTGCCTACGTCTAGGGAGGACTATACTCCAGTCCTCAATCCACTAGTCTCCAAGGTACTCCGTTGATAGAGCCTATTTATACGCATTATTTAGATCATAACCCTATGCTTGTTTGCATTATTTTATGTACAAGATTACTGGTTTCCAGTGTTTTTGTATTTCAGGGCAAAACGAGGGCCTAAGTCGGATACGCGCTAACAGGCAGCGTTTAGGATGCGCATCACACAGCCTGCGGAGCTAGCGGCGCAAACAGAAGAATTGGCAGAGTCGACCATGGTGCGCTAACCGATTGCGCTAAGCAGATGTCGTGCGCCATGCGCAGATGATGGTGTTTCCAAATCCTGACACAACCAGATTTGGAAGTTGCCAATAATGGGCCTCTTGAGCAGTATATAAAGGAGAGGAAGGTCTAGGGTTTAGAGAGCATCATATAACGACACATCAGAGGATCATCATATCATAATTCAGCGAGAGAGAGGCAGAACTGGAAAACACACGAGCTTGCTGAGAGGATCTGCGCTAGCCGACTGCGCCACCCATGACTGCAACCTGCATGCACTGTTTGCTATTGTTTTCTTGGATACTTTTAGTTATTATTTACTGTTTCTATGATGTTTACCACTAGCATGTCTAGCTAAACGCTTAGTATCGGTTGGGCATGAATCTATGAGTATTTCCTTTGAGACTTGCGCTTAATGCATAGCTTGCTTGCTTATATTAATTCTGTGCACATTGTTGGCAGCTTGTTACATGAGTAGGGGAAGCCTTGAACCGCAATCTTACTCTTGTTGCTTGCTATTGTATGTTAAACTAGTTGAATAGCCTGACGGTGCCAACTAGGAGTAACAAGCTAGGATAAGCAATTACTACCTTGATCGGATTCGTAGTTGTTTAGTCTAGTGCAAGAAATAATAGCTCATGAACTTTGATCGGAACATGCGCACATGTTAGGAAGCCTTGATCGGACACTAACATTAGCAAACCAAACTATAGACATTTAGAGTCGATGATAAGGAATACACTCATAGAGGATTGTCTGCGCCGATACTTCTCATAGTCATAGTACTTAATCTCTACTGCCTGCGCACGTCTAGTGCAATTCCTGCATTTACGACTGTTTACTCGCGCATTGCGCAACCCCAATCGCTCACACCCCCAGCTTTCGTAAGTGTAGGTCACTGGTTAAAATTGAACTGCATGCTCCCTGTGGAGATCGACCCTGACTTAACCGCTGTACTAGTGGAAGAGGAAGGATTAATTTGACGCGTACAACGACGCGCGATCAAATTTTAGCACCGTTGCCGGGGAGCAACATAGCTAAGTTTTAGCTAGTTTACGTTTTTCCTTTTTAGTAACTAGTTATTTCAGTTTGTTTTGTTTTTTTTCGTTGTTGTTTCTGACAGCGCGCAATCACTATTAGCCTGCGCAACCTTGAAACAGTTGCGCTGCCCAGATTCTAGTTGCGCACTGACAGACGCAACAGCTTTGTTATCTTTTAATTTCGTTTTCTTTGAGATTTAGAACAGGTCATGGAGGACAATAGTGTCGTTGGAGACAACTTAGGGGACAGAACCCCGGAAGAAGCAAGAACACATAACCGCGCAGCCCTGTTCAGAGAGGAAGTGCAGCGCGAGGTTGAAGCACGGATGGCCGCTGAGCTGTATAATGCGCCACCCGCGCGACAAGCTGCGCGACGCAGAAATGTCAGCCCCAATCACAGTTAACCAGCCATGGTGCATCGTGCTTCCGCCAGACGGTCATTTTGAACTAAGGAGCTCGCTCATTCATCACATGCCTAAGTTCCACGGAATGAACAACGAAAATCCAGTCAAGCATGTGCGAGAGTTCCTAGTACTCTGCGAGAACATGAAGACCGAAGAGGAGAGCGATGAGGCGCTGAAAATGAAGGCTTTCCCATTTTCACTGTGTGATACAGCCAGACATTGGTTGATGAACTTACCAGCAGGATCAATTCACACATGGGAGCAGCTGCAGAAGAAGTTCCTGGACAAATTCTATCCCGCCGCAAAGATCGCGCTACTCAGGAGGGAGCTAGCCGCACCAAGGTAGAGCGTAGGAGAGTCACTGTCAGAGTATTACGAGCGTTTCAGGGAGCTAGAGGCCAACTGCTACAATCACGGCCTGCCCCAAAATGTGCTGATAGAGAACTTCCTGAATGGACTGCTACCCATGGAGCTGAGGTTATTGAACGCATGCGCAGGAGGCGACATTTGCAACATGTATCCAGAAGACGCATGGCAGCTAATAGAAGACTCTGCTTGTCAGGTAAGACATCGGCTAACACTTGAAAATAGTCGTGCTCGTCCTGTGCATCAGGTAGAAACAAGCGCTGAGATCAAGGAAATGAAGGCCATGCTGCAGAAGTTGATGAGTGCGCAAAGCGCACAACCAGTTGCGCCAAAGGTATGTGAATTCTGCAATTCCACCGAGCACAAAATCGATGCATGTCCCACACTTTTTGAGGAATCAAAAGATGTCAATGCTCTTGGAGGATGGGATAACAGAGGGCCACAGAGGCAGAATCAGCCGCGCTTTGGACTTGCCGCAAATGGGTTTAGATGGAAGGAGGAAAATAATTTCCAGAGGCAGTCTGCGAATCAGCGCGCGCCACAACAGACACAACAAGCTGCGCCCTACAATCCACCGCATCGCCGCACTGACGCACCAGCGCATAACAACCAGCAACCGAGGCGATCTTTGGAAGATATGACAAGCGGTTCGAGTCCATTGAAAAGCAGCTATCACAGATTGCTACCACGATGTATGAGCTAAAGAAGAGCGATGGCAACCTGCCTTCGCAAGTGATTCAGAACCCCAAAGGAGGAGTCAATGCAGTGACACTGAGGACTGGGCGCACGATAGGAACAGAGCAGACCACGCAGGCGCCCGCGCAACCAGTTGCGCAAGTCCCGGATCTAGTGGAGCAGAATGCGCAACCAGAGATAGCCGCGCAACCAGAAGTGCCAGCCACAAGCCAGCAGGGCGAAGCGCCAGGTATCACGCAATTGAAAGACAAGGGCACGAATCGTACTAACATACCTGCGCCTTTCCCTATGCAGGCAACCTTGGCTAGGAAGGAAGCGCTGGATAAGGAGCTATACGAGTTATTCAGTAAGGTGGAAATAAACATTCCCCTTATTGAAGCAGTTCGGCAGATCCCTAGGTATGCCAAGTTTTTGAAGGAGCTATGCACAAACAAGCGAAGGAAAGGCGAGTGCGCACAGGTAATGCTAAATGCGCAGGCCTCAGCGATCGTGCAACATAAGGTACCACCTAAGTGCCGAGATCCAGGTACGTTCACTATCCCATGCACTTTAAGTAAAACCACAGTAAGCAATTGCATGATTGATTTAGGCGCGTCCATAAATTTGCTACCCTATTCCCTATATGCGACATTGCGCCTTGGACCACTAAAGCCTGCAGGTCTCACCATTCAGCTAGCAGATTGGTCGTGCAAACAACCTGGAGGCATGATAGAGGATGTTCTTGTGCGAGTAGGAGAGCTGGTGTTCCCAGCAGATTTTTATGTGCTAGAAATGGAGGGTGAATCAAGCACCAGCAGTGCGCAGATCCTACTAGGTAGACCTTTTCTGATGACCGCGCGCACGAAGATAGACGTGTGGAGGGGCACACTCTCCATGGAGGTTGATGGCGAAGAAATCCACTTCAACATATTTAAAGGGATGCAGCACCCACATGAGGACGCCACAGTGCACGCAATGGACAGCATTGATGATTTAGTCACAGATGCGCAATGCGCAAGCGCAACGGTAGGACCAGAGCCACTGGCACAGGCAGAGTTGGAGGAGCAGGAAGCCGAGCTGAGCAGTGCTGAACCAGAATCCAAGCAGGTACACGATATAGTTCATATTTGCACTGCTACTAAAATCTTGCCCTCTATTGAACAGGCACCCAAGATCGAGCTAAAGCAACTTCCAAAGCACCTCAAATACATTTTCTTAGGAAATGAGGACACCTTGCCAGTGATCATAAAGAAAGGATTGGAAGAGGAGCAGGAAGCGCGATTACGGCAGGTGCTGCGCAAGAACCAGCGCGCCATAGGATGGACACTTGCTGACCTGCGCGGAGTGAGCCCGGACGTATGCATGCATAGGATTCTATTGGAAGATGGTGCCAAACCATCCAGGGAGGCTCAGCGCAGATTGAATCCAAATATGATGGAGGTAGTGCAAAAGGAGATCCTGAAGTTGCTTGACGCCGGAGTCATTTACCCGATCTCAGATAGCAAATGGGTCAGTCCAGTGCACGTTGTGCCAAAAAAGGGAGGAATCACAGTGGAAGAGAATGCGCAGGGCGAGATAGTTCCCAAGCGCATTCAGACTGGATGGCGCATGTGCATCGACTACAGGAAGCTTAACGCAGTCACGCGCAAGGACCATTTCCCGCTACCCTTCATGGACCAAATGCTGGACAGATTAGCAGGAAAGCCCTATTTTTGCTTCTTGGACGGATATTCAGGGTACAACCAGATACCCATAGCTGCGGAGGATCAAGAGAAGACCACGTTCACCTGCCCATTTGGTACGTTTGCGTTTCGGCGCATGTCATTCGGGCTGTGTAACGCGCCAGGTACGTTCCAACGTCTAGTCATGAGCATTTTTTCTGATATGATTGGTATATGCATAGAAGTGTTCATGGATGATTTTACTGTGTATGGAGGTACCTTTGATGCATGCCTAACTCATCTTGATAAGGTCTTAGCGCGCTGCATTTCTAAGAACCTAGTGCTCAATTATGAAAAATGTCATTTCATGGTATCACATGGTGTAGTACTAGGACATATCATCTCAGAGGAGGGGATCAAGGTAGATAAAGCTAAGATAGATCTTATTTCTAATCTACCTTATGCCACTAACGTGCGCGACCTGAAGTCATTCCTTGGGCATGCCGGGTTTTACAGGCGTTTTATAAAAGACTTCTCTAAAATTTCTATACCCCTGTCTAACCTCTTGCAAAAGGATGTGTGCTTCGACTTTACTGATGAGTGCAGGGCCGCATTTGATAAGCTGAAGGAGGCGCTGACCAGTGCGCCAGTGATGCGCGCGCCAGACTGGAACCTGCCATTTGAACTGATGTGCGACGCAAGCGACTATGAAGTAGGTGCAGTCCTGGGGTAGCGAGTGGACAAGAAGCCGCACGCCATTTACTATGCATCGCGCACGTTGGACGCTGCGCAGAGGAACTATACCTCCACGGAGAAGGAGCTTCTGGCAATTGTGTTTGCGCTGGAGAAGTTCCGTGCATATGTTCTAGGCGCTAGGGTCATCATATACACAGGCCACGCAGCCATCCGCTACCTAATGTCCAAGAAAGAAACTAAGTCGCGCCTGATGCGCTGGGTGCTCCTACTTCAGGAATTTGACTTGGAAATCAAGGATAAGAAGGGCACGGAGAATACAGTTGCGGACCACCTGAGCAGGATCGTGAAAGAGGAGGAGCCAGGGCAGATCACAGAGACATTTCCTGACGAGCATCTGATGGCGCTGACAGGTAAGGTACCATGGTATGCGCACATTGCGAATTACCTGGTCACAGGTACGTTTCCTCCGCATTTCAATAAAACCCAGTGCATGAGATTGAAACATGAGTCCAAGCATTACCTTTGGGATGATCCATATATGCTCAGAATAGGACCAGATCAGATAATGAGGCGCTGCGTGCCTGACCATGAAATTAACTCTGTTTTGATGTTTTGTCATGCGCACGCATGTGGAGGACACTTTGGTCCCAAGCGCACGAGCAGGAAGGTCCTGGACTGCGGATTTTATTGGCCGCACCTGTTTAAAGACTCATATGACTACTGCAGGAACTGTGACAGGTGCCAGCGCACAGGAGGCATATCAGCGCGCAACGAGATGCCGCAGACGCCGATTCTAGTGGATGAAGTGTTTGATATATGGGGAATTGACTTCATGGGGCCATTTCCTCCATCTGCCGGATACGAATACATATTGGTGGCAGTGGATTATGTCTCCAAATGGGTCGAAGCTAAGGCCACAAGGAAGGATGATGGTAAGATAGTCGCTGATTTTTTGAGAACTAACATCTTTTGCAGGTTCGGGGTACCTAAGGCGATCATTAGCGACCAGGGGACGCACTTTTGTAACAGGATGGTGGCGCAAGTTTTCAAGCATTATGGAGTGTGCCACAAGACGTCCACTGCTTATCATCCTCAGACAAATGGACAGGCCGACGTTTCCAACAGAGAGATCAAGCGCATCCTGGAGAAGACTGTGAGACCATCGCGCAAAGATTGGAGCCAGCGCCTGGACGACGCGCTGTGGGCATACCGCACTGCGCACAAGACGCCAATCGGGACTTCACCATTCCGGTTGGTTTACGGAAAAGCATGCCACCTGCCAGTAGAGCTAGAGCACAAAGCATATTGGGCCTTGCGCATTTGCAACCTGAACCTAGACGAAGCTGGAAAGGAACGCGCGTTTGAGCTCAGCGAATTAGAAGAGCTGCGCCTGGATGCCTATGAGGGACTGCGCGACTACAAGGAGCGGACAAAGGCGTTTCATGACAAGCATATCCTCAGACGCACTTTTGAACCAGGAGACCAGGTATTATTATTCTCATCACGCCTAAAGCTCATGCCAGGGAAGCTGCGCAGCAAATGGACTGGACCATACACGGTTACCAAGGTTTTTCCCTACGGAACAATCGAGTTAGAAAACGAGCACCGGCATCGTTTTCAGGTTAATGGGCAGAGAGTCAAACGGTATCTAGGAGAACCTTGGGATGGCACAACGCGCGACATTGACTTGGCAGAGCCTGAGATAGCAGATGCGCAGGTTGCTGCGCCAGTGTCATCACCAGGCGCGCCAGAGGGGGAACAGGGGACTATTGCTCATATTTCTTCTCCCTCTTTACCTACTCACGTTACTTATAATATCCATGCTGACTACCCTTTTGATCCTTTGCGCAGGACCAAGAAGAGCACAACACATGCACAAGCGCAGGATCACTCAGGAGCAAGAGTGGGGGAGGTCGCTGGCACACATTTGGGCACGTAACGAGGTACAGTCGAGCCAACGACGTTAAACAAAGGCACTTGTCGGGAGGTAACCTGACACGTTTTACTTTTACATGTCTTTCTTTTAGTTTTTTCTAGTGTCTTTTAGTTAGTTAGGACTTGTAGTTTTTTTAGTCGAGCAGCAGTGCGCAGGACAGCTGCGCCAGTCAGGGGGTATATAAGGGCAGGACTTACAAAATTTCAGCACTTTTTCACACTCGACCGTTGCAAGCAGGTCCCACCTTCACACCTCCGCCCACTGACCGGCGCTCAACCCAGCTTCAGTTTAGAGAGATTTGAAGAGCACACAGCCGCACTCCACCCAGGTAACCCTTCCCCCAGATTTGAGCAGCTTCCAGTAGGGTTTGTACGGTAGAGAAGTGCCCTAGGGTTTTGAAATCGCACCAAGCTAGAGTGCACCGATTGGAGTGTTGTTTAGAGGGTTTTGTAGGCAGGCAGTAGGTGCCCATTTGGTGAAAGTTTCAGGGCATTCGGAGGAGTTTGGATTTTTGGAGTGTTTGAGGAGTGTTCACCGGAGTTGACCAGAGAGACCCAACCACAATGCAGCCTGCCGAGGACCAAGAAACCCCAGCTCACTTCGCCAGCAAGTACGCGGCCTTCCTAAGGCTTGAGATGTACGGGACTCCGTACATCAGCAGGGATTTCCTGCGGGAGGTCGGCCTGGAGGACCTCATCTTGGAGAGGCTGGCATTAGCAGGCTGGGAGGCGCTGTTGGAACTCAACAGCGCATCAGACAGGGAGGACACCTGCGAGTTCCTGGCGTCGTTCGAGCCAGGTGAGATGGAGATAAGTTACCGGCACCGAGGGGTGTGGTACATTGCCTCGGCTAAGAGGCTGAAGCGCGCACTGAGGTGCGCTAAGGTGCGAGAAGCTGACATGGACGCGCACACGAATCAAGAGGCGTGGCGCGAGATGGCGACCGGGCCAGTGTTTGCCGCAGGGCGCAGCAGGGCACGAGAGCTGCGTGACCCGTGGATGTTCTACTTGTGGCGCCTGGTCGCCTATGCGATCATTGGGCGTTTTAATGGTGCGCCGAAGATCAGTTTGCTGGATATGGAGATCTTGAAGGGGTTTTATTATGGGAAGAGGGTGCTCTTTGTTTTGAACATGGTGCACCACTGGAGCCGAGTCAGCACCAAGGGGCCGCTGACTTGCGGAGGAATTATTACGCACCTGCTGCGTGTGCTGCACGGAGAGCCTGAGGTGCCAGAGCACACTGTGGTGCCGGCGGTCCCTCTGGACCGCGCCCACATGCTGCAGATTAGGGCGGTAGCCGTACGGGAAGATGGCACATTGGAATGGTGCTACTGCCTGCAGCCGGCCAGAGTGCCGTGGCCAAGAGCAGAGAGCAGTGCGCAAGCAGCAGAGGGTGTGACAGCGCGTCGTCGTGCGCCTCAAATTAGAATTTATAACTCCTGTAACACACTAGCAAGCGGTAAGCAGGGTCGAACCCAAAGAGAGCAAATGAGTCGGAGTTCAATGAGAGTCACGGAAAAAGGAACGCAACTGAGGAAATCAATTCAAAGAAAATCCGTTCGGGGAATACAATGCAACTAGTTATCACCGATCGAATACATGAGTAAGCTAGTGAATTCTGCCTTAGTTCAACATTCCCGCTAAAGATATGTCGACAATCAAATTCTACCTATTCTTAACCGCTAGGCCTTCGAACAAGTGCAATAGTTGCTCGACTTATACCACAAAGTTGGTTCTACCGCTAGGTTTTCCCAAACAATGCAATCAAGTCAAGTGTAACACAATTGATATCAATCTAGCTCACCGCTAAGCTGCACTAAATTGTCAATCAAAGCATTCGATTTCATTCATTCAAGGGCAACAATCCATAGCTCAAATCATGAATTCATTGATCTCAAACCACTGTTGCACTATAAATCCTCAAACTGAAATATTGATTTAGCTACTCATAATATCCATGAATACAATAGAAACTAGGTTCATCACACTACAATACACAAACTGAGCTCAAAACGATTCCGGCCGTGAACAGTGTTCCGGCGTGAATAGTGAATAGTGAACAGTAACAGTAAGTGAACAGTGACAAAGGAACAGTAACAGCCGGCCGTGAACAGTAAATTCCGACCACTTTTCCAGCAGCTTCGCTCCAGCTCCTCCACTGCCGTGAACAGTGCCGTCCCGTGAATAGTGCTGTCCAGAAATGTCCACTTCAAGAGAGATGATTCTTTTCCCAATTAGTCCATGTTTTAGGTTTAGGGTTTTTTTGGTTGAACCACCTTGATTGAACCACATCTGATTTCCACTTGAACCAGCAGAGTTGACTGCTGTTGACTTCTTGATCTTGGATGAATGCTTCGAATTTGCGATAAATTCCAATGCGATCTTGAACATTCCTGCGATACGAAAACACTACAAAAGAGTAATCGATTCACGCAAAATGTAATAAAACTATGGGAATAAATAACTCAATGGAGCGTATAAATACGCTCCATCAGGGTGCGCAGGAGATGGAGGAGGACGAGGCCCAAGAGCCAGTTGTGCCTCCAGTCAGGCGCGCGAGGACCCGCGCGCAGACTGGAGCGCACCGGAGGGCCCGTGCACCACAGGGGGAGCCAGTTACCATTTCCATCGAGGATTCTCCCCCGCGTGTACGCGGAAAGCGCCCGAGGACCGAGGCTGAGGAGGCGCCTGAGGAAGCATCAGCAGAGCAGCGCATGATGTGCAACGTCATGCATGTGCTCGAGTATTTAGCGCCAGAGGGGGCGGACTTAAGCATGAGCCCACCCTCAGGGTGGAGATTTGGAGACGCGATTCCCCCTCTCCTCAGCCTGCACCGGCCACCTCCAGGTTCCCCCAGCGAGCCGCACCAGCCAGCCAGCCCTCTTACTCAGCCCCCAGTACATCCAGCAGAGCCCTCTCCAGTCCCAGCACCAGCAACAGAGTCAACCCCTGCACCAGAGCCAGCACCAGCAGTCCCAGAAACAGACCCCACCCCCGACCCAGCACAAGTACCAGCACCTGCACCTTCCCCTGCCTAGCCGTCCATTCCGAGGTCCCCTGTAGCCGAACCCATTATTAGCACCAGCTCAGACTCGCTATGGGACCCCGTCTCAGAGGACGACTATGTGGCGCAGCCTGTCGCCCTTTCAGTTGTACCACCTTCCTCCAGCACCGATTATATGACGGATTCTTCTGAGGAGGAGGCGCATAGTTCAGCGGCTGCGTCCAGCTCAGAGGACATATAGAGCTGTAGGGGGGGGGGGGGGGGGGGCGCATTCTTCATTTCGGGTGGTGTCTATTTTTCTTTTATATGCTGAACATTATTCGATATTATGTTGCTATATGTGTGCTGAACTCTTGTGCTACATATTTTGTGTCCCTATGCTATATTGCGCTGCTTTGACTATATGTTCTTCATTTTTATGCTCTTTATTTTGCTCACATGCATGTGCGCGTTCTCCGTGCGCTTGAGCTTGAGTCGTGGGGACACGTCTCTGTTTAAGTGTGGGGGGGAGCGTTACATTTACGTTTCACGTTTTTTTGAGCTTTATAGTGTAGCTTAGTTTAATTGAAGGGAACAGTAGCAGTAGTGCGCTTGTGTGCGGGTTGCGCGCACTGTTCAGCTTGTTTGCGCTACCCATACTGCGTGCGCAGCTATCGCCTGTTTTAGTATATTTTTTTTGTTTTTCTGCTCCTGTTAGTTGGGATATACAGGGGATGTGGAGTTGACAGAAATGCTCTAGAGAGGCGGTTAGTCGTTCGAGCTTCAGAGGTGAGGTCTATGGTCGAGAGCGCTAGTGGAGGCCTGTGCTTCGCGACCTTCGGAACAAGAGAATGCGCTCAGTCACGCAGATGCCGAAGGCGAATACCCCAAAGCGTGGCGAGGTGGGAAAACAGACCACCTTTCCTCTGGAAGTCGAGCTAAGGAAGGCGGGCGCGGGTGTAAACGCGTGCGCCGACCTGCGCAGATAGACCAAGGAGGGAGAGCGGGGCGGTGTTCCATAGCTGTTATCCGGAGGCCGAGACTGGAACCGTTCTGGGAAAGATAAGAACCATAGACAAAGCTGTACAAGAGAAAAATACCAGCAGATGATATGCGTTACAAAAGAATCAGCATGCGCACATATAAGCACCAGCGTGCGCAAAGTCCAAAGAAAATCGTCAAAAGGCTCGAGTTCCCAGGAAGTGCGCGGAAGAATCACGCACCGGAAAAAGCTTGCGCTGTTAACCATATACCCATCCTCGGAGTGAGAGCAGACAACCTGGAGCCTATGAAGAGCTATCTCCCAGCCATCCAAAATGATCTTCATCCCAGCTGAGAGGTAATGAATTGTGAAATCATTAAATTAGAACTGTTGAAAGCAGTTGCGCGCAGGTGGTAGAGCAGCGCAGGGTGTTCAGTAGTGCAGATCGCGCCAGAGTGCAAGACTGTGCGCTAGACTCCAGAGAGGTAATGGTATCAGTGCTTGAGTGCTTGTTCGAGGACGAACAAGGGGCGAGTGTGGGGGGTTTGATATAGCCTATTTATACGCATTATTTAGATCATAACCCTATGCTTGTTTGCATTATTTTATGTACAAGATTACTGGTTTCCAGTGTTTTTGTACTTCAGGGCAAAACGAGGGCCTAAGTCGGATACGCGCTAACAGGCAGCGTTTAGGATGCGCATCACACAGCCTGCGGAGCTAGCAGCGCAAACAGAAGAATTGGCAGAGTCGACCATGGTGCGCTAACCGATTGCGCTAAGCAGATGCCGTACGCCATGCGCAGATGATGGTGTTTCCAAATCCTGACACAACCAGATTTGAAAGTTGCCAATAATGGGCCTCTTGAGCAGTATATAAAGGAGAGGAAGGTCTAGGGTTTAGAGAGCATCATATAACGACACATCAGAGGATCATCATATCATAATTCAGCGAGAGAGAGGCAGAACTGGAAAACACACGAGCTTGCTGAGAGGATCTGCGCTAGCCGACTGCGCCAGCCAAGACTGCAACCTGCACGCACTATTTGCTATTGTTTTCTTGGATACTTTAGTTATTATTTATTGTTTCTATGATGTTTACCACTATCATGTCTAGCTAAACGCTTAGTAACGGTTGGGCATGAATCTATGAGTATTTCCTTTGAGACTTGCGCTTAATGCATAGCTTGCTTGCTTATATTAATTCTGTGCACATTGTTGGCAGCTTGTTACAGGAGTAGGGGAAGCCTTGAACCGCAATCTTACTCTTGTTCCTTGCTGTTGTATGTTAAACTAGTTGAATAGCCTGACGGTGCCAACTAGGAGTAACACGCTAGGATAAGCAATTACTACCTTGATCGGATTCGTAGTTGTTTAGTCTAGTGCAAGAATTAATAGCTCATGAACTTTGATCGGAACATGCACACATGTTAGGAAGCCTTGATCGGACACTAACATTAGCAAACCAAACTATAGACATTTAGAGTCGATGATAAGGAATACACTCATAGAGGATTGTTTGCGCCGATACTTCTCATAGTCATAGTACTTAATTTCTACTGCATGCGCACGTCTAGTGCAATTCCTGCGTTTACGACTGTTTACTCGCGCATTGCGCAACCCCAATCGCTCACACCCCCAGCTTTCGTAAGTGTAGGTCACTGGTTAAAACTGAACTGCTTGCTCCCTGTGGAGATCGACCCTGACTTAACCGCTGTACTAGTGGAAGAGGAAGGATTAATTTGACGCGTACAACGACGCGCGATCATCCGTACAACACATTCTTGACTCCTCGACAATCTATGCTACCCGACCGTAAATAGCACTCCGCACACAATCAGAACACCCTCTGATTTGTGTCTCACTCACCTACACTCGAATTAATTCAGAATAGCTACTCCTCTGATCACACAGACTCAGCCTATTCTATTAAGAGGATGGTTCCTGGAAGATACAAATCTGCTACAATCGTCCAGCTTCTATCAGAGGTAAACCTTCTAAGTACTAACCCTCCCTAAGAAGTTCAATATATCTTTGGTTAGGGAATTTGTGGCAATGTGGAGGATGAGTTTGAAGTTTGGAAGAGTAATCATTATGGGAGAAGCTGGGTAAGGGGGAAGATGGTTGTGATCTCTCCGAATAAAATAAATGAATATCTGAAGATAAGCAATGAATCAAGGGGTCCAGCTATTGTTGATCAAGAGGTTCTTGCCAGTATTCTTACTGGTGGGTTATTCATGACTTGGGCAGCACCAAATTTGTTTGCCTCGGAGTTGTCATAAAAGTATGCATTGTTGTACAATCTTGGCATCAGGAATTGGTTTCCTAGCTTCCACAGAGAAAAGGTCAGCAACGACTTTGGAGATCTCTTGTACACCATTGGAAAGCGAACGAAAGTAAACATGGTTAAGGTAATGTTTCCTCAGATTGCTGCACATGCTGGTTGTACCAAGTCTACTCATGCTATTTTCCCTCCCTCATTTATGAATTGATCATTGCACAAAATTCGGAGTTGAAGACTGTCTCAGAAGGGATGTCAGAAGAGTTGCAAGTGTTTGTGGTTGATCACAAACTTTTCAAGGGAAAGCATGTAGTAGACATTGCACAAGAAGATCCCTTGTTGATTGCTCCTCCACCTGTTCCTGCTCCTGGAGTAGATGAAGCTACCCCTGACATATCTCTACAAGCTACCCTCAAAGCCAAAATTGTGAGTCACCTCAAGTCCGAGCTGAACCTGCTGACTGCAGAAGTGAAAAAGGCCACTGCCAGAAGAGCTCAGTTCCGAAGTCTGATGAGGGACTTGGAGTATCCAGACGAGGAAGTTGCACCTACTGTTGAAGAAGAGGATGACTGATACCTCCTTTTATTATTTTTGTCAAAAAGGGGAAGGGGGAGAAAACCCCACTGATAAGAACTGTTTTTTTTCAACTGAAGTGATTGTAATAGGTAGCTATTATTGTTTTGCAACCTTAGGTGGCTGAACTGACCGTAAGACCAAATGTGGTCATATTTGTCCCAAACAGATAGTGGTTCTTTAGTAGAAAAATTGTTAGCAATAAGATAGGGATCTAAGTAGCTTAAAATTGAGTTAGTCCTGAAGAAAGGGCCCAAACTGTCCAACCAAAAGGCTGAAGATATGGGCAGGCCATGGCAAAATTTCGTTTGGAGTCTCCCACCAAGGGAGGATCGACTCAAGGCATCAGTGGACATCAGTTTTTGTCAAAAATACTAAGGGGGAGATTGATAATGCAAATGGCATTCAATTGACAAAACTTGCCAGAGTGTACAAGCCCAGTGAACAAGCAGTTGCTACAGTTTGTGTGTGCTCTCTTTCATTCGCTGTACAGGCTTATTTCCGCACAGCGGTACAAGGGGTTGCTATAGCAACCTGCTAGTACACTCTCAGCAAACGAAGGCGCTGCAATTTCAATTGGTATCAGATCGGGAACTCGACACACAAAGTGAAGATCCTGAGCGCATTGCTGAGAAGACAAAGCGAAAATGAAAGAAGGTCAAAGCACAAGTCGGCCGCCCCTGTTGGAAGAAAGCAACTATGGGTACTGGAAGGCAAGGATGAAGACCTTCCTAAAGACTATTGACGAGAAGACCTGGAGAGCAGTTGTCTGAATGGTCACATCCCCTGACCATTGATGAAAAACGAGTTACCCGGAAGAAGACGGAGGAGCCATGGACAGCTGAAGAGGAAGCTATAGCAACCGGAAACTCCAAGGCCTTGAACGCTATATTTGTTGTTGTTGATGCTAACAATTTCAGGTTGATCTCAAATTGTGACATAGCCAAACAAGCTTAGGAGATCCTCCAGATAGCACATGAAGGGACGGAAAAGGTGAAGACCTCCGTAATGCATATGATCACATCTCAGTTAAAAAACTTGAAGATGCTGGAAGATGACACAATCACTGAGTTCAATGCCAAGCTATGTGATCTGTCCAATGAAGCACATGCTTTTGAAGAGCCTATATCGAAAGAGAAGCTAATAAGAAAGGTTCTCAGATTACTGCCCCCCCAGATTTGACATGAAGGTGACAGCCATCGAAGAAGCTCAGAACATTAGGAATTTGAGGTTTGAAGAACTGATTGGATCCCTCAAGCAGTTTGAGATGAAACTGTAAAAAAAAATGATCCATCAGCAAAAAGCAAAAGTGTGGGGATAAAGGCTGAAGCAGAAAAGAAGCCCTCAAATAAGGATCAACTCGGCCTAGTGGTAAAGAACTTCAGCAGATTCCTAAAAAAGATGGACTTCAAACCTGGTCAATCCTCAAATTTGAGAAGTCAACCTAGAAGAGGTGGGAAGGACCAGACGAAAGAGAAAGATCATGCTCAAGATGATAAAGAGAAGAAGGAGAGGAGGAAAGGTATGCGGTGCTGGAGATGCGAAGGATATGGGCACTGAGAAGCCGACTGTCCAAGCAACCAGAAGAAAAGCTCTGAGGAGAAAAGCAACAACTCTATAATAGCAAAGTGGAGTGATGGAGACTCTGAGGAGAGTGAGCAAGAGAACTACATTGTCTTGACCACCGTATTCAAAACTGACTCGGAAGAATCAATGAAGAATGAATTACTTATGGGATTGAAGTGTCAAACACCGAAGATGAAGAAGTCACTAAAGAAAGCCTGGTAGAAAACCATAGAGTCATTCTTCAAAAGTGCGAAGAAACCTTCAAAATCAATAAGTCTGGAAGAGGAGCATGGAGAACTGCTAGACAAGATATCATCCCTCACTGACCAAGTCACTCAACAAGAAGAAAAACTAGTTGCTAAGAAGGGAGAACTCAACCTGCTTCAGAAGACAAAAAAGATGCTCAACCCAAGCTCAAATATTCTAGACGAGATCCATACCAAAGATATGGAGGAGGACGATGTGGTCTTGAATATACAGGTGAAAAAAATTTAAGAACAACGGTGTTTGTCAAAGCTACAGAGGAAGGAACCGACAGGAGTATGGAAAAGAAAATACCCAGAGAAGTGAACAAGAGGATGCTACAGCAACTATTGTATCATCCACCAGTAGCAGAGAAAAAGACCAGGAGTAAAGGCCGCAGATACTACTTTTGTGATCAGCAGGATCACATCCAGAGAAAATGCCCGATCCTAAACAAGCACTGGAGTCCTCAGAGATCTACCATGGTAGGAAATCGTCGAGAAAAACCAAAGATCAAACATTAAAAGTATATGCCCTTCAGCTCAGCAAGGCCGATGAAGGACCACCAATATCCAGTTGTGCGTAGAAAAGACAAATACATTAGAGAGACAACAAACTGGAGAATAAGGATCGCAAAAGACTTTGGCTCAGATTGGGTGGGACAATCACACAATGCAGAAAGAAAAGTAAGTGGCAGGACACAACAGAGCTCGAAAGCAGTGGAGACAAAGACCAGTGCAAGTATCGATGGAGAAACATCCAACAAAGATGCTCGCTAAGTCACCTGAAAGGTTGTTGAACGCAAGCTATAAAAGTGCACAAGATTAGGGTGCTATAGCAACCCGCTGTAGCAAGAGGAGCTTGTACAGAATATTCGATTAAAGAGGCGAGAACACGTGCAAGGAATGTGCAAAATGTTTTTGAAGAAAACGCAGATGAATCAAAAAACTAGGGCACAATCTGCTCCGCTGAAAATTCTTGCCCGAAAACCTGTAATGATCTCAGACCTCCTCACGAAAACTAAAATGGTGCGTCCCAAGGTTTAAGGAAAAGTCTCTTCGCCGCCAGACAAAGCGATGTCAAAAAAAGGCGAAGGTACAGCAGAGGACAGCGAAACCATGCCGTGAACTGGTAATCTAGGAACCAACGCCTGAACCCTCCTCTCAAAGGCCTACGCCGACAGAGGAACCAATGTGGAAAAAGAGGAGGCTCTTGTGAAGAGGAAAACCAGTGTCAAAAGCTACTAATGAAGATTATGTTAGAGCAGAAGAAGAATCATCTTCTGAAGAAGATGAACAAGAGGTTACTGCAGCACCCCATGCTGCTGAAGAACCAAGCAAAGCTGTAGTAACCACTCCTGGCTCAGATGAAGATTATGAGGACCCTTGGTCCGGGGACCCATCAGCAGAAGAAGCTCCTCCTCCTCCACAATTAGACAAAGGAAAATCCCCCATTGTCATTGACGTTGGCGTTTTAGGCAAGCAAAATGAAGTGCTATTCTAGTCACGCAAATATCAAACAATATTTATAACCGAGTGACCTCGGGTCGAACCCAAGAGAAAAGCTTAGACTAATTTACAACTAATTAATGCTACTATTGTAAGTCTACGGTTTTTTTTTGGGGGGGGGGGGGGGGGGGGGGGGGGGGGGGGGGGGGGGGTTTGTCCTCCTATAGAGGTATCTCTAGTAAGCACTAAAGATAAATGATATTTTTGGGTTTTGCTTAATGAATGAAAGGGTGACTAGGGATTCAACTTCTCCCCTAAGATATGAGGAAAATGAAATAACTCACTAATACATGCATGAACTACATTTGGTTGATAAAAGCAAGGCTAATGCATCGTCCGCTCTAGGTTCAACTCTCGCTCCTTCCCTAGAATGGAGAGGATACACAAATGACATGGTTCTCAAACTCTCGTTCTATTGAACCGTGTAGACTTGAATCCCATAACCGCACCCTCTCGGTCTATTGGCTGGTTACTCAAATCCGCTTATAACTTAGCCTAATGTCAAGAGTGCATGTCGCTCTCACGCATAAACACTCCATCTATGATCATACAATAGCTATGAAACATCCTAAGTTCAACTCTCGTTCCTTCCTTAGGAGTTTTACCCAAGCATACTCACTTACAATAAGTCATACAAACACTTTGTGCATGCAATGAATACATAGCTAGGGCACAAGTAATCAAACCAAACTTCATTCAATACAATAACATAGTGTTCTACATCATATCCAATCCTAGGGGATCCATTTAATCCCCAATCACAAGAACAACTACTCACTCATCATGAGTGTGCACAAATACATAACAACTAAGTGAAACATCAATGTAAATACAAAGCTAAAGGGTTTAAGAGAGGTTGATGTAGAATCTTCGATCCAAACTTCAATCTTCAATCAAGCTTGATCTTCTCCGAGTTCCAGTCGCCTAGGGTTGCGAAAAATATGGAAGCTCTCTTTCTTCACTTCCATCTCATTCTATTTATACATTTTGAAGATTTCCAAAAAGTGCCCGAAGTGTCCGAATTACATGATTCGGTCACTATCCATGTGATTCGCTCGAATCATCTGTCCAGTGCTGTTTTGAGTCTAGGCGAATCACTTATCCTGGCCGAATCACTTTTTGATTCGGTCCTACCCTTGTGTTGATTCGGTCAAACGTCTTATGGAGCTCAACTGATTCGGGCACCTCATGGGCGAATCACTTCTGATTCGGCCGAATCACTTCTGCAGTTTGCTCAATATTTCTGCTTTTGATCTCCATCGACCGGAATTCGTCCAGATTTTCTTCGGGCCACTTCGTATCGTGAGATACATATTTTTAACCTGAAATGGACGAAGAAATCATCAAATGGCTTTATAGAATAGCGGAACAAACAAGAAGTAAGGGGAAAAATGTGGACAAATATAAGGTTATTTGTCCGCTCATCAGTCATCCCTAATTCAAGCAATGAAGAAGAAGAAGAAGAAGTCTCTGAAGACTCAGCTGCCTCCATAGGAGGAGAATCATCCCGGGCTCAAATCTGATGGGCCTCCAATATTGTCAGAGATCATAGAGGGCATCACTATCAGGGGGACATGGTTCAGACACCAGTATATGTCAGGATATGGCCAGTTGTGGAGAGGAAGATCATTGTCCCAGAGAAGGTGATAATACCAGGGAGATACAAGTCTACTAAGATCATCAAAATCTTAGAAGATGTAAAACTACTAAAAACCTTTACACTTCCCAAAAGATATTATGGTCAACTGGATAGGGAATTTTTAGTGAATCTAGAGGATAAATTTGATGATGAGAGGACCAGTGAATATGGCAGGAGCTGGGTGAGAGGCAAGCTGGTAATGGTCAATCTAGTAGTCATAAATGAATACTTAGGGATAATAAGTGAGTCTAGGGTCCTTTGCCATGATAAGTCCCGATGTCCTGACCAGCACCCTCACTGGAGGACTGTGCAGAACGTGGGCTACCCATAATTTGAGTGCCTCAGAAGTATCTTCCAAGTATGCATTACTGTACAACATTGAGATAAGAAGCTGGATTCCCAAAGACAGAAAACTGTGTGTGCTCTTTTTCATTCGCTGTACAGGCTTATTTCCGCTCAGTGGTACAAGAAGTTGCTATAGCAACATGCTAGAGCAACTTGCTAGTATACTCTCAGCAAACGAAGGATCAGGAATTTCATTCTCAAAGACAGAAAACTTCAAATATCAATATAGTTCAAATGTTGAACATTCCCTACGAATTCTACTCCGAATGGAATTCAAATCGGTTAAACTATAAAAAGAGACATTTACCTTGGGACAAAACAATTGCACACATTAGAAAATCAATAATTCAAATAAAACAAAACCATGAAAACATTTCTCAATCAATCTCGTCACACTTAAGTTGTTAGCATATTCAATTTCATCGTTCCACACTGGAAATAAAAAAGTTAATTATTTTAAATAAATTAACTAGTTACCAAGCGTACAAAAAACTATACAAATGTGTTGTAATAGTTATAGATAAGTACTTATTAATGGGTTATGTATTGTGGCCTCCGAGCAGTTATACAAGCTAGTCGCTTGTATCGCGCAGCTCCAGCGTAAGCCAGAGGAGACCGTGACTATTGGTGAGCAAGATGATGGGTGATGTGCATACGTCATTCGAGGAGGCACAACACATGCTATCTTGGAGAGCGTAAGTAGCTGAGCGACTCAAATTGAGTCGCATGAGACCCACTGTTGGACGAGATGCCCTATCGGCTGTCATCTGTGCGCAAAGGCGGGCCTGAACCGAATAAATTAGAAGCGATCGCTCCTTAAGCTCTCCAAGATACCATGTGTTACGCCTCCTCAAATGAAATCTAGGGGGTCCTCAAGTGGCTAGACTGAATGCTTTGTCTGCCCACCCTTCATATCATTCAACTCCCGCTCATATACACTTACGGGATCAGTCCATATTTCATCCGAACGGTGTCGGTTGTTGCTTCAAAATAGAATCATTTATCGTACCAGGCTCAACTATGTGTTCTATATCCATCTGGATTATAAAAAATAACATGTCCAATATCGAATGACTGATCATCATCATAATCATCATCATCATGATCATAATCATAATCAGCAACATCATCATCATCAACAATAATAACAACAACATCATCATCATGATCAACATCTCAATTCATCTCCTCGATTTACATCATCATCATAATCAACCATACTCATCACCATCTACTTCTCCCTGATTTCACTATCTACATCTGTAATTTGTTCCCACTTACAACAAAATCAAATTTCACTACACTAAAACCCAACTATACACAATTTTAATTCATCCCTAAAATACAAATAACCAACATACCTAAGATGTCAAATGGAAGATGGGCACTGGAGTCGCCATGCAAGGAGAAAGAAGAGAGAAGATCGGCCGATTGGGAGAAGAGAACGCCCAAATCTGTAATCGATATGAGACCGGTTTTGATATGATCGATCTTCTAATTTGACCGGTTATAACAAAACAGGTCTCATTTCAAATTCATATTTGTTCTACATGTCTGCCAACTCAGCATAATTCTTAATGAGACCGGTTATGATAAGACCGGTCTCATTGCAAAACGGAACTATCCTGTCTAGTTAAGATACGGTCTAAATATGAAACAGGACATTTCAGAAACGATTTTTGGAGAAGAAGCATATGAGAAATTGGTTTGGGAAGAAGGGGTAGATCTAAAATTTTTTCTCGTCCTCGACAATGGTTATATCAAAATGATTGATAACGAGCATCGCTCCACCTTGCTCTCTCTTCGAGCCACATGCCCCTGAGAAGTTACCTAAGCGAACTCATTGTATTGTGCAACTCCAGCATGAGGGAGAGCAGGCCGAGATGGATGGTATGGAGGGTGAGTAGACAGAACATTCAGTCCAACCACCTAAAGACCCCTAGACGTCATTTGAGGAGGCACATGTTGTCTTCGAGAGCTTAAGAAGCAATGTGCTAGAATTGAGTCGGTTCAGGGCCACCTTCTCACAGAGATGTCAGTCGACAGGGCATCTCGTCGAGCTTTCCAACAGTGGGTCCATGGTGCCCGATACTCCCTCATATCTTGACGGATTATAGAAGCATTACTTAAAAGTGTAGATTTTAAATAAGAGATTAAATCTTATAACTAAATGTGAGACAATTATAAATGAGAGATCAAAAAATAGCCAATACATCTCAACTCTGCTGCAGAGGCTAAATGTAATCATTCCTTAATAAAAATTCCGGCCGCCAGAGCCTTCTGCGTGACAAATATCTGCCTCAAGATAGAGAGAGCTGCCAGTGGATCCATACCCTTGGCCTCAACCCACCTCACCGCCATGGTCCTGATCATTTGATCTACTCTCACTCCAAAACCTTCTAACGATTCCATGATAAAAGGCACAAACAACCTATTGGTTGAACAACCACCTTCGTACTTAGAGATCTTCCTCTCCTCTGCCCACATAGCTGCCTCCCCCGACTCCAGCCACACCTCTCTCCCACCTCTATACCAATGGACACATCCATATAAAGATCTCTACCTCCGTCCCACGCCATCACCAAAGTGTCTGCTGGCTTCTCTCTCCAGCATGAAGACCAGCCACCTCCAGCCTAGGCCCAAAATTAGCCTTCGTAAAAAGAGTGAACAAGGCATCTCTCACTGCATTACGCCTCCGAATCCACCTCCCTCCCCTCAGACAATGGAAGTTGTGAACACCGATCACATCGAAAGTGTGCAAACCTCTACAGGCTACACAAGAAAGAGAAACAGTGAACACCTTGTGACCCATACTGTACTTAAGGACCAAACGATATGCCGTCAGGTCCATACGAGCCCAGTGAAAGGCATAGGTATCATTGCGGTCTAGATACCGCTGCTCAACACAGAAACCTCATTCATGAGGGTCTTCACTCGGGCCACTCCCCACCCCTTGATCTCTTTCCTGATGACTGTTGCGGTCAACCCGGTAAGCCACTGTTGTGGTTTAGACTTCGACCTCAGCTCCCCAAAACCAACTGGGGAGGTAGGCCGAAATCTCAAATTACATTCTTCAAACAAGACTCCACACCTTGACAAAAGGAATGAATTCCTCGTAAGCATCTCTCACAACCCCCCCCCCCCCCCCCCCCCCCCCCCGGCCTGCACAAGGAAGCAACATCAGCCGAGATGGCTACATCGTTCCCCACCAGAATACCTAGCCCACCGAACTTTAGAGGCAACCCCACCAACCTCCTTTGCTTCACCGTGAAACCCGCATTCTATATATGCCCCAAACACTTTGTACCGCTGCATCAAAAAAATGAATCGACCCCTCAATCCAAACAGGAGGTAAACTCCTCAAATTGTACATCATCTTCGGCATGCCAATGCATGCTTGCAAAAGTAACAACTCTAATTGTGGGTTATCCAGCTTAGACACCTCAGCTAGAGTGGTCTAGATCCCAGGAAGTCCACAACCTCGTCGACCCTTCTCCCATCCGCCGAAATAGGATTACCTAAGACAGATAATGCCAAAGAATAAGAGAAAACAAAACCGTCTGCCATCGCCACCCCTACTCACTGCCTTTTGCCAAAGGCGTTGCTTTCCCACACCTCCAACCTACGAGCCACCAACTCAGCCAAAGAGACACCACCCCTCTCTGCCTTTTTGACCGATCTAAAAACTGATATGACAAAGATATGCATGATCCCCTAACGGTTAAGCTCACCAGGATCCTCGTTCACAAATCCCACTACCACAACATAATACTTAGCCACACCCTTCCTACAAGATATCAGAATGAAGTTGATGGTAGGGATCGCCGCACTTCTCAACTTCACGAATACATCAGGATCTTCGTCAACGGGCCTAAAAGTATTGGACAAATCCTCCAGGCCCGCTTGGTCTTGTTGCACAACCACCACCTCTCTTGAAAATGCATCGCACACCCTGGCGACAAACAAAGCGGCAACTCATCAGACCCTATGAAGGTGGTCCTTCAATTTTGGCCTCGACACCGAGATCCAAACTTGTTCGTCTTATTGCACCGTTCGCACAACCATTTCTCATGCTCATGAAGGTGCCGAACTAACTCCCCCAGCATCCTCCCTGAAAGTTACTTGCTCCGCGACCTCCTCAAGCAACAACACACATGATCATGCAAAGCACTGTAGTCCCTCATATCCCGCCTACTACGTCATTCACAAGATTACTGGCTTGAGACTCTATAAGTTCGTCCTTCCTGCTGAGCAAGTAATGATGCCATCAGATCCGTCCCATCATCGGCAACCTCCCCACCTCCCCAAAGATGACGGCTGATGCCCGGGACGCTACTAGGAAGCATGACGATGTCTTGCAAGTTGCTCGTTGCTTATTGCATTCCGCTCCCTTTCTAAACCAGACGGTGACAATTGCTCCACAAAATACCAACCTCGCCGACAATGGCACCCTCAGAGCGACACATTGAACGTCACAGCCCATAGTGCCCCACTAGACAGCCAACAAAACGAAGCCACCACTCTCCAATGAAGGACCTCTTAACTGTACTGCACCCAAGCCATGCAACCACTATTGTCCACAATTTTCTCAAACTCCGAAGCTCACACCTTTATCACTATATCAACCTTCCTCACTTCGAATCCACAGGCATTACATATGTGGCTTACATTGACGAGTGCCATCTATCAGAGCCGCCGCATCAATTGATCGATCAAGATCCAGAAGATTTACCCCTTCACACATTAAGCAACAAATTACAAGAACCTAATCCCCAACAAACCAATTAAAGAAAACCCCCTCTTCCGATTTGATAATACTTAGTGTTCATGGTTTAGAATGTGTTCTTTTGTACTTAAATTTATAATTTTACTTATATGTAATTATATTTATTTATATTTACTATTCATCATCTCTTTTCACAACACCACAACACATCCACACACACCACCACCACCACCACCATTACCACAACACTACTACCACCACCACAACACTACACCACCACAACACCACCACCACCACACACTACCTCCCTAACCACAACACTACCCCACCACAGCACCATCACTACCACTCCCACCCACAACACCAACCCAATCACAACATACTATCACCACCACAACACCACACTACCACTGCCACCATAATAACAATAATAATATAATGTATATATTTTTACTTAACTTTAAATAAATACATTATAATTATGGTGGTGGTGTGGTGTTATGCTTGGGGTGGTAGTGTTAGGATGAAAGAGATGATGAATAGTGGTGGTGGTGGTGGTGGTGTTTTGATGAAAGAGATGATGAATAGTCGTGGTGGTGAAATATATGATGAATAGTTATATTTACTTATATATACTTATATTTACTTATATGTACTTATATTTATTTATATATGTACTTTATAAATACAAAAGAACATATCCGCCCAGATCACTCAATTTCAAATGGAATGGGCTTCAAAAACCACAGCCCTCCCAATTATTATTTTTTGGGACCGCACTTGAGACATAAGATGGGAGTCCGATGTAATAACTTTTGGATTAGGCTACAAATGAACTTGAATGCGAACCGAACCAGGTAGCGAGCCCATGTGGACTTGAGTTTTTGATAGGCCTAGTTTGAACGAACCGAGCGCCGGATTGATCGAGGATGTGGCGAAAACTGACTGGGCGGGGGGACACACCACCGTCACAAAACAAAACAACACTAAAAGCCAAATGGTGTGTGGTGCCTTGAATTGCGCAATAAATTTTTCCTTAAATCAGTTTGAGTGAACGAATATGGACACCGACAGGAAATCTGACAGGAACGTGATTCCTGCTGCTCCTCACTCAGTTATCATCGATTATAATGATGTTGTCTTCATTTCACTTTTACATTTATAAATATTATTATCAGCCCCATCTTCTTCTCATCACTTCAACTGCTTCTTCTCTTCCCATCTATATCCCCGCATTTTCTTCTTCATCTGGTCTTTCAAAATGGCTACTGCCGCCTCAGTCACCTGTCAGCTTCTCTTCACCTTGTTGTATTTCAGCTCTCCTTCATCTGTAGCCGCGGCGCGTAAAGCGACCAGTTTTGAAGGTACCTATATCTATTAACTCAAGTCTCAACATGTCCTGGTTTTGCATCTGCGTTCCAGAAGGGTGTTGCTCTTTTCATTCGCCCGCATTTTGAACAAAATATGTTTCGTCCCCAAATTTTGGATCTTCCGACTTTCTTGTTTGGTTTTGTCTCAGTTCTTAGTCCTCGGGATCTTCTAAAGCCCAGATCTTATGCTCACTTGTAGCTGCATCCTTTTTCTCGCATTGATGTAATAATTTTAGGGTGATAACAGTAACATTTTAAATGTGTTTAGGACTCCTCCCAAATGGCAACTTCGAAGAATCACCGAAACCCACTAGCCTAAAGAAAACTGTGATCGTAGGCAGAAACTCTCTTCCCAAATGGGAAATCGATGGGTTGGTGGAGTACATTTCTGGCGGCCCACAGCCTGGCGGGATGTACTTTGCAGTTGCTCACGGCGTCCACGCAATTAGGCTAGGAAACGAGGCATCAATCTCCCAGACCATCCCTGTCAGGAAGGGAGCCCTGTATGCATTGACATTCAGTGCGTCAAGAACTTGTGCCCAGGATGAGGTTCTGAGGGTGTCGGTGGGCTCTGAGACAGGGGATCTGCCCCTGCAAACTCTTTATAGCAGCAATGGCGGAGATACTTACGGTTGGGGATTCCGTGCATCTTCTTCTGTAGCCAAGGTGGCCTTACGCAATACCGGTGTGCAAGAAGATCCTACTTGTGGACCTCTTCTGGATGCAGTTGCCATTAAGGAGCTTCGACCGCAATTGCCTACTAGAGGTATTGATTACTCACTTGTTTAATTGCGCCTTTTATTCTGCTGGGAACACTTTCAAAATGATTGCCAGATAAAGCGTCTTTCTTCTATATAATTGAATGCACTTCATCAGTGTATTACAAATTATTGCTTATCCATCATGAGTTAATTTTGTTTCCTTGCAAACTGTTGTTGTAGACAATCTGGCGAGGAATGGTGGATTTGAGGAGGGTCCACACCGGCTCTTCAATTCGTCCCATGGTGTCCTCCTTCCACCAAGACACGAAGATCTCACATCACCTCTTCCTGGATGGATCATTGAGTCACTCAAAGCTGTTAAATTTATCGACTCAAAGCACTTCAATGTCCCATATGGCTCTGCTGCAGTTGAGCTAGTGGCCGGTAGAGAAAGTGCCATTGCACAAATCCTGAGGACAGTTACTGGGAAATCCTACTTGCTCACGTTTGCAGTTGGAGATGCAAAGAATGGGTGCCATGGGTCCATGATGGTTGAAGCTTTCGCTGGAAAAGCCACAGCCAAAATCCCATTTGTATCTCAAGGCATGGGAAAGTTCAAGAATGCTAGCTTGAAGTTCACGGCATTATCTACTCGGACCAGGCTCACTTTTTTCAGCACTTATTACCACACAAGGGTTGATGACTACGGCTCCCTCTGTGGTCCAGTTCTTGATGAGGTTAAGGTCATCCCGGTTGCATAGATCTTTTGCTTCAAACTTCATGGAAGGTAAGTTTAGCTACTCTACAGAGAAGTGAAATTTTATTCGGATCACAAACTATAACGATCATGAAGTTGTTTATTTTACAAGCGAGTGTGGATTTTGGAAGGTGGATTACGGATTGTATTATGTTTTGCACATCATGGGGTATCTCTGAATCTTGATTCAATCTTTGTCCACTCATAATCAGAGGCAGGTCCAGGTTTTTCTTTAGCTATGATAATAAGTGACATAATGCAATATTTTGCCTTGTACAAATATTTGGAAAATGATATATACCACACACATTAGTTAGTTATAAAAAATATACATACTGTATAGAAAATGAGATCATCGCACAACATATATTTTATTGTATATTAATAAAAATCAGTTAACCATGTTCCATGATCAACTTGTATTTTTTTTACCTGATTTTATTTTGTAGATTATTTGGACATAATATTAAAATTATTATGGGCTTTTGATTTATTTAAGATAAAATTAAATTTTTTTGACAGATTGGATTTAAAATACAAAGAAACTGTAGCATATGGTCTGGTACATCAATTCGAACATAAGAGCCACATGAGCGATTCCACCCATCCATGCCTTAGAGCATATATCACGATTAAGTACAAGCCATGCAAAGCAAACTCATCTTGAAAAAAGATTCTCAAGCATCCTCCAAACGGAAGAAAAATAAAAGTTTATGTCGGAGTGACACTAGAAAAATTTCCTACAAACGAAAGAAGAACAAAGTCTATACCAAAGCGGGAAAGCCATAAAGTCCACACCAAGGTAGGACTATAAGAGTTCCACACATAGATATCTAGGTAGGTGGTGCCTCCGGGTGGAATCGAATTGGCGCCCACTGAATTGTAAGTCAAAAATTACACAGTTGATCCATTACTCCTTCAACATACTTTGAGAAACAATACATTGGGTCTGTCCCGTCTATTTTAATTTTTGAATCAAAAAAGTTTTGTATTTATGAGAAACCCAATCAATCAAACTTTTGTTGTAATTTATATAAAAAAAAGAAATAGTTTTTGTAATTACGTGCCTTGCTGGTGACAGGTTACAGCAGGTTGCTATAGCAACTTCTAGGTCACTTTGTGGAATTTATTTGCTTCGGCCGAATCTAATGAACGCACAAGCTTTGGTTACCTAGTTCGGCAACATCCTACGTCTGGGGAGGACTTCACTCGGTCTACAAGATTTCACTATCTCATTTCAAGTACAAAGGCTTCCAAAACTTAGCCAACGCTAATTTTCCCACTACCACCACCATCACTACCACCACCCTACTACCTTAATATCACAACCACAATATCACCACCACGACAACAACACAACCCACCACCATTACCACAACACTTTCAAAACCACAACAGCCCACCACCACAAACACCACCGATAAAAAATAATAATTAACTTAACTTAACTTAACTTAAGTTTACTTAACTTATTTACTTAAAATTTAAGTGCAAAAGAACAGGCCCTAATCTATTACACGCAAAGTGCAATTAAACAATGGGAATAACCAACTCGATGAATCATATAAATACGCTCCATCAGTTAACATCTTTGTTTCCTCTTTGGGAATTTTCTCCTCTTCTGTTTCTTCCCCTTGATGTCAGACCTACATATGAAGGTTTCTGGAACATTCTCTTCATGAACTTGCCAATTTTTTTGACCAGCAGGGACAGTTGTTGTTCTACATCATCTGGGACAGTCTCCTTTTCCTTTGCCCATCTTTCATATGGGAGAGTGGTGTGGCATCCTCTGTAACTTTCATCTCAAACTGTCTCAACGAACCAATCAGTGCATCCATCCTCATGTTCTTGACATCTTGAGCTTCTTCTATGGCTGTGACCTTCATATCAAACTTTGAAGTGAGAGATCTGAGAACTTTTCTCACCAACCTCTCCTCCTGAATTGGTTCTCCGAGAGCATAGGCCTCGTTTGATATATCACATAATCTTGCATTGAATTTTGAGATGGTCTCTTCTTCCACCATCTTCAGGCTTTCAAATCTTGAGGTGATCATCTGCATTCTAGAGATCTTCACTTTGTCTATTCCCTCATGAGGTGTTTCGAAGATCTTCCGTGCTTGTTTGGCCACATTGGAGATCGACCTGAAATTGTTAGATCTACAACAGCAAATATAACATTCAAAGCTTTGGAGTTTCCTGATGCTATAGCTTCTTCATCAACAGTCCACTTGTCTTCTGGCTTTTTCCGCGCAGCTCCTGCGCTGTCGATGGTCAGTGCATGAGACCACTCTGATATGACTGCCCTCCATGCCTTTTCATCAGTAGCCTTCGGAAAGGCCTTCAATCGAGCTTTCCAGTAGCCATAATTTCCTCCTTCAAGTAGTGGTGGTCGGCTCGTGCTCTGTCCTTCTTTCATGCCGGCCATATTTATCAGCAACGCACTCCCGGATCACACTCTATGTGTCGAGTGATCGGCTCTGATACCAATTGAAATTTACTGCGCGCTGCTGGTTAAGAGTTACAGCAGTTGTTGTAGCACTCTCTGTATCACTTTTGCAGAACTTGTTTCTCTGGCCAAACATGACATACACAAGGCACTTTGTTTACCCAGTTCGGTAACTGCCTACGTCTAGGGAGGACAACTCCTGGACCTCAAGGTTTCACTATATATGTTAGAGTACAATGAATTCCAAAACTAAGTCACGCTTGTTTAACCACTACTACTAACCTATATCCACCTAAGAGCAATTTGATCACACAGATTAGCTCGCAGTCTGATCCCACAAACTCGCTTTGTACTACCTACACACTTCCAGTAACAAATAGCTACGACCTGACTCATAGGCTTAGCCTTTTCTATTACAATGTGTACCACCTTTTCTATTAAAGTCTTCCGCTGAGCCGCTTGAACTCTGTCGTGAGTGCTCCTCACATTGGGATTCTCCCCCTCACTTAGTGACCACCTGTCACTAGCGAGAACAAGTCTTCTGCAGATTGTCCGAGTTCCTCCACTCGACAACTCTCCTACTGCCTTCCTTGATCAACCAACAAACACGCCCTGCTCTGAATTGGTCATCCTGATCAAGCACTGACCAGAAACTGCTAGTCTGCAATCAGTCGATACAGAAACCACACTGATCTGCGCTCACGCTCTACTCACGGTGGTGATCCGATCCTCCGCACAACTCCACTGGTCTTTTCTTTTCATTCTCAGGTGCACGGATGCTCTCTCGGTGTTTTTCTCTCAATTCGGATGCTTGGAT
This sequence comes from Umbilicus rupestris, assembly GCA_963678935.1. Taxonomy (NCBI): domain Eukaryota; kingdom Viridiplantae; phylum Streptophyta; class Magnoliopsida; order Saxifragales; family Crassulaceae; genus Umbilicus; species Umbilicus rupestris. The sequence goes on along the minus strand of OY787618.1, from coordinate 5,388,791 downwards.
TTTGTATTGGATGGACACTTTGCTGCTCTGCCCAGCCTCCTTTAAATAGGAACTTCATGCTCCATCAATATCAAATTTAGAAAGCCTTCCAAAAGCTCTCCTAGATTCTTGCAAGTTTGTTGAGTTTTGATTTCCCAAAACGAATTTTAGAAATCTTATCTTTACCTTGAGCTTGCTGAGTTGTTTGTTGCTGCTTTCCTAAGTCCATTAGGAAACCTTCCAAAACTTATCTCCTACTTTGTAGGATACCCACTTTCCAAAAGATCCATATCTTTAAGCTGACTTGTAGGCCGCAATCTCCACTAAGAATATTTTGACAAATGCTCTGGAATCTTCCCGTTACTCAGCTCTTCATATCTGGCCAGATTGTTCTTAGCGCCAATACTACTGCTACAGCTCCTGCTATTGCAACTGCTTGTTCACTCTAGCTGGTTTTGCACCAGCTGCTGTCTTCACACGGGCAGCTGTATCATCTTGCTTTCAATCTTAACTATACTCTACCGACCTGTTGCAATGCTGGCAGCAACCATACATACGTTCTTTGGGCTTCTCCAAGTTGATCGGCATACTGCTGGCTGCTCCAAGTCTTCATGGTATGCTATAGCATCTTCTGGTGTCTTCAAAAAGCTTGCTACAACTTCTGCTGCAATGGAATGCTATAGCATCTTGCTAGATCACCTTCAATGCCACATACCTTAACAATCTCCCCTTGACATTTTTGACAAAATCCAAGGACCCTTCTGATCTTAGGCAATCCTCATCTCGTCTTCAGACTCCTTCTCTAGTAGCTTCCTCAGCTTCTTCAGGATTCATCTCCATTCAAGGACTGCTGATCTGAAGCTATCCCTGGTTTGGCTTCTGGCTTTTTCTCAAGTGGTGTCTTCAGATAACTTCTGCTGTCATCGGATGGTGTACCAACTTCTTGCTCTTTGTTGTTGTTTTATCAGTCTTTGGAAGAAGCTCCAGCTTCAATATCCCCGTGATGCTGTAGCCTTCATACGCTGGTTTTGTCAAGGATGCCTGATAAGCGGATAAATGACCTTACATTTGTCCGTATTTTCACTTTACTTCTTGTTTGTTCCGTTATTTTATAAAGTCATTTGATGTTTTCTTTGTCCACTTCAGGGTGAAAATGCGTACTACATGATATGAAGTGGTCCGAAGAAAATCTGGTTGAATTCCGATCGATCGAGAGCAAAAACGAGCAAAATTGAGCAAAAGGCAAAAGTGAGTCGGCCACCCTTGGCAGAATGCTCTGTTCCTCTTCAAATGCTTTCCTAGCACGTGATGCTTATCCGATCAAGCACGTGCTATAGCTTGTTGGAAAGATAATGCAAAGGGCTACAACTTTGTAGTTTACATCAAGACGTAATTCGAATGTTTAAAGGGTCCAAAAGGCAAGAATCTACCACTGCAGAGTTGATTCGGGCACTACGGGTGATTTGATAATTTCCAGAAACAGTATAAATAAAAGAAGAGGAGAAAAATCAAAGTGTGCCTTGGGGTACCTAGGGTTCCTCTCATGGGACGAAACCCTAATTGGAGACATGAAGAATTGCCAAGAATTCGGAGAAGACATCATCAATTGAAGACTCTACATCAACCCTTTACCCATTCTCTAAACCCTACTACTCTACTTTCTTTAGTTTTTATTGTTGAACTATTTCATTATGTTTTGTTTCAAACTCACCATGAGTGACACATGAGTGAGTAGTCTTTTAGTAGTTGGGGCTCTTATGGATCCCTTAGGTTTGATTATAATGCAAGACTTGTCTTTTTATCTATATGAATGAAGTTTGGTTGAAAATTCTCTTGCTTTCTCTTCATATCAATTTTGTTCACACCAAGTGTTTGACGAAATACCTAAGTGAGTATGAATTGATAGAACGCCTAGGGATGGAACGAGAGTTGAACTTAGGTTGTTTAGAAGATTGAGCATGATTATTTTAGGTTGCGTTTGTGCGCGAGAGTGACATACGCATTCCACTAGGCTAAGTTTTGAGCGACTTTAGTTAACTATCAATAGACCGAGAGGTTGAGATTAGAAGACTTTAGTTCTACGCGGTTCAATAGAGCGAGAGTTTGAGAGCCATACTATTTAGGTATTATTTCCATTCTAGAGAAGGAGCGAGAGTTGAATTTAGAATGTGTGATACCTTAGCCTAGAACCATCACTCGAATTTACTCATGATTTAGACAAGTTTTGTGTTGCTAATCGCATGACCTAGAGGTGAAGTAGGATTCCGACAACGCTTTCTTTATTATTTTCTCTTAGACCATATTTAACTTTGTCTTTAGTATTCACTAGAGATACCTCGCATAGAGGAAGAACTCCCATTTATTATTTAGTAGACTCGCATTAGGCATTACTAGCTAGCTTTAGACTAAGCTAGGCTTTTCTCTTGGGTTCGACTCGAGGTCACTCGGATATAAATATTGTTTGAACACCGTGATCAAACTATTATTCATACTACCACAACAACCACAGCGTTTCGAAATGGCGCCGTTGCCGGGTATTAGCCATTAGACTAGTTTGCTAGTTAGTATTGTTTTAGTTAGTCTACTGCTTTTTTCTTTTGTTTGGTTATCGTGATTGCGTGTGTGATGGTATGTGGCATCGTTGACAAACTCCTACAAAGTGAACTAGAGCTTGCTACAGCAAGTATGGAAAGAAAATAGCTGATGAAGAGCAGCAGAAGTTCAGTAGCAGAAGTATTGCACACCTTCAGACAGCTTGTGCTACAGCACAAATGCTGTAGCATAAATTCAGCTTTCTCGGAGATTGCATTCAAACAACAAATCAGTGGACCGAAGGGCTTCCGGAAAGAGCTGAATATTCAGGAGAATATTTCTGGAGTGTCTCTCAAGAACAAGGGCAGATTTGTTAAAAGTGAAGATATGATCTTGTAAAGATCTTGGAGGATCTTCCTTAGAATTGATGGGATTGGTTCCTAATGCATTTAGGAAGTTCCAGCAGCAGCAAACAGCTACAACACAAGTGAACAAGGAGTTGTTGCAGCTCATACAATCAAGCTGGCAGCAGAGGTGAACTAGCAGCAGATGCAGCAGGGGATGCTGCAGCAGGTGCTGGTTCAAGTGCTGGTTCAACTGTCCAAGTAGCAGTTTTGTGCTGGGTGCGATTTTAAGGTATGGCAGCTTTGTGAAAGCTCTTAGAAGAATTTCTAAAATACTAAAGAGCATATTCCAGCAAGGTTTACTTGTCAGAGAAGGAGATTTGCATTGAAGATATTAATCAAATCTAATCTCCTAGATTTTAGGAGATAATTGATCTTGTGGGACTATGGCCTAAACCTGGAAATTGCTTAAAGTGGTGAGGGTATTTAAGCAGAAGGTTTGAGGGCTGAAGAGTGTGATCGAAGCTGAGTGATACACAAGAGTAGACACAGATTTCAGAGAGAGGATTTTCTGGGTGCTACGGACGTTGTTCTTCGATCAAACACACACGGGCAGAGCGTTGAGCGCAGAGCTGTGGTGTGCATTGCAGAAGAGAATCAGGTCTTGCAAAGACTGATTCGTGCATTGATCTGGAAGCCAATTCAGAGCTGTGGAGCTTGTTGGTTGATCAAAGGCAGCCGCGGAAGAACTGACGGGTGGAAGGCTCGGTCGAGGTTCGTGCGGAAGAACTCACTAGTGACAGGTGGTCACTGAGTGAGGGGGAGTTACTCAGAGTGTGCAGCGCTCTTGGAGTGGTTCGATCGGCTCGGCAGAAGGCCTTGGAGCGACGCGGACAGTGTGCTTCAGCTGTGTGTTACAGCTGTTGCTGCAGCAACCCTGCTGAGTAGTGTAGGATAGAATAGGCTGAGTTCTTTGAGAGGATTGTAGCTATTCTAGACTGACATATTGTAGAGGGTGTGCTGGCACAAATCAGAGCTTGTTCTGATTGTGCTGAGTAGTCAACAAGAGGTTGAGTAGCATAGGTTGCGTGCGTTGTAACCTAGTGTACTTGGAACCTTTGGTTGAGTGGATTGAGGACTGGAGAATAGTCATCCCCAGACGTAGGCAGATTGGCCGAACTGGGTGAACAAACTTGTGCATTGTTTGTTGCTTGCTGAGATTAATTCTTGTGAACAAGAGTGTGCTGCAGCAACTGCTTGTTCACAAATCTGCCGGATTGAGACACTGTGAAATTTCAGCGTGTTTGCGTGCTGTTCTTGCTTACTTTAATTTAAGTTCACACTTATTGATGCTTTCTCCCATTGCTTGGTAGGTGTTTGAATGAAAATCAAAGCACGCACGAAAAAGGCATAAGAACAAGCCTCCACATCAACGGAGCAGAAATTGCCAGATTTTGATACTGTTTCTCCTCAAATTCGCGTTGATCAAACACCAACAGAAATTATGGATCAATGATAGAGCCTAGTTATACACGTTATTTAGATCATAAACCCATGCTTGTTTGCAATATTTTATGGGCAAGATTACTCGTTTCCACTATTTTTGTATATCAGGTCAGAACGAGTCCTTAAGTCGGATACGCGCTAACAGGCAGCGTTCTAGGAGTGAAAGATCAGCCTGTGGAGCTAGCGGCGCAAGCAAAAGAAGAAATGGCGAAGGACAGCAGAGGTGCGCTACCCGATTGCGCCAGTCAATGCTGTGCGCCAGGCGCAAAGTCCCAGTGACCAGACTTGGAAGTTGCCAAAAGATGAACTTCCTGGGGCACTATTTAAACAAAGAAAGTCTAGGGTTTCAGAGGAGGCGGAACACCATCACTCAGTGACATTCCAGAGGCACTGCGCGGCAGAACTGAAAAACACACGGACCTGTCAAGGAGAGTTGCGCCAGCCGACTGCGCCAGCCAAGAGAAGACACTGCACGCACTGTTTGCTACCGTTTTCTTGGATTCAGTAGTTGTTATTTACTATTTTATGATGTTTACCACTAGCATGTCTAGCTAAACACTTAGTGTTGGTCGGGCATGAATCTATGATGTATTACCTTTGAGACTTGAGCTTAATGCATAGTTTATTTACTTGTATTAATTCTGTGCGCGCTGAGACAGTTAGTTGCATGAGTAGGGGAAGCCTTGAACCGCAAACTTACTTGTGTTGCTTGCTTGTCACCTGTTAAACTAGTTGCATGCGTAGGGGAAGCCTTGAACCGCAAACTTACCGTGACAATTAGGAGTAACGAGTTAGGGTAGGCAGCTGCTACTGTGACAGGATTCGCAGCTGTTTAGTCTAGTTCTAAGGATTAATAGCACATGAACTTTGAACGGAACATGCGCACGTGTTAGGAAGCCTTTACCGGACACTAACCCAAGTAAAGCATAAACTATAGGTGTTTTAGAGTCAATGATAAGGAATGCATTCATAGAGGATTGTCTGCCCAATACTTCTCATAAATATAGTACTTCATCTCTACTGCTTGCGCACGTCTAGTGCAATTCCCTGAGTTACGATATTCGCTGTTATTCGCGCATCGCGCAAAACCCCCAATCACTCACGCAACCCCCGTTTTCTTAAGTGTAGGTTACTGGCTGAGACTCACTGCTTGCTCCCTGTGGAGATCGACCCTTGCTTAACCGCTGTACTAGTGGGAGAGGAAGGAATTATATTTGACGGGCACAACGACGCGCGATCAAATTTTGGCGCCGTTGCCGGGGAGCAACACAGCTAAGTTTTAGCTAGCTTACATTTCTCATTTTAGTTATTTCATTTTGTTTTTGTTTTCTCGTTGTTGTTTTCTGACAGCGCGCAATCACATCAGCCTGCGCAACCTTGAAACAGTTGCGCTGCGCAGATTCTAGTTGCGCACTGACAGACGCAACAACCTCGTTGCCATTTAATTTCGTTTCTTGAGTTTGGATCAGGACATGGAGGATAACAGTGTGGTTGGAGATAACCTGGGAGACAGAACCCCAGAGGAAGCAAGGGCGCATAACCGCGCAGCCCTATTCAGAGAGGAAGTGCAGCGTGAGGATGACGCACGGATGGCCGCTGAACCATACATTGCGCCACCCGTTCGTCCAGTCGCGAGGCGCAGGACAGTGCGCGAAATGTCAGCCCCACTCACTGTTAACCAGCCATGGTGCATAGTGCTTCCGCCCGACGGACAGTTCGAACTAAGGAGCTCACTCATCCATCACATGCCCAAGTTTCACGGAATGAACAACGAAAATCCAGTCAAGCATGTGCGGGAGTTCCTAATCATTTGCGAGAACATGAAGGCTTTGGGGGAAAACGATGAAGCGCTGAAGATGAAAGCGTTCCCTTTTTCATTGAGCGATGCAGCCAAACACTGGCTGATGAGCCTACCCGCAGGATCAATCCACACATGGGAGCAGCTGCAGAAGAAATTCTTAGATAAATTTTATCCAGCAGCGAAGATCGCGCTGCTCAGAAGGGAATTGGCCGCGCCAAGGCAAGGAGCAGGGGAGTCTCTGTCAGAATACTACGAGCGTTTCAGGGAGCTAGAAGCCAACTGCTACAATCACGGGCTTCCCCAGAATGTGCTGATAGAGAACTTTCTGAATGGACTGCTGCCCATGGAGCTGCGACTACTGAATGCATGCGCAGGAGGGGACATTTGCAACATGTACCCGGAGGATGCATGGCAGCTGATAGAAGATTCTGCTGGGCAGGTAAGACATCAATTGACACTTGAAAGTAGTCGTAATCGTTCTGTGCATCAGGTAGAGGCAAGCGCTGAGATCAAAGAAATGAAGGCCATGCTACAGAAGCTGATGAGTGCGCAGAGCGCACAACCAGTTGCACCAAAGGTATGTGAATTCTGCAGGTCCACTGAGCACAAGACAGACGAGTGCCCAACACTTTTTGAAGAAACTGGAGATGTAAATGCCCTTGGAGGATGGGACAACAGAGGACCGCAGAGGCAGAATCAGCCGCGCTTTGGGCTTGCTGCAAATGGATTCAGATGGAGAGAAGAGAACAATTTCCAGAGGCAGCCCACTGATCAGCGCGCACCACAGCAGACGCAACAGGCTGCACCCTACAATCCACCGCATCGCCGCACAGACGCACCAGCGCAGAACAGTCAGCAACCAAAGCGATCCTTGGAAGATATCATGGGGCAGCTAGCAGACACAGTGCGCAAGAATGACGAAAAGTATGACAAGAGGTTCGAATCCATAGAAAAGCATCTATCACAAATTGCAACCACGGTGTATGAGCTGAAAAAGAGCGATGGCAACCTGCCTTCGCAAGTGATTCAGAACCCTAAGGGAGGAGTTAATGCAGTAACACTGAGGACTGGGCGCACAGTGGGAACAGAGCAGACCGCGCAGGCGCCCGCGCAACCAGTTGCGCAAGTCCCAGATCCAGCAGCTCAGAGTGCGCAACCAGAGCCAGAGGCGCAATCAGAAGCGCCAACCACGAACCAGCAGGGCAGAGCGCCAGGTATGTCTCACTCGAAAAACAAGGACAAAAATTGTACTAACATACCTGCTCCTTTCCCTGTGCAGGCACCACTGGTGAGAAAAGAAGCACTGGACAAGGAACTGTATGAGCTGTTCAGCAAGGTGGAAATCAACATACCTCTCATAGAAGCTATTCGACAGATTCCCAGGTATGCGAAGTTTTTAAAAGAGCTGTGCACGAATAAAAGAAGGACAGGCGAATGCGCACAGGTAATGCTAAATGCGCAGGCCTCAGCAATCGTGCAGCAAAAGGTACCACCTAAGTGCCGAGATCCAGGTACATTCACTATCCCTTGCACCTTAGGTAAAACCACGGTAAGCAACTGCATGATCGATTTAGGTGCATCAATCAATTTATTACCATATTCTCTCTATGCGACCTTGCGCCTTGGACCACTAAAACCTGCAGGTCTCACAATTCAGCTAGCAGATAGATCGTGCAAACAACCTGCAGGGATGATAGAAGATGTCCTAGTTCGAGTAGGAGAGCTGGTGTTCCCAGCAGACTTTTATGTGCTCGAAATGGAGGGTGAATCAAGCGCCAGCGGTGCGCAGATCCTCCTAGGCAGACCGTTTCTGATGACTGCGCGCACGAAGATAGACGTGTGGAGGGGCACGCTCTCCATGGAGGTAGATGGCGAAGAAATCCATTTCAACATCTTCGAAGGGATGCAGCACCCACATGAGGACGCTACCGTGCACGCAATGGACAGCTTTGACGACTTAGTCACAGAAGCGCAGTGTGCGAGCGCAACCATAGGACCAGAGCTACTGACACAGGCAGAACTGGAGGAGCAAGAGAAGGAGCTAAGCAGTGCTGAACCAGCATCCACACAGGTACGTGATATAGTTCATATTTGCACCGCTAACAAAACCTTGCCCTCTGTTGAGCAGGCACCCAAGATCGAACTGAAGCAACTCCCGGAGCATCTCAAGTACATTTTCTTGGGAGATGAGGACACCCTGCCAGTGATCATCAAGAGGGGATTGGAAGAAGAGCAGGATGGACTCTTGCTGATCTGCGCGGAGTGAGCCCAGACGTGTGCATGCACCGGATTCTGTTGGAAGATGGTGCCAAGCCATCCAGGGAGGCTCAGCGCAGGTTAAACCCAAATATGATGGAGGTAGTGCAAAAGGAAGTTCTGAAGTTGCTTGACGCAGGGGTCATTTACCCAATCTCAGACAGCAGATGGGTCAGCCCGGTGCACGTTGTGCCAAAGAAAGGAGGAATCACGGTGGAGGAGAATGCGCAGGGCGAGCTAGTTCCCAAGCGCATACAGACTGGCTGGCGCATGTGCATCGACTACAGGAAGCTGAACGCTGTAACGCGCAAGGACCACTTCCCGCTACCCTTCATGGACCAAATGCTGGATCGCTTGGCAGGTAAGCCTTACTTTTGTTTTTTGGACGGATATTCAGGTTACAATCAGATACCCATAGCTGCGGAGGATCAAGAGAAGACCACGTTCACATGCCCATTCGGCACTTTTGCGTTTCGGCGTATGTCTTTTGGGCTGTGCAACGCGCCAGGTACGTTCCAACGCCTCGTCATGAGCATTTTCTCTGATATGATTGGTATATGTATAGAAGTATTCATGGATGATTTCACTGTATATGGGAGTACCTTTGATGCATGCTTAATACATCTAGATAAGGTCTTAGCGCGCTGCATCTCTAAGAACTTAGTGCTAAACTACGAGAAGTGTCATTTCATGGTTACGCACGGAGTAGTACTGGGTCATATCATTTCAGAGGAGGGTATTAAGGTAGACGAAGCTAAGATAGATATTATTTCTAATCTGCCTTATGCCACCAACGTGCGCGACGTGAAATCGTTCTTAGGGCATGCTGGGTTTTACAGGCGTTTTATTAAGGATTTCTCTAAGATTTGCATACCCCTGTCTAACCTGTTGCAAAAAGACGTGTGCTTCGATTTTACTGATAAGTGCAGGGCGGCGTTCGATAAACTGAAAGCAGCGCTAACCAGTGCGCCAGTGATGCGCGCCCCAGACTGGAACCTGCCATTTGAGCTGATGTGTGACGCAAGTGACTACGCAGTGGGAGCAGTCTTGGGGCAGCGCGAGGACAAGAAGCCGCATGCCATCTACTATGCATCGCGCACACTAGACTCCGCGCAGAAGAACTACACCACCACGGAGAAGGAGCTTCTGGCAATTGTATTTGCGCTGGAGAAGTTCCGAGCATATGTTCTAGGCGCCAGAGTCATCATCTACACGGACCACGCAGCTATTCGCTACCTCATATCCAAGAAAGAGACCAAGCCGCGCCTGATGCGCTGGGTACTTTTGCTTCAGGAATTCGATTTAGAGATCAAAGATAAGAAGGGCACAGAAAATACCGTCGCTGATCACCTGAGCAGGATCATAAAGGATGAGGAGCCAGGGCAGATCAAGGAGACATTCCCTGACGAGCATCTGATGGCGCTAACAGGTAAGGTACCATGGTATGCGCATATCGCAAATTACCTGGTCACAGGTGCGTTCCCTCCTCATTTCAATAAAACTCAGTGCATGCGATTGAAACATGAGTCCAAGCATTATCTTTGGGATGATCCTTACATGCTTAGAATAGGTCCAGATCGGATATTAAGACGTTGCGTGCCTGACCATGAGATTGACTCTGTATTGATGTTTTGTCATGCGCACGCCTGTGGAGGACATTTCGGTCCCAAGCGCACGAGCAGGAAGATCTTGGACTGCGGATTCTACTGGCCGCACCTGTTCAGAGATGCCTATGACCACTGCAGGAAGTGTGACAGGTGCCAGCGCACTGGAGGAATCTCCGCGCGCAACGAGATGCCGCAGACCCCGATTTTGGTGGATGAAGTGTTCGATGTTTGGGGAATCGACTTCATGGGTCCATTTCCCCCATCTGCCGGCTACGAGTACATACTGGTGGCCGTGGATTACGTATCCAAATGGGTCGAAGCTAAAGCCACGCGCAAGGATGATGGTAAGACTGTCGCTAATTTTCTCAGAACTAACATATTTTGCAGGTACGGAGTGCCTAAGGCAGTTATCAGCGACCAGGGGACGCACTTCTGCAACAGGGTTGTGGCGCAAGTCTTCAAGCACTATGGGGTGCGCCACAAGACGTCCACCGCTTACCATCCGCAGACGAATGGACAGGCCGAAGTTTCTAACAGAGAGATCAAGCGCATCTTGGAAAAGACTGTGAGGCCGTCGCGCAAGGATTGGAGCCAGCGCCTGGATGATGCGCTATGGGCATACCGCACTGCACACAAGACACCCATTGGAACCTCACCATTCCGGCTGGTCTATGGGAAGGCATGCCACCTGCCAGTGGAGCTCGAGCACAAGGCATATTGGGCCTTACGTATTTGCAACTTGAACTTGGAGGAGGCAGGACAAGAACGCGCATTTGAGCTGAGCGAACTAGAAGAGCTGCGCCTGGACGCCTATGAGGGACTGCGCGATTACAAAGCGCGCACCAAGGCGTTTCATGACAAGCACATCCTCCGGCGCACATTTGAACCAGGCGATCAGGTATTATTATTTTCATCACGCCTGAAGCTCATGCCTGGGAAGCTGCGCAGTAAGTGGACGGGACCATACACCGTCACCAAGGTTTTCCCCTACGGCACAATTGAATTGGAAGACGGGCACCAGCATCGTTTTCAGGTTAACGGGCAGAGAGTCAAACGGTACTTGGGCGAACCTTGGGATGGCGCAGCACGCAACATTGACTTGGCCGAGCCAGAGATAGTAGACGAGCAAGCTGTTGCGCCAGACGCACCACCAGATGTTTCAGAGGGAGACCTAGCACCCATCGCCTATATCTCCTCTTCCTCTGCATCTGCCCTCCTTACGAATAATGTATCACATGCTGACCTCTCCTTTTATCCTTTGCGCAGGACCACTGAGATCGTCACACAAGCACTGGCGCAGGGACACTCAGGAGCAAGAGTGGGGGAGGCTGCAGACGCACTACTTGGCACGTAACGAGGTACCGTCGAGCCAACGACGTTAAACAAAGGCACTTGTCGGGAGGTAACCCGACACATTTTATTTTGGCACATTTTATTCTGCTTGTTTTGTTTTTTTTGCGTGTTTTTAGTTAAGAGTAGGGTTTGGTAGTTTTTTTAGTCACACAAGTGCGCAGGACCGTGCGCCTATCAATGCGCAGGTCAGTTGCGCTAGCCATAGGGGGTATATAAGGCCAGACTTAGAAAAATTCCCAGCACTTTTTCACTCGACCGTTACACACAAGCTCCCGCCCTCAGACCTCTGCCGTCGATCAGCGCCATCCCACCGTCCGTCTAGAGAGATTCAAGGACAACACGACCGCACAGCACCCAGGTAACCCCCGATCCCGCTTTGAGCCGCTTCTGTTAGGGTTTGCGCGGAGAAGACAGTTTTTAGGGTTTTGAAATCGCACCAGGCTAGAGTGCGCGGCTTGGAGTGCTGTTTTGTGCGTTGTATAGGCGACCAGTAGGCGCTCGTTCGGTGCGAATTTCAGAGGATTCTGGGCAGTTTCGATTTTTAGGGTTTTGGGGAGCATTGCCTGCGATTGACTGAAGCCAGCGCAAGATGAGACCCGCCGCAGACCAAGTGACCCCAGCGGCTTTCGCTAACAAGTACGCAGCATTCATTAGCCTGGACATGTACGGGACACCGTACATCTGTCGAGATTTCCTGCGCGAGGTAGGGTTAGAGGACCTCGTGGCACAGAGGCTAGCGATTGCCGGCTGGGAGGCGCTAATGGACCTCCGCAGCGCATCAGACCAGGAGGATACGTGTGAGTTCCTGGCGTCTATGGAGGCGGGGGACAGGGAGATCAGATATAGACACAGGGGTGTCTGGTTCATAGCCTCGGAAAGGAGGCTGAGGCGCGCATTTGGGTGCGCCAAGGTGCGTGAGGAGGAGTTAGACACGCACCCTAACCAGGAGGCTTGGAGGGACATGGCAACAGGGCCAGCATTCGCCGCGGGGCACAGCAGGGGCCGAGAGCTGCGCGACCCGTGGCTGTTTTACTTATGGCGCATCGTGGCCTATGCAATCATTGGCCGTTTCAACGGCGCGCCAAAGATCAGCCTCCTGGATATGGAGATTTTGACGGGGCTGTATTATGAGCGGAAGGTGCTGTTCATCCTGAACATGGTGCACCATTGGAGCCGAGTCAGCATGAGAGGGCCGCTGACGTGTGGAGGGCTTATCACGCACTTGCTGCGGAGCTTACATGGAGAGCCCGAGGTGCCAGAGCACACCTTGGTGCAGCCTATACCTCTGGACCGCGCCCACATGCTGCAAATCAGGGCGGTAGCCGTTCGGGACGATGGCACACTAGAGTGGTGCTACCATCTGCAGCCAGCCAGACCACCGCGGGCCAGAGTAGAGAGCAGTGCGCGGGCCAGGGCAGAGAGCAGTGCGCAGGGCGCAGCGGCAGGCGCCGCAGCAGACGACGAGATGGAGGAGGCCCTAGAACCAGAGGTGCCTCTAGTCAGGCGCCCAAGGACTCGGGCGCAGACTGGAGCGCAACAGAGGGCCCGCGCACCATTGGGGGAGCCAGTGACCATTTCCATAGAGGACTCTCCCCCGCGTGCCCCTGCCAAGCGCCCAAGGACTGAGACTGAGGCGGCGCCTGAGGAAGCCACTGCCGAGCAGCGCATGTTGTTCAACGTTATGCGCGTGCTCGAATACTTAGCGCCAGAGGGGGCGGATTTAAGTATGAGTCCACCATCCGGGTGGAAATTTGGAGATGCAATTCCCCCTCTCCTCAGCCTGCACCATCCACCTCCTACCCGAACCCCAGAAACTTCAGCAGCTCCAGCACCCTCTCCAGCTCCAGCGCCAGCTCCAACCCCAGCCCCAGCCCCAGCAGAGCCCGCACCAGAACCAGCAGCCCCAGCTGCAGAGCCCACCCCTGCACCTGAACCAGCACCGGTACCACCACCAGTAGCTTCCCCTGCCCGGCCTTCTATTCCGGAGTCCCCCATTAACTTTCCCAGTGTAGACTCCGATTCCATATGGGAGTCACTTTCCGAGGACGAGCAGCCTGACCCCCTCACCATTGTGCCACCATCCTCCAGCACCGACTCCATGACAGATTCTTCAGAGGATGACGCGCATGGGTCAGCAGCAGCGTCTAGCTCGGAGGACTTCTAAGGCCATGGGCAGGCGCAGTAATTTTCTTTAGGGTGTTGTCTTTTATTTTGCTGCGTCTATTTGAATATTATGTGTGCTGAATATTTGTGCCCTACATTCTGTGACTCCCCTGCTATATTTTGTGTAACTATTTGTGTTCACCCTTATATTCTTTATTTTCGTTGCATTGCATGCATGTGCGCAGCCTTCGTGCGCTTGAGCTTGAGTCGTGGGGACACGCCTCTGTTCAAGTGTGGGGGGGGGGGGGGGGGGGCGTTACTCTTTCATTTCATGTTTTGAGCATTTTTCGTATAGCTTAGTTTAAGTTGAAGAAAACTAGTAGCAGTAGTGCGCTAAGGTGCAGGATGCGCTTGCGCTCCAGCTGGTATTGCGCTATCCGTATTGTGTGCACTGCTATCTACTGTTTTAGCATAATTTTTTCGTTTTTTCTGCTCCTGTTAGTTGGGATATACAGGGGATGTGGAGTTGATAGAAATGCTCCAGAGAGGCGGTTAGTCGCTTCTGCTTCGAAGGCGAGGTATATGGTCGAGTGCGCTAGTGGAGGCCGGTGCTTCGCAACCTTCGGAACAACAGAGCGCGCTCAGTCACGCGGATGCAAAAGGCAAAATACCCAAGGCGTGGCGAGGTGGGAAAACAGACCACCTTCTCTCTGGATATCAAGCTAAGGAAAGCGGGCGCGGATGTAAACGCGTGCGCTGACCGGCGCAGACAAACCAAGGAGGGAGAGCGGAACGAGTTCCATAGCTGCTATCCGAAGGCTGAGATTGGAACTGTTCTGGGAATAAAAAAAAATAAAAATAAAAAAATTGGAAAGGAAGCTGTACAAAAGAAAAATACCAGCAGAAGCAGATGATTTGCGTTACAAAGAATCAGCATGCGCACTACTTAGTACCTGCGTGCGCAAGACCACAAGGATATCATCAAAGGCTCAGGTTCCCAGGAAGTGTGCGAACGAATCACGCACTGGAAGAAGCTCGTGCAAGAAACCATATACCTATCTTCGGAGCGGGAGCTGACAACCAGGAGCCTAAGAAGAGCTATCTCCCAGTCATCCAAAGACCTTCATCCCGGCTGAGAGGTAATGAAATTTCGGGATTATTATATTAGAACTATTGAGTGCAGTTGTGCGCAGGTGATAGAGCAGCACGAGTTGAAGCAGCTGTGCATCTTGCGCTAGAATGCAAGGCTGTGCGCTAGTCTCCAGAAAAGGTAATTGTATCCGCGTTTCAGTACTTGTTCGGGACGAACAAGGGGCAAGTGTGGGGGGTTTGATAGAGCCTAGTTATACACGTTATTTAGATCATAAACCCATGCTTGTTTGCAATATTTTATGGGAAAGATTACTCGTTTCCACTATTTTTGTATATCAGGTCAGAACGAGTCCTTAAGTCGGATACGCGCTAACAGGCAGCGTTCTAGGAGTGAAAGATCAGCCTGTGGAGCTAGCGGCGCAAGCAAAAGAAGAAATGGCGAAGGACAGCAGAGGTGCGCTACCCGATTGCGCCAGTCAATGCTGTGCGCCAGGCGCAAAGTCCCAGTGACCAGACTTGGAAGTTGCCAAAAGATGAACTTCCTGGGGCACTATTTAAACAAAGAAAGTCTAGGGTTTCAGAGGAGGCGGAACACCATCACTCAGTGACATTCCAGAGGCACTGCGCGGCAGAACTGAAAAACACACGGACCTGTCAAGGAGAGTTGCGCCAGCCGACTGCGCCAGCCAAGAGAAGACACTGCACGCACTGTTTGCTACCGTTTTCTTGGATTCAGTAGTTGTTATTTACTATTTTATGATGTTTACCACTAGCATGTCTAGCTAAACACTTAGTGTTGGTCGGGCATGAATCTATGATGTATTACCTTTGAGACTTGAGCTTAATGCATAGTTTATTTACTTGTATTAATTCTGTGCGCGCTGAGACAGTTAGTTGCATGAGTAGGGGAAGCCTTGAACCGCAAACTTACTTGTGTTGCTTGCTTGTCACCTGTTAAACTAGTTGCATGCGTAGGGGAAGCCTTGAACCGCAAACTTACCGTGACAATTAGGAGTAACGAGTTAGGGTAGGCAGCTGCTACTGTGACAGGATTCGCAGCTGTTTAGTCTAGTTCTAAGGATTAATAGCACATGAACTTTGAACGGAACATGCGCACGTGTTAGGAAGCCTTTACCGGACACTAACCCAAGTAAAGCATAAACTATAGGTGTTTTAGAGTCAATGATAAGGAATGCATTCATAGAGGATTGTCTGCCCAATACTTCTCATAAATATAGTACTTCATCTCTACTGCTTGCGCACGTCTAGTGCAATTCCCTGAGTTACGATATTCGCTGTTATTCGCGCATCGCGCAAAACCCCCAATCACTCACGCAACCCCCGTTTTCTTAAGTGTAGGTTACTGGCTGAGACTCACTGCTTGCTCCCTGTGGAGATCGACCCTTGCTTAACCGCTGTACTAGTGGGAGAGGAAGGAATTATATTTGACGCGCACAACGACGCGCGATCAATCAACCGGACCCGAGGAGGGAAGGAAATGCCGCTCTTCCGCAAGAGGAAGATGAGAGACCGATTGGAGCTTGGAGACTTCATGCTCGACGATTCCACTTGATTCTCATACTATCAACGCATGCCACTTGAGAAGGGATCCTCGCAAAGGACTTTTCAAGTGTGTTTCTTATGAAGAAGGGAATCGGCTACGTCTTAGCTAAGACGTTAAACTAGGCTGGTGAG
Source organism: Umbilicus rupestris (assembly GCA_963678935.1). Taxonomy (NCBI): domain Eukaryota; kingdom Viridiplantae; phylum Streptophyta; class Magnoliopsida; order Saxifragales; family Crassulaceae; genus Umbilicus; species Umbilicus rupestris. Next base: position 5,372,523 of record OY787618.1, on the reverse strand, counting down.
TAATTGTGCTTTTGCTTCTACTTGTTGGTAGTATAGAATTGTTTTGGACTTAGTGTTGCGCCGTGCGCCAAATGTTTGATTAGTGGTTTTTTTTTTGTGCCCTCTAATTACCTCTTTGGTTTGATTATCTATATGTAGCAGTTTTAAGTGTGGGGTAATTCGATGATGTTTAGGTTGCTTCTATGTTTATCATGACTTGTGTTGGTATTCTTGTTACTTATTTTGTTCGAAACCTTTTTCAAGCACTATAATACACTAGTTCATGACTTTTGATTTACACGTGAATGTCTAAGTAAACTCATCGTTTGAATCGTCGGGCATTTGTTTTTTAATCTTTCGCCTAGCTATATGTTTCACATTAATTTATCTCTAATAGCTAGCTGTTTCAATTTGCGACTTCAGGTGTTGCGCTAATATTTTTCTTGAGTTTCAGATCTATCGCAACCGATTGGAGCATCATTCACGGATGTGAGCGGCAGCACATTTGGCTACCTCCAGACGAGAAAAGTTCCTTCGAAACTCTCTTTACTTCTTTTACTTTCTATTGCTTAAGGACTAAGCAAATTTTTAAGTGTGGGGTGTTTTGCGCTTGGGCTTTTATTTGCTTAACAACATGATTCTATGCTACACATTTATTTTGTGCGCATTATACTCACATGATTGCTTTCATCCTAGCTGATGATGTAGTATGGCAGTGTTTGACAAAACCAGCACAAGTGAACAAGGTTCAGCTACAGCACAAGTGAACAAGGAGCAGCTACAGCAGGGGATGCTATAACAGGAGCTTGTTCAAGTGGCTACAACATCTGTCCGAGAAGTAGCAGCGTCCTGGGCTTGGCTAGAAGGCCTGACAGCTCTATGGAGAACACCAGAAGAATTTTTTAAAGTGCTGTGGAGAATATTCCAGTGGGGTTTCCTAGCTAGAGAAGGAGATTTGTGTTGGAGATCAAAAACAAATCTAATCTCCTAAATTTTAGGAGATAATTGTTCTTTTTGGGACATTGCTAAATTCTGGTCTTGCTTAAAGCTGTGCTGCTATTTAAGAGAGAGGAGTTCAGAGCAGAGAGGCTGATCGAAGCTGAGGGATACACGAGTGCATACACAGAATTCAGAGAGAGCAAATTTGGTGTGCGACGGACGAGTTCTTCGATCATCACCCGAGAGCAGAGCGTGAGCGCAGAGCTATGGTGACAGAAGCAGAAGGAGATCAGGACTTGCGTAGTCTGATCCAAGCTTGATCAGGGAAGCCAATTCAGAGCAGTGGTGCTTGTTGGTGGATCAAGGGCAGCCGCGGAAGGACTGACGAGTGTGTGGCTCGGTCGAGTGTTTAAGCAGCAGTTCTCGCTAGTGGCAGGAGGTCAATGAGTGAGGGGGAGTATTCCAGAGTGTGCAGCGCTCGTGGAATCGTTCGATTGGCTCGGCAGAAGGCTTTGGAGCGACGCGGACAATTGTGCATCAGCTGTGTGTTACAGCAGTTGCTACAGCAACCCTGCAGAGTTGAGTGTAGTTTAGAATAGGCTGAGTTTCGGTGAGACAGGAGCTATTCTAGATTGACATTTGTAGAGGGTGTGCAGACACAAGTCAGAGCCTGTTCTGATTGTGTCGAGTGATCCACACAAGGTTGAGTAGCATAGGTTGCGTGGAGTTGTAACCGAGTGTACTTGGAGACCTTTGTGTTTAGTGGATTGAGTACTGGAGAATAGTGCTTGTTCACAAATCTGTCTACTGAGACACTGCGAAATTTCAATTGGTATCAGAGCGGGAGCTCAACACACAGAGTAAAAGATCCTACAGTGTCTCTGAAAAAGCCAAGACAATGAAGGAAGGACAGAGCACAGGCAGACCTCCATTGTTGGAAGAAAGCAACTATGGATATTGGAAGGCTAGGATGAAAGCCTTTCTCAAGGCCATCGATGAGAAGACCTGGAGAGCTATCGTGGTCCAGTGGTCTCCCCCAATCACCATGGATGAACAGGGAGTCACAAGGATAAAGTCTGAAGAACAATGGACTGCTGAAGAGGAAGCTGCAGCAACTGGTAATTCAAAGGCTCTGAATGCGACTTTTGCTGCAGTTGATGCTAATAATTTCAGGTTGATATCAAATTGTGACATGGCCAAACAAGCTTGGGAAATTCTGCAAACTGCACATGAAGGAACTGATAGAGTAAAGCTGTCAAGATTACAGATTATTGCCACACAGTTTGAGAATCTGAGAATGCTGGAAGAGGAGACAGTCACTGAGTTTAATGCTAAACTCTGTGATCTTGCAAATGAAGCACATGCTCTTGGTGAACCTATCCCTGAAGAGAAGCTGATCAGGAAGGTACTTAGATCACTGCCCACAAGATTTGACATGAAAGTAACGGCCATTGAAGAAGCTCAAAATGTCAGATTCATGAGGCTGGAAGAGTTGATGGGGTTGATAGAGCCTATTTATACGCGCTATTTAGATCCTAACACTATGCTTGTTTGCATTATTTTGTGTACAAGATTACTGGTTTCCGGTGTTTTTGTATTTCAGGGCAAAACGAGGGCTTAAGTAGGATACGCGCTAACAGGCAGCGTTTAAGGAGCGCATCACACAGCCTGCGGAGCTAGCAGCGCAATCAGGATAGGAAGTGGCAGAGTCGACTACGGTGCGCAAACCGATTGCGCTAACTAGTGTGTGCAGTGCGCCATGCGCAGGATATTGGTGTTTCCAAATCTTGACACCATCAGATTTGGAAGTTGCCAAGGCCGTCCTTGGGCCTCATGAGCAGTACATAAAGAGAGGAAGGCTAGGGTTTGAGAGACACACCACGACACACAGAGAAACAGGAGAGAGAGGCGGAACTGAAAAACACACGAGCCTACTGAGAGGACCTGCGCTAGCCGACTGCGCCAGCCGAGATACTGCAACCTGCACGCACCTGCTTGTTACTGTTTTCTTGGATACTTTAGCTATTATTTACTATTTCTATGATTTTTACTACTAGCATGTCTAGCTAAACGCTTTGTATCGGTTGGGCATGATTCTATGAGTATTTCCTTTGAGACTTGTGCTTAATGCATAGTTTGTTTGCTTGTATTAATTCTGTGCACACGGTTAACAACTAGTTGCATGAGTAGGGGAAGCCTTGAACCGCAATCTTACTCTTGTTACTTGTTTGTTATATGTTAAACTAGTTGATAGCTTGACGGTGACAACTAGGAGTAATGCGCTAGGATAATCAGTTGCTACTGTGACAGGATTCGTAGCTGCTTAGACTAGTTTTAAGAATTAATAGCTCATGAACTTTGATCGGAACATGCGCACATGTTAGGAAGCCTTGATCGGACACTAACATCAGTAAACCGAACTATAGACGTTTAGAGTCGATGATAAGGAATATATTCATAGAGGATTGTCTGCGCCGATACTTTTCATAGTCATAGTACTTAATCTCTACTTCCTGTGCACGTCTAGTGCAATTCCTGCGTTAACTATTGTTTATTTGCGCACCTGTGCAACCCAATCACTCACACCCCAACTTTCGTAAGTGTAGGTTACTAGTTAGAGCTAATCTACTTGCTCCCTGTGGAATCGACCCTGACTTAGCCGCTATACTAAGTGGAGAAGGAAGGAATTAATTTGACGCGCACAACGACGCGTGCATCAAGGGTCCCTCAAACAATTTGAGATGAAACTGGTTAAAGAAGACATCACTCCTAAGGACAAGAATATTGGACTGAAGGCTGAAACAGAAGCTAAGAAGCCAGTTCCAGATGATCAGCTGAGTATGCTAGTCAAGAACCTTGGAAAGCTCCTGAAGAACTTGGACTCAAGAACTGGGCAAAGCTCATCCTCACGAAAACAATTCAGAAGAGGTGGAGAAAATAAAAGGAAAGGGAAGGAACCTGCTCAGAATGAAGACGAGAAGAAAGAAATGAAAAAGGGGGTCCAATGCTGGAACTGTGAAGGGTATGGACATATTGAGGCTGACTGTCCGAGCAAACCTCTCAAAAACCCAGAGAAAAACAACAACAAGTCCCTGACAGCAAAATGGAGTGACTCCGAGGAAAGCGATGAAGAAAACTATGTGTCAGATTTCAACCTTAAAGAGCTAAAGAAGGATGAATTTCACTATGGGATTGAAGTATCTGAAAGTGAAGATGAAGAGGACTCATCTGGCAGCCTTATTAACTATCTGGGGAAGATTCTCAAACAGTGTGAGGCAGCCCTTCAGGCGAATCAAGCATTAACTGACAGAGTCAAGCTTCTGGAAGAAGAACGAAGGAAATTTCTCTCCTCATCCAACAGTCAAGTTACCATTCTGAAAAGGGAAGACACAGGAAGCCAAGTCACTGACATTGGTTTCTCACCAGCAACAGCCAAGGCAGCTGATTCCCAGAAAAATATCTTGGATGAAATTTTTGTCTTATCAAAGACTTGGAAAAGGGAGAACGGGGCTTCGATATACTGGTGAAGAAAGCTCTAGAGGAACAGTTTTCATTAAAGCCTCGGATGCTATGATAGATGAAAAGAATAATACAGGTGATTCTCCAAAAACTGCAGAGAAAAATGGAACTAGACACGTGAACAAGAGGATGCTGCAACACCTGGCGCATCATCCTTCTAAAACAAAGCCAGAGCCTCAGAATAAAAAGAGTTCCTGCACAAGTATTGGGAATCAGAAGATAACCTCCAACCTGAAGCAGCAGCAGAGAACCTCCTTAGCTGGAAAAGAGGGAATGAAATCCAGAGCCAACACTTGCTGCATAAAGACTTCTTGCCCAGTCGTTTCGGGAAATGCTTGTTACTGGAAAGAATCGGAGAGGAGGATCTCTAAGATTGCTGCACCAGGGCACTGGAAAGCTAAAGACAGGAGAAAGCCACAGGTAATACAGGTGTGGAAACCTAAACATGACAAACGAAGAGACAGGAGTCTTGAGGGTCGGAAGATGAGGAACTCTAGACAAACCAAGGTATGGGTGAAGAAATCATCATCAGAACCTCACAAGGATCCGCCAAACAAAGCAGTCATCCGGAATGAGCAGGAGAACTAGCTCGCGTCTGCTATAGCAACCTGGTCAGAATAAGCTTGTTCACGTATTTTGGTTGCTAAAGCTGGGAGAAGGCACATGTGTGGCACGTGATCCAGAAGCTTCAAATTGAAAAGGAAAATAACGGGTAAATCAATTTCTAGGGCAAAGACAAGTTGAAGGCACTTCCCAAATTTGTTGCTGATCATCCTCACCTTGCGCTCCTCAAATCCTCTACAAACCCGCAACAATGGTGAAGACTCGCGGTTTGAAGAAGAATCTGGTAGCAGATCGACAAGGCAGGTCTGAAAGGAGGACTAAGTCGCGTAATGAAGCACCTGCTCAGCGTCTAGACGTAGTGGTGTGGGAGCCCGCACCTCTCCCTGTGTCGCACAGCGATCCTTCTCCACAAGAAGGAACCCAGTAGAAAAGAAGGCGTCTTGTCCGTGACGGGGAGCCTGTAGCCAGTACAGCAGTGTTGTCTGAAGAAGCTGTACTTGAAGATGTCTCAGGAGAAGAACAAGCTACAGAGGATGCTGTAGCAGGTTCTGCTGAAGAGAGGTGCAGAACACTTGTCATGTCTCCTAGCATTGTTGGTGAAGGGGAGGAGATAGAAGCTGAGTCTCCTGAACAAGAACCTGCTGCAGCACATCCTCCTCCACCCTCAGACAAAGGAAAAGCCCCTATCCTAATTCCTGTCTCCAGCAGTGAAGAAGAGGAGTCAAGTGAAGAAGATGAAGGTACTACTGGTGAACCGTCTGAGAGAGGACCTGCATTGGCAGACACAACTGCAATCACAGTAAGGGGGATTTGGTTCAGAAATAGGAATGCCTCTCAATCATGGAGTGCTGTTGAGAGAAAGCACATTGTGTCAGAAAAGAGGCTGGACCTGGACAAGTACAAATCAGCAGCCATCATCCAGCTTCTCACTGAGGTAAACCTTCTCAAATCCCTGACTTACCCATTCATATTCAATATAGCCCTTGTTAAGGAATTTATTGTGAACATGGAAGAAAAATTTGGTGAGGAAGGAGGAGATGAGTTTGGAAAGAGTTGGGTGTGGGGTAAGATAGTGCTTGTCACCCCTGAGAAAATTGATGAGTTTCTTGAGATCCATGGAAATGCCAGAGCGCCCACGGATGTCCAGCCAGAGATGCTGGCTAAGGTTCTGACAGGAGGAGTTTGCCTGTCTTGGGGTGGCCCAAATCTTAGTGCTGCTGAGCTCACCTCTAAAAATGTCCTGTTGTATCATTTGGGCATTAGAAACTAGATTCCCAGCTCACACAGGGGAAAGGTTAGCAGAGCCTTTGCTAATCTTCTATACTCTATTGGGAAAAGGAGGAAAATCAGTCTGGGCAGTGTGATGTTTCCCCAGCTGGCTACTCATGCTGACAGCGCTTCCTCCAACAAGCCCATTGTGCTACCCTCCCTCATCTATGGGATGATGGTCTCACAGCATCCGGAGCTTGGTGAGATCTCTGAAGGTTTATCTGAGGAGCTGCAGGTCTTTATAGTTGACCACAAACTATTCAAAGGGAAACATGCAGTGGACATTGCCTATGAGGATCCACTCTTGGTTGGTGCTTCAGCCCCAGCTCCTCTGGAGGAATCCCTTCCCCCTGCATCGACGATTCAATCAGCTCTCCGTGCCAGAATTGTGAGCCATCTCAGATCTGAGCTGCTCACTCTTGAAGCCGAAGCCAAAAGGAGGGATGCTAGGCGCGGCCAGATCAGAAGTCTGCTCAGAGACCTGGAGTTCCCGGCGGATGAGGAGCAGGCCCCTTGAGCATCTGTGACAAAAAGGGGGAGAGTAAATGCTGCTACTGATGAACTGATGAATTTTTTTGGTTGGCCCTGCGTGGTCGTGCTACGGCCGAGTGTGGCCAACCTCTTACTCTCTTGTTGAATTTTTTTTTTCATTTAGAGTTTTTACTGGTTCATGGAAGTGTGCATAAGTGTTCTAGGGTTTTGTCAAAATGCCAAGGGGGAGATTGATGATGTAGTATGGCAGTGTTTGACAAAACCAGCACAAGTGAACAAGGTTCAGCTACATCACAAGTGAACAAGGAGCAGCTACAGCAGGGGATGCTATAGCAGGAGCTTGTTCAAGTGGCTACAACATCTGTCCGAGAAGCAGCAGCGTCCTGGGCTTGGCTAGAAGGCTTGGTAGCTCTATGGAGAACACCAGAAGAATTTTTTAAAGTGCTGTGGAGAATATTCCAGTGGGGTTTTCTAGCTAGAGAAGGAGATTTGTTTTGGAGATCAAAAACAAATCTAATCTTTAGGAGATAATTGTTCTTTTTGGGACATTGCTAAATTCTGGTCTTGCTTAAAGCTGTGCTGCTATTTAAGAGAGAGGAGTTCAGAGCAGAGAGGCTGATCGAAGCTGAGGGATACACGAGTGCATACACAAAATTCAGAGAGAGCAATTTTGGTGTGCGACGGACGAGTTCTTCGATCATCACCCGAGAGCAGAGCGTGAGCGCAGAGCTGTGGTGACAGAAGCAGAAGGAGATCAGGACTTGCGTAGTCTGATCCAAGCTTGATCAGGGAAGCCAATTCAGAGCAGTGGTGCTTGTTGGTGGATCAAGGGCAGCCGCGGAAGGACTGACGAGTGTGTGGCTCGGTCGAGTGTTTAAGCGGCAGTTCTCGCTAGTGGCAGGAGGTCACTGAGTGAGGGGGAGTATTCCAGAGTGTGCAGCGCTTGTGGAATGGTTCGATTGGCTCGGCAGAAGGCTTTGGAGCGACGCGGACACTTGTGCATCAGCTGTGTGTTACAGCGGTTGCTACAGCAACCCTGCAGAGTTGAGTGTAGTTTAGAATAGGCTGAGTTTCAAGGAGATTGTAGCTATTCTAGATTGACATTTGTAGAGGGTGTGCAGACACAAGTCAGAGCCTATTCTGATTGTGTCGAGTGATCCACACAAGGTTGAGTAGCATAGGTTGCGTGGAGTTGTAACCGAGTGTACCTGGAGACCTTTGTGTTTAGTGGATTGAGGACTGGAGAATAGTCCTCCCCAGACGTAGGCAGTTGGCCGAACTGGGTGAACAAACTTCTGTCTTGTTCATTGTTTGTTGAGACAATTTCCGAGTGAACAAGAGTGTGCTGCAGCAGCTGCTTGTTGACGTTGGCATTTTAGGCAAGCAAAATGAAGTGCTATTCTAGTCACGCAAATATCAAACAATATTTATAACCGAGTGACCTCGGATCGAACCCAAGGGAAAAGCTTAGACTAATTGACAACTAATTAATGATACTATTGTAAGTCTACGGTTTTTGAGGGGGGTTTTGTCCTCCTATAGAGGTATCTCTAGCAAGCACTAAAGATAAATGATATTTTTGGGTTTTGCTTAATGAATAAAAAGGGTGACTAGGGATTCAACTTCCCCCCTAAGATATGAGGAAAATGAAATAACTCACTAATACATGCATGAACTACATTTGGTTGATAAAAGCAAGGCTAATGCATCGTCCACTCTAGGTTCAACTCTCGCTCCTTCCCTAGAGTGGAGAGGATACACAAAGGACATGGTTCTCAAACTCTCGCTCTATTGAACCGTGTAGAACTTGAGTCCCATAACCGCACCCTCTCGGCCTATTGTCCGGTTACTCAAATCCGCTTAAAACTTAGCCTAATGTCAAGAATGCATGTCGCTCTCACGCACAAACACTCCATCTATGATCATACAATAGCTATGAAACATCCTAAGTTCAACTCTCGCTCCTTCCTTAGGGGTTTTAATCAAGCATACTCACTTAAGCATTTCGTCAAACACTTGGTGTGCATACAATGAATACATAGCTAGGGCACAATAAGATCAAACCAAACTTCATTCAATGCAACAACAATAGTGTTCTACATCATATCCAATCCTAGGGGATCCATTTAATCCCCAACCACAAAAGTAACTACTCACTCATAATGAGTGTGTACAAAAACATGACAACTAAAGGAAGCATAAATGTAAATACAAGGCTAGGGTTTAGAAGAGGATGATGTGGAATCTTCAATCCAAGCTTCAATCTTCCATCAAGCTTGATCTTCCTTGAGTTTTGTCGTCTAGGGTTGCAAAAAGTGGAAACTTGTCGTCTAGGGTTGAGAGAAAAAGCAAGCTCTCTTTCTTCACTTCTATCTCCTTCTATTTATACTCTTTGAAGTTTCCCACAAAATGACCGAAGTGACCGAATCACTTGATTCGGTCACTGTCCATGTGATTCGCTCGAACCTTTTGTTCAGTGCAGTTTTGAGTTTGGGCGAATCAATTATCCTGGCCGAATCACTTTTGATTCGGTCAAATGTCTTTGTTTTGATACGGTCAAACGCCTTGTGGAGCTAAACTGATTCGGGCACCTCTGGGGGAATCACCTCTGATTCGGCCGAATCAGCTGTTCAGTAGCTTCTTGACTGGGCGAATCACTTCTCTTGGCCGAATCACCATTGATTCGGTCACACCCATTATGTGATTCGGTCAAACCTTCAGGACTTCCCCGGATCAGGTCAATTCGTGCAGCTGAGGGTGATTCGGTCAAGCTGGTGGGCGAATCACTTCTGCAGTTTGCTCAGCTTTGCTTCTTTTGATCTCCATCGACCGGAATTCGTCTAGATTTTCTTCGGGTCACTTCGTATTGCGAGATACATAATTTTAACCTGAAATACACGAAGAAATCATCAAATGGCTTTATAGAATTGCGGAACAAACAAGAAGTAAGGGAAAAATGTGGACAAATATAAGGTTATTTGTCCGCTCATCAAAATACCCCACACTTAAGACTTGTTCGTCCCGAACAAATATGTGCATAAGTCAAGCGAGAGTTTTCAGAAAAGGAATACTCACAAATCCCAATTGCAATAATCCATGAGAGTTTAAAGTCCAAATATAGCTAGCTAAGCAAGTAGTTCACTATCACCTCAAATTGGAATAGAGTTGCACAAATTATTCACTTCACGCAAACTCTAAGGATCATTCACTTCAATGCGATAATAAATGTTCATAGAATCGATGTCGACCTAGCATTCATCAAATTCAAATTTCCGCTCAATTTCCTATGCAAGTAGTATGAAGATAAGCGTTGCTAGCACAAAAATTTTGTCAAATCAATCACATATGCTTGCTAAGGGCAAGTCCATAAGCTCAAGACAATAAACTCGTTCTAAAAAATTAGGCTATACGTGATAAACCGCAAGAGAAGAGGAGTTTTGACAATGAACAATTTAGATTTTCCTCGTACAAATCTGGGTGCTCAAGTAATAAATTACGAGGGTCATACCTTAGACGCTTCCTAGATACCCAATGCAAAAACCTTGCTCACACCTATGCGAAAGAACTTGTGGAAAAGGCACAAAGTCAAGAATTAAGTGTGCCTATTTTTTTGCGTTTATACAAATGCTTTCGAGGGGGAAATTACCTTCCTAACCCTCGGCAAATGCAAAACCTTCAAAATATGATAATTCTTTTTTTCTTTCTCTTTCATGTGCCTTTTTTTTCTTTTTCTTTTTTTCTTCTTTCGCAAACATTTTGAAATACCCCACACTTAAGACTTGACAATGTGCCTAAATGATATTTGATGGGGCATGAAGTGTGAGCAAAGCAAATGCAAAGGCTAAATAGGGACGCTAAAATCACCTAAGAGCAACCAAGAGCAAGCACAAGGTTTTTGTATGAAAACATTTTTTATTTAGTGCTCGCTAAACTCAACTTCATTTTTCATGCATGGAAAGAGCTTAAAAACGAATCAAACTAAGCTAGCCGAACATCGAATCATGTGAATAAAATCATCACAAAGAGGATCAATCGACTTAGAGATGCGATTCATGAATTTAAAGCACAACTCAATCCAAAAAATTTTTTGATACTACTTAATTGCTTAGCAAACATTACTTCGTGTGATCAATACTTAAAGTTTGGATGAGAGCAATTATGTGAGTGTAATGTGCTCAAAGTGAGTGTCTAGCATAGAATCAAGTGGTAGAAAATCAAAGCAAAAGCGCAAAACACCCCACACTTAGAATTTTGCTTAGTCCCTAAGCAATATAAAGAACAAAGGATGGTAAAGAGAAAGTTGCGAAGGAACTTCTCTCGTGTGGAGGTAGCCTAATGCACATCCGTCCGTGTATGATGCTCTTGGCAGTTGCAATAAATCTGAAACTCACAAAAAAGGTCAGCGCAACACTTGAATTCCCATGTTTAAAACAGCTAGCTATGCGAGATATAATTAATGTTGAACATATAGCTAGGCATGAGGTTAGAAAACAAATGCGCGACAATGTATATGATGAGTTCACTTAGATATGTTTGTGTGCATCAAAAGTCATGAATTTTTGCATTAATGTGCTTGAGAAAGGTTTTGAGCAATGGCAAATAAGAGGCAGAAATTTCCAAACTCAAGACAGTGCTGCTGAAGAGTGCCCGAATCACTTGATTCGGTGACGGCTAAGAATTGATTCGGTGACACCAGGGCGAATCACTTTTGTTCGGATAAGAGGTTGGCCGAATCAGGTGATTCGGACAAGGCAAAAATGATTGATTCGGCCAGTGTCCGAATCACTTTAGCTGGGATAGAGCTTTGCCCGAATCACACTTGATTCGGACAAGGCCAAAAGTGGTGATTCGGCCTGGGTGCACGAATCAATTTACCTGGGCAGTTCAAAATAGTGTTTTTTTTTTTTTAAAGAAAATCTGCCAGAGAAACATTCAAGTGCCACAACCAATTTTCATAGTCAAAATATCGCGGCGAAGCGCGTCAAATATATATGGACAAGTCAAGCCGAATACATGTCAATTAAAATATCACAAGTCATGACACAAAATTGCAGCAAACTAAACTTCATCCCCTTGGTTGCCACTGCCAGCTCCAGGAACTCCTTCAACATTGCCTCCCTCCACTCTCCCTTTGAACATGGCTGAAAGTGAGTCACTCGCAGCTGCGGTAGGCACAGCCGGCTGAGGTGGTGGCTGAGAGAAAGGAGCTGGAGGCGGTGGAAGGTCTGAAATACCCATGCTGGCTGCCATACGCACTATGACATTTCCTTGCCATGCAACAAAATCGAGGACAAGGGTGGATAATACCTCATGGGAGCGAATGAGCGTCGTGTGAGAATCTGAAAGCGAGTCCAAGCGTGCGCTCAACAATTCCAGGCCTTCGCGTGGGATGGGCTCAGGCTCGACTGGAGGAACGGCAGCGAGAGAGGGTCTGAAATTCGGCATAGGCTCTGAGGTGTGGGCGGCTGGAGCGGCTGCTGCTGGCATGGGTGGCTCGCTGGCTTGCCTGGGTGGTGTCTCTATATCAGGAAGTCCATGCTCCTTTCGCTTCCTCTCTATCCTCTTCTCCAAGTGTTGTGGCACATCGGGTCGAGTAATCCAACGAAGCGTCTTAGGCTCTATCATGTGCATCTTTCGGAGAGTTTCCAGGTTCAGAATTTTCTTTGGCAAGATATCGCAGCGGTCTAAATTGAATCTCAGCCACTTCGCGAGAAGTGTAATAAATGTCCCGCCACCTAGAGCGCGCCCTTTGTACTCCTTTCTCTGATATGACTCAAACTGAAACGTCAGTTCATCTACAATGTTTACTGATTTGCCGCGAGAAATGAGGAGCATCAAGTCCAAGTCCGATGTGTTCACGTACCTGCCCCCATCCTTGCGGCTGTGAATTGATGTAGCTATGATACGGTGAATCAGCCGCCAAACTGGGGAGGTAATCATCGTGGCTGGCTGAGGGGAGGTGAAGAAAATGTCCTTCGCGGCGAGGTCCACCCAGAAATGGTACCGTTCGCGCTCTCTGAAATGCGGGGACACACCAAGCTTAGTGCACCCAAAAGCTGTGCGAATATCAAGCGCGGGCAGGGTAAAAGTCTCCCCGCCTAATCGGAAGGTCCAAGAAATGACAGTTTGATTGTGCATTCTACTACCCTCAACATCTTCCTTCGTCGCAGAAAATGATGCCATGAATTCCTTCACCATTCTCGGGTAAGTACCCGGATCATCCATCAAAATATAATGCATATCACTAGCACGAAGGTAATTTCTGATTTCATCCATAACTTTAAGCCTGCTCAGTGCGGCATGATCAGGATAAATGGGAGCCAATACCTCATAATTCTCGTGTTGCGTCAATAAAGCTTGCATCTTGGCATCCGCAGCAAGGATTTCTCCAGTAAGATAGCGGGGTCTTCTTGTCTCTGCTGCTCCGGAATGAGGGATAACTGCCAGCCTAGCTTGCGAGCGCGACGACTCTCCCACGGGTCTGAAATCGTCGGAAGAGGAGGATGAAGAGGATGAACTGACTGGAGATGGCGGGGGAGAGGAGCGGATTACGATACCACCAGTAGCTCGCTTTGGCTTCGGTTTGGTTTTGGCTGGAGCTTTGGCTTTAGGTTTAGGTTTAGCAATGCCCTTACCCTTTTGAGCTGCTGTCAGCTTCTTGGCAGGCGGTGGTCGAGGCTTTCCCGCAGTCGTCAAGTTAGTCCTGGCCATTGTGAAGCTGGAGAAGGAGAAAGGTGACTCGGGGAGGCTGCGGTTGATTCGGGCGAAGGAGACTCGGAGAAGCCGCGGCTGAATGGGTGTCACGGAGTGCGAACACGGTTTAGGGTTAGCTCGGAGAGGGAGGGATTTGGTTGGGACGGTTGGACGGAGGCGCTCGGGGTCTGAGGTAGTCGGATGAGTGTTTAGGCCTCGGGCGGAAGAGTGTTTAGGGCTCGGGCGGAAGAGTGAGCGAATAAGATGGATTCGCACGAATAAATCTCAAACTTCCAGCGAATTTGATTCGGGGACCTGCCCGAATCACTTTTGATTCGCCCGAATCTCTTACTCAGTGGCGCCTCGGGTGAGCGAATCAAGTGATTCGGGCGAAGACTTGGCCGAATCGATCTGGGTAGCTGCTTGACCGAATCAAGTGATTCGGGGAGACCGTCCATGATTCGCCCGAATCTCTTACTCAGTGGCGAGCTATAGATTTTTGGGTGCACGAATCAACTGATTCGGCCACTCATGAAAACTGATTCGGGCGAACCGACTGGTGGGAGTTAGCCAACTCTGCACAAATTTTTTCACTCAAATGCACCACATTCCTCAACCACTTTAAGACATCTAATATTCACTCAAAACACCCCACACTTAAATATTTTCACACATGAATAATCAAACCAAAAGGGGTAATTTGAGTGCACTCAACCACAAAAATCCCTAAAGCCTCTAACTTCATATAGGCTTGGCGCAACACAAAGTCAAAACATGATTCTACACTACAAACAAGTGGGAGCAAAAGCACAAATACTCACCAGCCTAGTTTAAAGTCTTGGCTAAGACGTAGCCGATTCCCTTCTTCATAAGAAACACACTTGAGAAGTCCTTTGCGAGGATCCCTTCTCAAATGGCATGCAATAATTAGGGAATTAGGTAGAATCATCAAGTTTGAAGTCTCCAAGCTCCAAGCTTTGCACTTCTCCATGGTAGGCTTTAATTCGATGGCCATTTACTTTGAAAGTTTCACCTTCTTTGTTTAATAATTCGAAGTGGCCATCTCCATATACTTTTTCAACTTTGAAAGGCCCCGACCATCTTGATTTCAATTTTCCCGGGAATAATCTAAGTCTAGAGTTGAAAAGCAATACGCTATCCCCCTTTGAGAAAGTCCTCCTCCGAATTTTCTTGTCATGCCACAATTTGGATCTCTCCTTGTAAATTCTTGAACTCTCATAAGAGTCGAGTCTAATCTCATCTAGTTCATGGAGTTGGAGGACTCTCTTTTCCATCGCCGTCTTTAAGTCAAAATTTAACTTCTTGATTGCCCACATGGCCTTGTACTCCATTTCGACGGGGAGATGGCATGGCTTCCCATAGACTAAGCGGTATCGTGACATGCCAATCGGGGTCTTGAAAGCGGTGCGATATGCCCATAAAGCTTCTTCTAGCTTTGAAGACCAATCCTTCCTCGAGTTCCCCACCGTTTTTTCGAGAATAGCTTTTATCTCCCTATTAGAAACTTCAACTTGTCCACTAGTTTGAGGGTGATAAGGCGTCGCAATTTTGTGATAAACTCCATATTTTCGAAGCATCGCTTCGAATTGTCTTTCTTTGAAATGAGTACCATTATCACTAATCATGGTCCGAGGGGCTCCAAATCTTGGAAAGATGACCTTCTTGAATAATTTAATCACTACTTTGGCATCGCAAGAAGGTGAGGCAATGGCTTCCACCCATTTTGAGACATAGTCGACGGCGACTAAAATATACTTATTCCCATAAGAAGATGGGAATGGTCCCATGTAATCGATCCCCCATACGTCGAATATCTCCACCTCTAGAATACCCTTTTGAGGCATTTCATCTCTTTTAGAAATATTTCCGGTTCTTTGACACGCATCGCAAGACTTCACGAACTCATATGCATCTTTGAACAAATTCGGCCAATAAAATCCGCTTTGAAGAATCTTTGCGGCCGTTTTAGAACTTGAGCCGTGCCCGCCATAAGGAGAAGAGTGACATCCTTCAAGAATACCTTGTTGGTCGCATTCCGCGACACATGATCTATAGAGTCCATCCGCGCAAAGCTTATATAGATAAGGCTCATCCCAATAGTATCGGTTGATATCATGAAGGAATTTCTTCCTTTGATTGTAATTTGCTCCCTCCGGTAGAATTCCACAAGCTAGGAAATTCACGAAGTCCGCATACCATGGAGCTTGCGCGGTCTCGATGCTCATCAAGTATTCCCCAATGAATGTGTCATTTACGGGAATCGTTAATGAATCTTCTTCTTTGGTTAGTTCGAGTCTTGACAAGTGATCCGCCACTACATTCTCTACTCCTTTCTTGTCCTTAATCTCTATATCAAATTCTTGCAATAGGAGTACCCAACGGATACGTCTAGGCTTCGCTTCCTTCTTTGAAACCAAATACTTGATGGCGGCATGATCCGTGTAGACTATGGTTTTAGAACCAATCAAGTATTGCCTAAATTTTTCAAAGGCATAGACAATAGCTAGCATCTCTTTCTCCGTTGTTGAGTAGTTTGCTTGGGTAGTGTCAAGGGCCTTACTAATGTAATAGACTACGTGGAGGCGCTTATCGATTCGTTGACCCAAGACGGCTCCAATGGCGCTATCACTTGCATCGCACATCATTTCGAATGGTAAATCCCAATTCGGTGCTTGAATAATAGGTGCGGTCACCAAAGCTTGCTTCAACACTTCAAATGCCTCAAGACAAGGCTCATCAAAAATAAATTCCACCGCATTGCGTAGAAGATTTGTGAGGGGCTTTGCTATCTTTGAAAAATCCTTAATAAATCTTCGATAAAAGCCCGCATGCCCGAGAAAACTTCTAATCCCTTTAATATCCCTTGGAGGTGGCAACTTTTCAATCACGTCGATTTTAGCTCTATCGACTTCGATCCCTCTCTTTGAAACACGATGTCCCAAAACTATGCCTTCTTTCACCATGAAATGGCATTTCTCCCAATTGAGGACTAAGTCCATCTCGATGCACCTAGCCAAAACACGTGAAAGATTTGTAAGACAATCATCAAAGGAATATCCATGCACCGAAAAATCATCCATAAAAACTTCCATGGAATTTTCAAGAAATTCGGAAAATATGGACATCATGCATCTTTGAAAAGTACCCGGCGCATTACAAAGACCAAAAGGCATTCTTCTATATGTAAAAGTGCCATAGGGGCAAGTAAAAGTTGTCTTTTCTTGGTCATCGGGGTGGATGGGAATTTGGAAAAAACCACTAAAACCATCTAGAAAGCAAAAATATTCATGTCCCGCTAATCTTTCTAGCATTTGATCAATAAAAGGAATTGGGAAATGATCTTTCTTGGTGGCTTTGTTTAATTTCCTATAGTCTATGCACATCCTCCACCCCGTGACCGTGCGCGTAGGGATCAATTCATTTCTATCATTCTCCACAACGGTGAGCCCGCCTTTCTTAGGCACCACATGAATTGGGCTCACCCATTCGGAGTCGGGGATCGAGTAAATTATTCCCGCATCTCTCAACTTTATCACTTCTTTCAACACAACCTCACCAAGCTTAGGATTTAATCGCCTAAGAAATTCGCGACTAGGTTTCACATTCTCCTCAAGTCTTATCCTATGCATGCAAACCTTGGGGCTAATCCCTTTCAAATCATCAATGGAATGCCCAATAGCACCCTTATACAATTGCAAAACATGCATAAGCTTGGAGGTCTCACATTCATCAAGAGATGCTTCGATAATTACGGGTAGTGAATTGTTTGGTCCGAGGAATTCATACCTTAGATTCGGTGGAAGGGGTTTCAACCCCTCACCGAATTCCTTACCTTTTCTTGGCTCTTCTTCAATGGTGTCCTCATCGAGAGTGTCACCGTCCTCAAGATTCATCAATGAGGCGAAAGATGGACTACCACTATCTTTTGTGAGCAACTCGTACTCAAAATTTGTCAATTCATCATGAGCATCAAAAACATCACAAGCATCATTTATCTCAAGCAAATGACAATCCATAGAACTACTAGGAGCATTTAAAACTTTTTTCAAGTAAAATTTAATTTTGTCGGTTCCCAAGTTTAGTTCTATAACTCCCTCACCACAATTAATGACGGCTTTTACCGTATTCAAGAAAGGCCTTCCTAGTATGATAGGAATTTCACGATCCTCATCCATCTCAAGCACATAAAAGTCAACGGGAACATAAAATTTCCCTACTCTAATTGGAACATCCTCTAAAATACCCTTAGGTAACCTAGATGATCTATCCGCCAATCTAAGATTTATGGATGTAGGAGTGAGTTCACCCATGTCAAGTTTTTGAAACAAGGAAAATGGCATCAAAGAAATACTAGCTCCCAAGTCACACAATGCACTATCAATGCAAAAATCACCAATAGCAATAGGAATAGAGAATGAACCATGATCATGTAGCTTCCTAGGCATGTTATGTTGAATAATAGCGCTACAATTAGCATCCAAAGCTACGTGATCAATTTCATGCATTTCTCTCCTATGCGAAATAATATCCTTAAGAAATTTTGCATAAGTAGGCATTTGAGTTAGTACCTCCGTGAAGGGGAGAGTCACTTGGAGTTTGCTCAAAATATCCGCAAAGCGCTTGAAATGTGTGTCCTCCTTCTTCTTCTTCAATCTTTGTGGAAATGGAATGGGAGGCACATATGGAACGGGCTCTTGAGCTTTTTCTTTTGTTCTCTTCTCAACCTTCTCTTGAGATGAAGGCCCTTCTTTCTCAACCTCAACGGTTGTGTTGGCAATTTTGGTCTTCGCTTGGGGCTCTTCTAAGACTCTTCCACTCTTTAAGGTGATGGCATTTATGGTTTCAGAAGAGATCACATCCGGTTGAGAAGGCAATTTCCCTTGATATTTTGAGGAAGAACTCGCTTGTTGAGCAATTTGTGTCTCAAGCATCTTGTTGTGTGCTTGCAATTGGTCAAGTCTTTGAAGGATAAGTTGGTTATCCTTTTGTTGTTGAGCTTGAGTTGCGGCCAATTGAGCAACAATAGATAATAGGGATGGTTCCTCTTGGCTAGGCCTCTCGTCGTTTCTTTGGTAAGGAGCTTGTAATTGTTTCCTTGGCGGAAATCCCGGAGGTGTAGGCCTTGGCTCATTGTTGATGGGCGCTCTCCTCGGAAAGTTTGGGTCTTCATGGAACCTTACATGTTGGGGAGGGTTCCTTGGTTGGTAGGGAGGATTTCTCGGTTGATACCCACTTGATTGAGGTGGCACATAAGCTCTCTCTTGGTTCCTCACAAGATAATTAACATCTTCAAATTCATCCGCACGTTTGGCGGTGCAAGAGTCTTCGTCATGCGACGGGTTAGCGCAAATGCTACAAGCTTGCGGATGTTCTCTTCTCTTGTTCAAGTTCATGTTCCCAAGAGATTGTGCCAAGGAATTTACCGTCTTTGCAAGGGAGTTGAAATCTTCCTTTGTCACGGCTTTAGAGGTTTTCTCCTTGCTCTTTTTCTTCAAGTGGTTCCTTTCACCACCCCATTGATGCGAATTTCGTGCAATCTTTTCGATGATCTTGAAACCATCGGTAGCCGTTAAGTCCATCATCGCTCCATTACTTGCATGGTCCATATGGTTCCTTGCATCTTGGTCCATTCCATCGTAGAAGCTTTGCAATAATTGCCACTTGTTGAATCCATGATGAGGGCAATCTCTTTGAAGCTCTTTGAAGCGCTCAAAAGCCTCATAGAAGGTTTCGTCGTCCCGTTGAGTAAATTGGTTGATTCTATCCCGAATCTTTTTTGTCTTGGCGGGAGGGAAATATTGGATTAAAAAGGCTTGTGCTAGCCCCTCCCAAGTATTGAATGTATCCGGTTCATGACTCATCAACCAATCTTTAGATTTCCCGGAAAGTGAGAACGAAAAAACCTTCATATATACCCACTCTTGTTGGATGCCCGGCATCTTGTATGTGCGGCATAGCTCCGTAAATTGGGCCAAATGGGCATTTGGGTTCCCATATCCGTCAAATTGATTTGCGGCCACCATATGGAGGAGGGCGGATTTGATTTCAAACTCTTGGTCTTCTCCCCCCGGTAGACAAATTGGGGAACCATAATGTCCAATGGTTGGGGCGATGTATGCCCCAACCGGTCTTTCTTCTTCCTCTTGCGGAAGAGGAGCATTTCCTTGCCTTCTAGGATTTTGTGGATCCATATTTCCCGGTTGTTCGGCTCGTGTAGGCGAAGGAGTATCCAATTGAGGAGTGTGAAGCTCGTGTGAAGCGGAGGGATGAGAAGTTTGGCTTGTAGTTGAGGTAGAAGCTTGTTCTTGTACTCTCTTGCTCTTTGCTCTAGTTTGCATTCAAACACCTATAAAGCAATCAAAGAGAGCTTTTATTAGTGTGAACTTAAATAGAGACAAACAAGAATAGCACGCACGCAAGCAATTACGACAACTAAATAAAAGAAAAATAGAAAGTGAAGTAAACTAACTAAAAGTAAAACTAATTAGCAATCTAGTCTAATGGCTAATTCCCCGGCAACGGCGCCATTTTGACGTTGGCGTTTTAGGCAAGCAAAATGAAGTGCTATTCTAGTCACGCAAATATCAAACAATATTTATAACCGAGTGACCTCGGATCGAACCCAAGGGAAAAGCTTAGACTAATTGACAACTAATTAATGATACTATTGTAAGTCTACGGTTTTTGAGGGGGGTTTTGTCCTCCTATAGAGGTATCTCTAGCAAGCACTAAAGATAAATGATATTTTTGGGTTTTGCTTAATGAATAAAAAGGGTGACTAGGGATTCAACTTCCCCCCTAAGATATGAGGAAAATGAAATAACTCACTAATACATGCATGAACTACATTTGGTTGATAAAAGCAAGGCTAATGCATCGTCCACTCTAGGTTCAACTCTCGCTCCTTCCCTAGAGTGGAGAGGATACACAAAGGACATGGTTCTCAAACTCTCGCTCTATTGAACCGTGTAGAACTTGAGTCCCATAACCGCACCCTCTCGGCCTATTGTCCGGTTACTCAAATCCGCTTAAAACTTAGCCTAATGTCAAGAATGCATGTCGCTCTCACGCACAAACACTCCATCTATGATCATACAATAGCTATGAAACATCCTAAGTTCAACTCTCGCTCCTTCCTTAGGGGTTTTAACCAAGCATACTCACTTAAGCATTTCGTCAAACACTTGGTGTGCATACAATGAATACATAGCTAGGGCACAATAAGATCAAACCAAACTTCATTCAATGCAACAACAATAGTGTTCTACATCATATCCAATCCTAGGGGATCCATTTAATCCCCAACCACAAAAGTAACTACTCACTCATAATGAGTGTGTACAAAAACATGACAACTAAAGGAAGCATAAATGTAAATACAAGGCTAGGGTTTAGAAGAGGATGATGTGGAATCTTCAATCCAAGCTTCAATCTTCCATCAAGCTTGATCTTCCTTGAGTTTTGTCGTCTAGGGTTGCAAAAAGTGGAAACTTGTCGTCTAGGGTTGAGAGAAAAAGCAAGCTCTCTTTCTTCACTTCTATCTCCTTCTATTTATACTCTTTGAAGTTTCCCACAAAATGACCGAAGTGACCGAATCACTTGATTCGGTCACTGTCCATGTGATTCGCTCGAACCTTTTGTTCAGTGCAGTTTTGAGTTTGGGCGAATCAATTATCCTGGCCGAATCACTTTTGATTCGGTCAAATGTCTTTGTTTTGATACGGTCAAACGCCTTGTAGAGCTAAACTGATTCGGGCACCTCTGGGGGAATCACCTCTGATTCGGCCGAATCAGCTGTTCAGTAGCTTCTTGACTGGGCGAATCACTTCTCTTGGCCGAATCACCATTGATTCGGTCACACCCATTATGTGATTCGGTCAAACCTTCAGGACTTCCCCGGATCAGGTCAATTCGTGCAGCTGAGGGTGATTCGGTCAAGCTGGTGGGCGAATCACTAGTGATTCGGCCGAATCACTTCTGCAGTTTGCTCAGCTTTGCTTCTTTTGATCTCCATCGACCGGAATTCGTCTAGATTTTCTTCGGGTCACTTCGTATTGCGAGATACATAATTTTAACCTGAAATACACGAAGAAATCATCAAATGGCTTTATAGAATTGCGGAACAAACAAGAAGTAAGGGAAAAATGTGGACAAATATAAGGTTATTTGTCCGCTCATCACTTGTTCACACATCTGTCTGCTGAGACACTGCGAATTTCACTAGCTTTAAATATTGATCACACGAAGTAATATTTGCTAAGCAATTAAGTAGTATCATTTATAAAAAAATTTGGAAAGAGCTGTGCTTTGAATTCATGAATCGTATCTTTTAGTCGATCGACATTCTTTATGATGATTTTATTCACATGATTCGGTGTTTTGATTAGCTTAGTTCGATTTATTTTTGAGCTCTTTCTGTGCATGAAGAATGAAGTTAAGTCTACCGAGCACAAAAATAAAATAAAAATAGTTTTCATATAAAAACCTCATACTTGTTCTTGTTTGCTTTTAGGTGACTTTAGCATTCCTATTTAGCCTTTGCATTTGTTTAGCTCACACTTCATGCTCCATTATATCTCACTTAGGCACATTGTCAAGTATTAAGTGTGGGGTCAATTAAAATATTTGCGAAAAAGGCGCAAGAAAGAAAAAATTATATTTTTAAGGTTTTACAAATGCCGAGGGTTAGGAAGGTAAGTTCCCCCTTGAAAGCTTTTGTATAAACACAAAAATATTATTTGTTTTTTTTTTCGTCAAGGAAAAGTTTTACAAATGCCGAGGGTTAGGAAGCTAAGTTCCCCCTTGAAAGCATTTGTATAAACGCAAGACAAATATTAAACACACTTAATTCTTGACTTTGTGCCTATTCCGCAAATTCTTTCGCATGTGTGTGAGTAAGGCATTTGCATTTCGCTTTTAGGAAGTGTCTAAGGTATGACCCTCGTAATAATGAGCACCAAGATTTGTACGAGTGAATTTTAAAATTTTCAATGTCGAACTCCTCTTCTCTTACGGATTATGACGTATAGTCTAAAACTTGGGAATGAGTTTGTTGTCATGAGCTTATGGACTTGCCCTTAGCAAGCATGTGTGATTGACTCGACATATTTTTTGTGTAAGCGATGCTTTTCTTCATACTTCTTGCATAGGAAATTGAGCGATAATTTGAATTTGACGAATGCTAGTCTTGATATCGATTCTATGAATATTTGTTGTCACAATGAAGTAAATGATCCTTAGAGTTTGCGTGAAGTGAATGATTTGCACAACTTTATTATTATGTGGGCTGATAAAGAACTACTTGCTTTGCAAACTATATATGGATTTTGAACTCTTATGGATGATTGCGAGTAGGATTTGTGAGTACTCCTTTTCTGAAAACTCTTACGAGACTATAACTCGACCACTAGGGTAGCCTAGGGGTTTAAAGGCTTGATGCATACGCTAAATGCATTAGTGATTCCTACGACAGTGAGTTAGGAGTAGATTTAAATTTCTTTGTTTAGTTATTCTTAGGTTATGTTACATGAGTAGGGGATGGATGTGTTATATGTGTGCGTAAGTTTTGCTACATGCTTTGATATTGTCATGTATGATTTAACATCTTACTATCCGCTTGACTTGTGCATATACTTATTCGGGACGAACAAGACTTAAATGTGGGGTGTTTTGATAAGCGGATAAATGACCTTACATTTGTCCGTATTTTCACTTTACTTCTTGTTTGTTCCGTTATTTTATAAAGTCATTTGATGTTTTCTTTGTCCACTTCAGGGTGAAAATGCGTACTACATGATATGAAGTGGTCCGAAGAAAATCTGGTTGAATTCCGATCGATTGAGAGCAAAAACGAGCAAAATTGAGGAAAAGGCAAAAGTGAGTCGGCCACCCTTGGCAGAATGACCTGTTCCTCTTCAAATGCTTTCCTAGCACGTGATGCTTATCCGATCGAGCACGTAATAGCTTGTTGGAAAGATAATGCAAAGGGCTACAACTTTGTAGTTTACATCGAGACGTAATTCGAATGTTTAAAGGGTCCAAAAGGCAAGAATCTAGCACTGCAGAGTAGATTCGGGCTGATCCGCGCGTCGTTGTGCGCGTCAAATTAATCCTTCCTTCTCCACTTAGTACAGCGGCTAAGTCAGGGTCGATCCCACAAGGAGCAAGCAGACTCGTTCTAACTAGTAACCTACACTTACGAAAATTGGGGTGTGAGTGATTGGGTTGCGCAGGTGCGCAAATAAATAGTAGTTAACGCAGAATTTGCACTAGACGTGGGCAGGAAGTAGAGATTAAGTACTATGACTATGGAAAGTATCGGTGCAGACAATCCTCTATGAATGTATTCCTTATCATCGACTCAAAACATCTATAGTTCGATTCACTGAAGTTAGTGTCCGATCAAGGCTTCCTAACATGTGCGCATGTTCCGATCAAAGTTCATGAGCTATTAATTCTTAAAACTAGTCTAAGCAGCTACGAATCCTGTCACAGTAGCAGCTGATTATCCTAGCGCGTTACTCCTAGTTGTCACCGTCAAGCTACCAACTAGTTTAACATATAACAAACAAGTAGCAAGAGTAAGATTGCGGTTCAAGGCTTCCCCTACTCATGGAACTAGCTGTCAACAGTGTGCACAGAATTAATACAAGCAAACAAACTATGCATTAAGCACAAGTCTCAAAAGAAATACTCATAGAATCATGCCCAACCGATATAAAGCGTTTAGCTAGACATGCTAGTAGTAAACATCATAGAAATAGTAAATAACAGCTAAAGTATCCAAGAAAACAGTAACAAGCAGGTGCGTGCAGGTTGCTGTGTCTCGGCTGGCGTAGTCGGCGAGCGCAGGTCCTCACAGTAGCTCGTGTGTTTTTCAATTCTGCCTCTCTCTCGTGTGTTATGATGTGTCTGTGTTCCTCTCTTCAAACCCTAGCCTTCCTCTCTTTATATACTGCTCATGAGGCCCAAGGACGGCCTCGGCAACTTCCAAATCCGATGGTGTCAAGATTTGGAAACACCAATATCCTGCGCATGGCTCACTGCGCACATTGGTTCGCGCAGTCGGTCTGCGCACCGTAGTCTGACTCTGCCACTTCCTATCCTGTTTGCGCTGCTAGCTCCGCAGGCTGTGTGTTGCGCTCCTCAAACGCTGCCTATTACCACGTATCCGACTTAGGCCCTCGTTTCGTCCTGGAATACAAAAACACCGGAAACCAGTAATCTTGTATACTGCATAGTGTTAGGATCTAAATAGCGCGTATAAATAGGCTCTATCAAACCCCCCACACTTGCCCTTGTTCGTCCCGAACAAGCACTCAAGCACGGATACAATTACCTCTCTGGAGTCTAGCGCACAGTCTTGCACTCTGGCGCGATCTGCACTACCATTCACCTTGCGCTGCTCTATCACCTGCCCGCACTTGCCTTCAACAGTTTAATATAACAATTTCGAAATTCGTTACCTCTCAGCTGGGATGAAGATCATTTCGGATGGCTGGGAGATAGCTCTTCTTAGGCTCCGGGTTGTCAGCCTTTACTTCGAGGACGGGTATATGGTTAATAGCGCAAGCTTCTTCCGGTGCATGATTCTTCCGCGCACTTCCTGGGAACTCGAGCCTTCTTGATGATTTTCTTGTGAATCTTGCGCAAGCTGGTACGTATTTGTGCGCATGCTGGTTTCTTTAGCGCATATCATCTGCTGGTATTTTTCTTTTTGTACAGCTTTATCTATGGTTCTGTGTTCCCAGAACGGTTCCAGTCTCGGCCTCCGGATAGCAGCTATGGAACAACGCTCCGCTCTCCCTCCTTGATCTATTTGCGCAGGTCAGCGCACGCGTTTACACCCGCGCCCGCCTTCCCTCGCTCGACTTCCAGAGGAAAGGTGGTCTGTTTTCCCATCTCGCCACGCTTTCGGTATTCGCCTTCGGCATCTGCGTGGCTGAGTGCGCTCTATTGTTCCGAAGGTCGCGAAGCACCGGCCTCCACTAGCGCTCTCGACCATATACCTTACCTTCGAAGAAAAAACGACTAACCGCCTCTCTAGAGCTTTTCTGTCAACTCCACATCCCCTGTATATCCCAACTAAAAGGAGCAGAAAAAACGAAAAAATATACTAAAACAGTTGATAGCAGCGCATGCAAAATGAATAGCGCAATACAAGCCGAAAAGTGTGTGCAACCCGCACACTAGCGCACGTAAATGTAACGCCCCCCCCCCCCCCCCCCCCCCCCTCACACACTTAAACAGAGGCGTGTCCCCACGACTCATGCTCAAGCGCAACGGAAAGCGCACACATGCATGCAAGCAAAACAAAGAACATAAGAAAGAAAAACATATAGTCATCGCAGCAAAGACAAAGTCAGGGGTTCACAAAATATTCAGCCCAAGATAGTAAAATATCACCGAGCAATAGTTTTCAAAGATAAGAAACCACCCGAAAGAAATGCGCGCCCTCCCTGCGGCCCTAGATATCCTCTAAGCTGAACTCAGCCGCGGAACCGTGCGCCTCCTCAGCTGAAGAATCTGTCTCATACTCGGTACTGGAGGCTAGCGGCACGACAGAAACTGCGGCGGGCTGAGTCAAGAGGTCGTCCTCTGAGATAGGGTCCCATAGTGAATCTGAGCTGGAACTTATGATGGGATCGGCTTCAGGGGACCTCTGAACAGAAGGCTGCGCAGGGGGTGCTGCAGGTGCTGGGACCGGGTCTACTGCTGGGGTGGGCTCTGCTGCATGGACCGGTGATTGGGCAGGAGGGCTGGCTGGCTGGCGCTGCTCGCTGGGGGATCCTGGAGGTGGCCTACGCAGACTGAGGAGAGGGGGAATGGAATCTCCAAATCTCCACCCTGATGGTGGGCTTACGCTCAGGTCTGCCCCCTCTGGCTCTAAATACTCTAGCACGCGCATGACGTTGAACATCATGCGCTGCTCCTCTGGTACCTCCTCAGGCGCCTCCTCTGCCTCTGTCCCGGGGTGCTTTCCCTGTGCACGCGGGGGAGAATCATCAATGGCTATGGTTACTGGCTCCCCCTGCGGCACACTTGCTGGAGGCGCAACTGGCTCTGGGGCCTCTTCCATCTCCCTTTCCTCAGCGACCTCCTTTGGCTGCGCGCTGCTCTTTGCCTCGGCGCTCTGGCCGGTTGCAGCTGGTAGCACCATTCCGAGGACCCGTCCTCTCTCACGGCCACCGCTCTGAGCTGCAGCATATGGGCACGGTCCAGGGGAACGGCCGGCACTACCGTGTGCTCGGGCACCTCCGGCTCTCCATGCAGCGCACGCAGCAGGTGCGTGATCATTCCTCCACAAGTCAGCGGCCCCTTCGTACTGACCCGACTCCAATGCACCACCATGTCCGAGACAAACAGCACTTTCTTCCCATAATAGAGTCCCTTCAATATGCCCATGTCCAGCAGGCTGATCTTTGGCCCACCATTAAAACCCCCGATGATTGCTTAGGTGACCATGCGCCAGAGGTAGAACATCCACGGGTCGCGCAGCTCGCGTCCTCGACTGCGCCCCGCGGCAAAAACTTGGCCAGTCGCCATCTCACGCCACGCCTCCTGATTCGTGTGCGTGTCTATATCCTCCTCACGCACCTTGGCGCATCTCAGCGTGCGCTTCAGCCTTTTTGCCGAGGCTATGTACCAGACCCCTCTGTGCCGGTACCTGATCTCCAATTTGGCAGTCTCCAGCGACGCCAAGAATTCACATGTATCCTCCTTATCAGCCGCGTTGTTGATCTCCAACAGCGCCTCCCAGCCCGCCAGCACGAGCTTCTCCACAATGAGGTCCTCCAACCCGACTTCACGCAGGAAGTCCCTGCTGATGTACGGGGTCCCGTACATCTCCAGCCTCATGAAGGCTTCAAATTTGCTGGCAAATGACGCTGGGGTTTCTTGATCCTCCGCAGGTCTCATGGTGCGCTGGGGTTCCTCCGGTCAACTAAGGTCAACGCTCAACAAATGCCAAAAATCCAAACTCCGACTAACGCCCTGAAACTGTCACCTACAGGTCGCCTATCCTCCGTCTACAAAACCCACTACCCAGAACTCCAAATGGTGCAGGCGAACTAGGGTCGATTTCAAAACTAGGGCAACGCTTCCACCGCACAAACCCTAACTGAACCGGCTCAAATTAGGGGAAAGGGTTACCTGGTGTGTGTGCGACGGTGAGCTCTTCAAATCTTTCTAAACGGAGGGATGGTTGATCGTCGGACGGTGAGCGGAGGCTAAGGGCAGGAGCTTCCTTGCAACGGTCGAATGTGAAAATGCTGAAATTTTTTCTAAGTCCCGGCCTTTTATACCCCCTGTCTGGCGCATCTGTTCTGCGCACCGAATTTGTGCACTGCTGCGCGACTAAAAAAAACTACTAGTCCTAAACTAGCTAAAAGACACTAGAAACTATATAAAGAAAAACATGTAAAAGGAAAGCGTGTCGGGGTTACCTCCCGACAAGTGCCTTTGTTTAACGTCGTTGGCTCGACTGTACCTCGTTACTTGCGTAAAAGTGTGCCAGTGACCTCCCCCACTCTTGCTCCTGAGTGTCCCCGCGCTCGTGTGTGAGTTGCGTTCTTTTTGGTCCTGCGCAAAGGATCGGAAGGGTGGTCAGCAAGGTTAATAGTACGTGACAAATCATAAGTAACGAGGGTAGTGAATGAGGGAGAAGAAATATGAGCAATAGTTCCCAGTTCTCCCTCAGGTGCATCCGGTTGCGACTCTGGCGCAGCAACTTGCGCATCTTCTATTTCGGGCTCTGCCAAGTCAACTTCGCACGCTGTGCCATCCCAAGGTTCTCCTAAATACTTTTTCACTCTCTGCCCATTGACCTGAAAACGATGCTGGTGCTCGTTTTCTAACTCGATTGTTCCGCAAGGGAAAACCTTGGTAACCGTGTATGGTCCCGTCCATTTACTGCGCAGCTTCCCAGGCATGAGCTTTAGGCGCGAGGAGAACAATAATACCTGGTCTCCTGGCTCAAAGGTGCGTCTGAGGATGTTTTTGTTGTGAAATGCCTTTGTGCGCGCCTTGTAGTCGCGCAGCCCCTCATATGCATCCAGGCGTAGCTCTTCTAATTCGCTTAGCTCAAATGTGCGCTCCTTACCTGCCTCGTCTAGGTTCAGGTTGCAAACGCGCAATGCCCAGTATGCCTTGTGCTCCAACTCCACTGGCAGGTGGCACGCTTTTCCATAAACCAACCGAAACGGTGAAGTCCCAATCGGCGTCTTATGTGCGGTTCTGTATGCCCACAGCGCATCGTCAAGGCGCTGGCTCCAGTCCTTGCGCGACGGCCTCACAGTTTTCTCCAGGATGCGCTTGATCTCTCTATTGGAGACCTCGGCCTGGCCATTCGTCTGTGGGTGGTAAGCGGTGGACGTCTTGTGGCGCACTCCATAATGCTTGAATACCTGCGCCACTATCCTATTGCAAAAATGCGTCCCCTGGTCGTTTATGACTGCCTTAGGCACCCCGTACCTACAAAAAATGTTAGTTCTCAAAAAGGCAGCGACCGTCTTACCATCATCCTTCCGGGTGGCCTTAGCCTCAACCCATTTGGAGACATAATCCATCGCGACCAATATATACTCATATCCGGAAGATGGAGGAAATGGTCCCATGAAGTCAATCCCCTAAATATCGAATACTTCATCCACTAGTATGGGCGTCTGCGGCATCTCATTGCGCTGATATTCCTCCTTTGCGCTGGCACCTGTCACAGCTCCTGCAGTGGTTATACGAGTCACTAAACAAGTGTGGCCAATAAAATCCGCAATCCAGGATCTTTCTGCTCGTGCGCTTTGGACCAAAGTGTCCTCCACATGCGTGCGCATGACAAAACATCAAAACAGAGTTAATTTCATGGTCAGGCACGCAGCGCCTCAAATCTGATCAGGTCCTATTCTGAGCATATACGGATCATCCCAAATGTAATACCTGGACTCATGTTTTAATCTCATGCATTGGGTTTTAGTGAAATGAGGAGGAAACGTACCTGTGACCAGGTAATTTGCAATGTGCGCATACCATGGTACCTTACCTGTCAGCGCCATCAGATGCTCGTCAGGGAATGTCTATGTGATCCGCCCTGGCTCCTCTGCTTTCACGATCCTGCTCAGGTGGTCAGCGACTGTGTTTTCCGTGCCCTTCTTATCCTTAATTTCCAAGTCAAACTCCTGAAGTAGGAGCACCCAGCGCATCAGGCACGGCTTAGTCTCCTTCTTGGACATCAAGTAACGGATTGCTGCGTGGTCTATGTAGACGATGACTCTGGCGCCTAGAACATATGCGCGGAACTTCTCCAGTGCAAACACGATTGCCAGAAGTTCCTTCTCCATGGTGGTGTAGTTCCTCTGCGCAGCGTCCAGTGTGCGCGATGCATAATAGATGGCATGCGGCTTTTTGTCCATGCGCTGTCTCAGGACTGCACCTACTGCATGGTCACTTGCGTCGCACATCAGTTCAAACGGCAGGCTCCAGTTTGGCGCGCGCATCACTGGCGCACTCGTCAACGCCTCCTTCAGCTTGTCAAACGCAGCCCTGCACTCATCAGTGAATTTGAAACACACATCCTTTTGTAAGAGGTTAGGCAGGGGTATACAAATCTTAGAAAAATCCTTTATGAAACGCCTGTAAAACCCAGCATGCCCAAGGAATGATTTCACATCGCGCACGTTAGTGGAATAAGGCAGATTAGAAATAAGATCTATTTTGGCCTTATCTACCTTGATCCCCTCCTGCGAGATAATATGCCCTAGTACTACTCCATGCGATACCATAAAATGACATTTTTCATAATTGAGCACTAGGTTTTTTGAAATGCAGCGCGCTAAGACCTTATCAAGATGGGTTAAGCATGCGTCAAAGGTACCTCCATACATAGTAAAATCATCCATGAACACCTCTATGCATATACCAATCATATCAGAAAAGATGCTCATGACTAAACGTTGGAACGTACCTGGCGCGTTACACAGTCCAAACGACATGTGCGGAAACGCAAACGTACCAAATGGGCAGGTAAACGTGGTTTTTTCTTGATCTTCTGCAGCAATGGGTATCTAATTGTACCCTGAGTACCTGTCCAAGAAGCAAAAGTAGGGTTTCCCTGCTAATCGATCTAGCATCTGGTCCATGAAGGGCAGCGGAAAATGATCCTTGCGCGTGACTGCGTTAAGCTTTCTGTAGTCGATGCACATGCGCCATCCAGTTTGCATGCGCTTGGGAACTAGCTCGCCCTGCGCATTCTCCTCTACTGTGATTCCTCCTTTCTTCGGCACAACGTGCACTGGACTTACCCATTTGCTGTCCGAGATTGGGTAAATGACTCCTGCGCCAAGCAGCTTCAGGATCTCCTTCTGCACCACCTCCATCATATTCGGGTTCAATCTGCGCTGAGGCTCCCTGGATGGTTTGGCACCATCTTCCAATAGGATCCTATTCATGCATACGTCCGGGCTCACTCCGCGCAGGTCAGCAAGTGTCCATCCTATGGCGCGCTGGTTCTTGCGCAGCACTTCCTGTAATCGCGCCTCCTGCTCCTCTTCTAGTCCTTTCTTTATGATTACCGGCAGGGTATCCTCATTTCCCAAGAATATGTATTTGAGGTGCTCTGGGAGTTGCCTCAGCTCGACCTTGGGTGCCTGTTCAATAGAGGGCAAGATTTTATTAGCCGTGCAGACATTAACTATATCGTGTACCTGTCTGGGTACTGGTTCATCCTCATGCGCTTCCAACTCTACCTGTGTCAGTGGCTCAGGTCCTTCTGCTGCGCTCGCACATTGCGCATCTGCAACCAAGTCATCTATGATGTTCAACGCGTGCACTGTGGCGTCCTCATGAGGGTGCTGCATCCCTTTAAATATGTTAAAGTGAATTTCCTCGCCATCAACCTCCATTGAGAGCGTACCCCTCCACACGTCTATCTTTGTGCGCGCTGTCATCAGAAATGGTCTGCCCAATAGGATCTGCGCACTTCCTTTGCTCGACTCCCCCTCCATTTCTAAGACGTAGAAATCTGCTGGGAACACCAGCTCTCCTACTCGGACAAGGACCTCCTCGATCATGCCCGTCGGTTGCTTGTACGACCGATCCGCTAGCTGAATGGTGAGACCTGCAGGCTTTAGTGGTCCAAGGCGCAATGACGCATACAAGGAATAGGGAAGCACATTTATAGATGCGCCTAAGACAATCATGCAGTTGCTTACAGTGGTCTTACCTAAAGTGCATGGGATGGTGAACGTACCTGGGTTCCAGCATTTAGGTGGTACCTTATGTTGCACGATTGCTGAGGCCTGCGCATTTAGCATTACCTGTGCGCACTCGCCTTTCCTCCTCTTGTTTGTGCACAGCTCCTTTAAAAACTTGGCGTACCTAGGGATCTGCCGAACTGCTTCAATAAGGGGAATGTTTATTTCCACCTTGCTGAATAACTCATAGAGCTCCTTATCAAGCGCTTCTTTCCTAGCCGATGGTGCCTGCACAGGAAAAGGTGCAGGTATGTTAGTACGATTCATGTCTTTGCCCTGCTGGCTTGTGGCTTGCGCTTCTAGTTGCGCATCCGGCTCTGCTGGGGCTGGAGCTTGCGCAACTGGTTGCACGGGCGCCTTTGCAGTCTGCTCTGTTCCTACCGTGCGCTCAGTCCTCAGTGTCACTGCGTTGACTCCTCCCTTGGGATTCTGGGTCACTTGCGAAGGCAGGTTGCCATCGCTCTTTTTCAGCTCATACACCGTGGTAGCTATCTGTGACAGCTGTGGACTCGAACCTCTTGTCATACTTCTCATCATTCTTGCGCACTATGTCTGCTAACTGTCCCACGATATCTTCTGAGGATCGCCTCGGCTGCTGGTGGATTGTAGGGCGCAGCTTGTTGCGTCTGCTGTGGTGCACGCTGCTCCGTGGACTGCCTCTGGAAATTGTTGTCCTCCTTCCATCTGAACCCATTTGCGGCTAGTCCAAAACGCGGCTGATTCTGCCTCTGCGGCCCTCTATTGTCCCATCCTCCTAGAGCATTGACATC
This sequence comes from Umbilicus rupestris, assembly GCA_963678935.1. Lineage (NCBI taxonomy): Eukaryota > Viridiplantae > Streptophyta > Magnoliopsida > Saxifragales > Crassulaceae > Umbilicus > Umbilicus rupestris. The sequence goes on along the minus strand of OY787618.1, from coordinate 5,340,035 downwards.
TCCTGATTCCTCAAAAAGCGTGGGACATGCATCGGTTTTGTGCTCAGTGGACGTACAGAACTCGCACGCCTTTGGCGCAGCTGGTTGCGCCCCCTGCACATGCATGAACTTCTGCAGCATGGCCTTCATTTGTGTTTGATTCGGACACTCTGTCCGAATCAACTCATTAAGCCTTGCCCGAATCACTTTTGATTCAAGCACGGTGGGTCAATATAAATAGAAAAGGATGGGAAAAATTAGATTAGGAGCCTTGGGGTGCCTCCGGCGCCTAGGGTTCCTTTCATGGGACGAAACCCTAATTGGAGAATTTGGGGCTTTCGAAGAAGATATCATCAATTGTGAAATACGCAGCGCCTCTTGACAGACAGATTTGTGAACAAGCAGTTGCTGCAGCACACTCTTGTTCACTCGGAAATTGTCTTAGCAAACAAAGAACAAGACAGAAGTTTGTTCACCCAGTTCGGCCAACTGCCTACGTTTGGGGAGGACTATTCTCCAGTCCTCAATCCACTAAACACAGAGGTCTCCAAGTACACTCAGTTACAACTCCACGCAACCTATGCTACTCAATCTTGTGTGGATCACTCGACACAATCAGAACAGGCTCTGACTTGTGTCTGCACACCCTCTACAAATGTCAATCTAGAATAGCTACTGTCTCCCCGAAACTCAGCCTATTCTAAACTACACTCAACTCTGCAGGGTTGCTGTAGCAACTGCTGTAACACACAGCTGATGCACAATTGTCCGCGTCGCTCCAAAGCCTTCTGCCGAGCCGATCGAACATTCCACGAGCGCTGCACACTCTGGAATACTCCCCCTCACTCAGTGACCTCCTGCCACTAGCGAGAACTGCCGCTTAGACACTCGACCGAGCCACTCACTGGTCAGTTCTTCCGCGGCTGCCCTTGATCAACCAACAAGCACCACTGCTCTGAATTGCCTTCCCTGATCAAGCTTGGATCAGACTACGCAAGTCCTGATCTCCTTCTACTTCTGTCACCACAGCTCTGCCCTCACGCTCTGCTCTCGGGTGATGATCGAAGAACTCACCCGTCGCACACCAAAATTGCCCTCTCTGAATTCTCTGTATGCACTCGTGTATCCCTCAGCTTCGATCCCTTTCTGGTCTGAACTCCTCTCTCTTAAATAGCAGCACCAGCTTTAAGCAAGACCAGAATTTAGCAATGTCCCAAAAAGAACAATTATCTCCTAATTTTTAGGAGATTAGATTTGTTTTTGATCTCCAACACAAATCTCCTTCTCTAGCTAGGAAACCCCACTGGAATATTCTCCACAGCACTTTAAAATATTCTTCTGGTGTTCTCTGCAGAGCTGCCAGGCCTTCTAGCCAAGCCCAGGTTGCTGCTGCTTCTCGGACAGATGTTGCAGCCACTTGAACAAGTTCCTGCTATAGCATCCCCTGCTGTAGCTGCTCCTTGTTCACTAGAGCTGGTTTTGTCAAACACTGCCAGACTTGCATCATCAAATTGAAGATTGTACATCAACCCTTTACTCATTCTCTAAACCCTACTTCTTTAAACCCTTCTTTACTTCTCTAAACACTTGGTATGAACTATTTCATTAAGTTTTATGTCAAACTCACCATGAGTGACACATGAGTGAGTACTCTTTTAGTAGTTAGGGTTCTTATGGATCCCTTAGGTTTGATTGTAATGCAATAATTGTCTTTTTATCTATATGAATGAAGTTTGGTTGAAAATTTTCTTGCTTGTTCTTCATATCAATTTTGTGCACACCAAGTGTTTGACGAAATACCTAAGTGAGTATGAATTGATAAAACACCTAGGGATGGAATGAGAGTTGAGCCTAGGTTGTTTAGAAGATCAAGCATGATTATTTTAGGTTGCGTGTGTGCGCGAGAGTGGCATACGCATTCCACTAGGCTAAGTATTGAGCGACTTTAGTTGACTATCAATAGACCGAGAGGTTGAGATTAGGAGACTTTAGTTCTACGTGGTTCAATAGAGCGAGAGTTTGAGAACCGTACTATTTAGGTATTATTCCCATTCTAGAGAAGGAGCGAGAGTTGAATTTAGAATATGTGACACCTTAGCCTAGCACCATCACTCGAATTTACTCATGATTTAGACAAGTTTTGTGTTGCTAATCGGATGACCTAGGGGTGAAGTAGGATTCCGACTACGCTTTCTCTATTATTTTCCCTTAGACCATATTTCATCTTATCTTTAGTATTCATTATAGATACCTCGCTTATAGGAAAAACCCCCCTTTTTTATTTAGTAGACTTGCATTAGGCATTACTAGCTAGCTTTCGACTAATCTAGGCTTTTCTCTTGGGTTCGACTCGAGGTCACTCGGATATAAATATTGTTTGAACACCGTGATTGGACAAGTATTTTTACTACCGCTACAACCACAGCGTTTCAGAGCTCCTCACACTGGGATGCTCCCCCTCACTTAGTGACCACCTGTCACTAGCGAGAACAGGTCTTCTGCAGATTGTCCGAGTTCCTCCACTTGACAACTCTGATGCTGCCTTCCTTGATCAACAGACAAGCACGCCCTGCTCTGAATTGGTCCTCCGATCAAGCACTGACCAGCCACTGCTAATTTGCAATTAGTCGATATAGAAACCACACTGATATGCGCTCACGCTCTGCTCACGGTGGTGATCCGATCCTCCGCACAACTCCACTAATCTTTTCTTTTCAATCTTAGGTGCTCGGATGCTCTCTCTGTGTTTTCCTCTCAATTCAGATGCTTGGATTCTGTATTGGATGAATACTTTGCTGCTCTGCCCAACCTCCTTTAAATAGGAACTCCATGCTCCATCAATATCAAATTTAGAAAGCCTTCCAAAAGCTCTCCTAGATTCTTGCAAGTTTGTTGAGATTTGATTTCCTAAAACCAATTTTAGAAATCTTATCTTTACCTTGAGCTTGCTGAGTTGTTTGTTGCTGCTGGAATTTCCTAAGTCCATTAGGAAACCTTCCAAAACTTATCTCCTACTTTATAGGATACCCACCTTCCAAAAGATCCATATCTTCAAGCTGACTTGTAGGCCGCAATCTCCACTAAGAATATTCTGACAAATGCTCTGGAATCTTCCCGTTGCTCACCTCTTCATATCTGGCCAGATTGTTCTTAGTGCCAAACGTACGGCTACAGCTCCTGCTGTAGCAACTGCTTGTTCACTGAGCTTGTTCAATCTGGCTGGTTTTGCACCAGCTGCTGTCTTCACACGGACAGTTGTATCATCTTGCTTTCAATCTTCACGATACTCTACCGACCTATTGCGATGCTGGCAGCAACCCTCCATACGTTCTTTGGGCTGCTCCAAGTTGATCGGCATGTTGCTGCCTACTCCAAGCTAATCAGCATGTTGCTGGCTGCTCCAAGTCTTCATGGTATGCTATAGTGTCTTCTGGTGTCTTCAGAAAGCTTGCTCCAACTTCTGCTGCAATGGAATACTATAGCATCTTGCTAGATCACCTTCAACGGAGTTTGTGAATGACGCCACATACCTTAACACTTACGATCTATGGGAGATAGATCAAGGAGCGCTGGTGTTCTCGAGAGGAGAACTTCCGATCTGCGGGAGGCAGATTGAGATGGACTAAAGAGGGATTTATGTCTGAGGGAGTCATACGCATTCACTGTGGTGCAATAACATAGCGGTAACAAAGGGAGTCTTATTACGTAAGATCTACTGTACTTGACCATTTGATAGTGAAGTGCTTTCCAATTGGGGTTAAGAGAAACCCCCCCTGAGCAGGCTCGTGGAGCTGAACAGGGTGACCATATCTTGTGTCCTTTACATTTCATCGTACCGTTTGTGCTGTTACTAACAGCTATCGAAACACTATCCGTTTGAGTATTGTGAAACAACTAATACATAACTGTGGATTAGTGACAGGATAGAAATAAGAATTTCATTGTGGATGCATGAGCTGAGAGAAGATCACGACTAGAGGAGTCTGATTTTCGCTTGATCTAAAAACTTCAACTGGAGCGTAGTCTCTTAGAAAGATGAAGTACTTGCTTTGGAGCATAGTCGCGGAGTGAAGTTGTCACAGACTATCAGAGAGAAAGTCAGAGTTTCCAGATGTTGACAGGAGGTCATTGATCAAGGGGGAGCTTTGCCAGAGTCAGGAGAACTCGTGGAGGTCCGACTGCTCTGCATGGAGTGCTTGGAGAGTCGTGGACAGAAGTTATAGCAACTTGACAGAGTAAGTTGCTATAGCATCCGCTGTAACAAATTGTTTTAAAATAGTCTAAGTCTGTGTGATCAGAACTAAAGCATTCTACTATTGAAGTGTGTTGACAGTTTACACTAGTCTATGTGATCAGACTGAGCTGAGATTCTGACTAGGTTAGAAGTTGAGGTTAAACTAGCGTAGGCTGAGTTATGGAATCCTTTGTACTTTTAACCGGTGATAGTGGAATCTTGAGAACCGTAGAGAAGTCCTCCCCAGACGTAGGCAATTGCCGAACTGGATAACCAAAGCTTTTGTGTCTTTCAGGTTTGGCCGAAGCAAAGAAATTCCGCAAGTGTCACAAGAGGTTGCTATAGCAACCTGCTGTAACCCGACACTCAGCAATGCGTTGTAATTTCAAATAGGATATGAGTTCTTCCCCACAGTGACCTCAGACAGTCTTAATAATTAGATTGTTCCTTTTAACCAAGATCTTAAGATTTCTAGTTAATATGAATGGTTCTATTTGCATTAACTTTATTTGTTAATGGATATTAGTCTCATTCATTTAAAAATCTTCTCTACTTGATCCCTACCTTTAATTAATGGACCAACATTATTTTATACGGACCTTACATAGTTATTTTTAATGACTCTTATGCTATCTAAGGGTTTATGTCATCAACGTATAAGTCTAGACTTTATACGGACCTACGTATTTAATGACTATGTATGCCCTTCCAATCACAGATTAGCTATCATAATATAAACATGTTTATAGTACACTTTTGTCTACTTTGAAATATCCTGCAAAACATTTCGCAGTCATTCAACCTCTTCTCTACATTTATCAATTGTAATAAACTCTGATGATGTAGTATGGCAGTGTTTGACAAAACCAGCACAAGTAAACAAGCAGCAGCTTCAGCAGGGGATGCTATAGCAGGAGCTTGTTCAAGTGGCTGCAACATCTGTCCGAGAAGCAGCAGCGACCTGGGCTTGGCTAGAAGGCCTGGCAGCTCTACGGAGAACACCAGAAGAATATTTTAAAGTGCTGTGGAGAATATTCCAGTGGGGTTTCCTAGCTAGAGAAGGAGATTTGTGTTGGAGATCAAAAACAAATCTAATCTCCTAAATTTTAGGAGATAATTGTTCTTTTTGGGACATTGCTAAATACTGGTCTTGCTTAATGTTGGGGCTGCTATTTAAGAGAGAGGAGTTCAGAGCTGAGAGGTTGATCGAAGCAGAGGGATACACGAGTGCATACACAGAATTCAGAGAGAGCAATTTGGTGTGTGACGGAGGAATTCTTCGAGCAGAGCGTGAGTGCAGAGCTGTGGTGACAGAAGCAGAAGGTGATCAGGACTTGCATAGTCTGATTCGAGCTTGATCTGGAAGCCAATTCAGAGCAGTGGTGCTTGTTGGTTGATCAAGGGCAGCCGCGGAAGAACTGACGGGTGTGTGGCTCGGTCAAGTGTCTAAGCGGTGGTTCTCGCTAGTGGCAGGAGGTCACTGAGTGAGGGGGAGTATTCCAGAGTGTGCAGCGCTCGTGGAATCGTTCGATCGGCTCGGCAGAAGGCTTTGGAGCGACGCGGACAATTGTGCATCAGCTGTGTGTTACAGCAGTTGCTACAGCAACCCTGCAGAGTGAGTGTAGTTTAGAATAGGCTGAGTTTCAAGGAGATTGTAGCTATTCTAGATTGACATTTGTAGAGGGTGTGCAGACACAAGTCAGAGCCTGTTCTGATTATGTCTAGTGATCCACACAAGGTTGAGTAGCATAGTTTGTGTGGAGTTGTAACCGAGTGTACTTGGAGACCGTTGTGTTTAGTGGATTGAGGACTGGAGAATAGTCCTCCACAGACGTAGGCAGTTGGCCGAACTGGGTGAACAAACGTCTGTCTTGTTCATTGTGTGCTGAGACAATTTCCGAGTGAACAAGAGTGTGCTGCAGCAACTGCTTGTTCACAAAATCTGTCTAACTGAGACGCTGCGAATTTCAAACTCAAATTCCATCTTAAATTTCACAGTTTGTTTAGAGGATTTCGAGACACTTCACCTCCCAGAGTGAATGCATATCCCCTTGTGGATTTTCAATATTGTGTATTAGATATCCAACTTGCGTAAGTGCCTTCAACAAATTCCAGATATTCAGGATGATGCATACCAAACCCACGAGTAAATCATAGATAGTTGATTAGTCGCTCATCAATATTGTGTATTAGATATCCAACTTGCGTTGCTTCGAAGCTTGTTTAAGGCTGTAACAAGAATTGAATGGTTCGCACACTTTTCTGTCTTGCTCTAGTATAATGGTACCATATTGTTGACGTATAAAGACTTCTTACTCAAGATGTGCATTAAGAAAATTTTATTGTCACATGCATTTGACAAATTTGAAGATTGCGCAAAACAACAATGTTTAGTATCATTCTTATGAATATTATTCTTGTCATGCAGGAATAAGTGTTAAAATAATCGAGATCCTTTTTTTTCCCTGTAATCTCTGATTGCAAGTCTTGTCCTGTATTTATCATTTCTGTCATCCACTTTCATCTTCCTCGTACTAGGTCACTTAGAGCTAAATATTTTACATTTAGTAAGAAAATCTACTAACTCCCATATATAGTTTTCCATAATAAAGTCAATTCCACTATTTATGACTTCTTTTCATGAGAAAACATTAACATAATTTAGAATGTTTTTATATGTTCAAGGTTCAATCTCAAACATGCACTTAGAAAAATTAGAACAAAATGATTGTTCAATTCTATCTCGGTTGCTTCGTGGTTCTTTTAACTCTATCTGAAGCTGCTGACATAAGAAGGCCACCTTACAAACTAAAGTCTCTTTATGGGTAGTCTATCTGAAATAGTCAAGCTTCTGTCTCAGCTATGCTCAGTTGAATCAAGATGCCTGGTCAAGAATTGCAAGAAGCAAGTTCTTAACTGAAATAGTCAGGCCTTGTGTAAGTTCTTGGCTGCTTGAGCTGGTTCGGAGCAATTTCTTCTGTCCTACTTGTCTACTTTGTTTCTAGGCTGTTTTTTCGTAGATAGTTCCCTTGATTTAAAGGTTCTTTTTGGATCTCGAAAAATTTAGTGAAAAAAAAAAAGAAATAAGTTGGAGAATGAGTTTCCCATGGATATTAATATGAAAATTTTTGTAATGTGTTATTTTATTTTATTTTCATTTTTCATGGAAACCTAAGATCATTTTCCTTTGGACATCCCTCAAACTTTTCAAGAAGCAAATGGGGCCAAAAAAGAAAAGAAGAAATCAAAGTAGGAAAAAAGGATGTTGGCTAGCACAACAAACTATTTTTTTTGAGCGTTTTGTAGTCCATAGGTTAAGGTTGATCATAGCCCTGGAAGCAGTAGAAATGAGTTTTGAGTCCCGGTAAATGCATCCGCTGGTAGTCCTCTGTATATGTCAATTGTCATCCTTCATTTTGTGACTTATACTTGACACCGCTTTTCTGTTACAAGGTTTGTAAGGATCTTTATAATGCTTTACACAGTTCCAACTATGTCGCCCTCCTCCCTTTACTCCGCTTTGTGCAGGTTATGCAAGATGTACAGAGATGCTGATGACAAGAAGATGCATACTGAATAACTAAGTAGGTCTAATCCTGTAGTTATGGTCACCATCTTACTTCTCTCAAACATCTTCACCAGAAGAATCATGACTATGACGTGCCCAACTTTCGTCTTTAGTTCGTCAAGTGAGCTGATTTTCATCCATTGAGGTCTTTCCTGTTAGAAAAATAACATCAACGAGTTCAGTTCCCATGTCATCTAACAAGGGAATGAGAATAACTTGTTGACATATAGTTCAATAACAAAATTGGCTGACATATTTAATGGGGTTCATTCAGGACATGTGCAGGTCTGATGCTGGTTCACCATTTTAATAGGTGAATTCAGTAACCATTCAACTTGAATCTGAATCACATAACCAAGTATCAGTGTAGCTTAAAACAGGATTGTGTTACCACCTTCAAGGCAAACATTCCAAACAAGGAGGAGCTCTCGAGTGCGCGGTCAGTAGTAGCAGGTACATCTGGAGACACATTACTAATGAATAGTCCGTACAGTCCCATCGCAAAGATTAGCATGACAGTCCCAACAAGATAAACATCTGCACATGAAACATAAAAGGAGTTCAAGATGGGCAAAGCAACTGCTACAACCTACAATCATGCACAATCCAAGTATCTAGATAGTTAGCCAACAGAGTGTAATGTTGGGTATCTAAAACAAATCATATTCTTATAGCTAAGATGACCATAAACAGTGAAACTTGTCAACAAAACCGTTTTTGGTGCAGTTTTTTGCATGGTGCCCAATGCTAAAAGTCATTCTTATACAGTGTCTAAATAACAGACCATAGTTAAAATACTTGTGGAATGTAGACAAGACTTATTATGGGTTTTATATTAAGGGTCTCACCAATCGCTTCCACCAATCTGAGGACCATTTGTCCTGAGTGAATCCCTTTCATACAACCATTCCAATACACTTTGTATGCTTCTACTATGTAAACACATCCCTAAAGGTAAAAGACATTGCAAACAGCAGTCAGTGCAAAGAGATTGTCACTTGAAAATGTGAGCTGATCAATTATGCAAGTAAAATTTATAAACATTTGGCATCAAATGAATTAGTGCAGCTGGAAGCTCAACAAAAATTTAGAGTTGTCGACAAGTTATTTATGTGTAAGTACTTACATTGAGAAAGCACAAGAGGGATCCTGCCAATGAACCAGCAACAGCCAGAAGTGCCAAGAAGCGAAAATCGTATATCACCTGCTTGAGAGAAGAAGTGGTAAATATGATTTCCATTCCCTTGAACCCCATATAATTGCTAGTTAAAAAGTTGCCAAAGAAAGAAGAAAGAGAATCACAATACTTATCATGGAACATGTGTGGAGAAACTTACTCTCTCAATAGCGGATTCGGTATACAGAGCTAGCCGGGCAACCGGGTTTCCATTTGAGCTATCAATAGCATAGTTGAAGGCTGAAGGGGTCTTGGTATCAGCAAATGGCTTGGAGGCAGAGAGGACCGGGTTTTCAGTTTGGGAAGAGGAGGATGATGATGGCGGGGAGGTGAGGGAAGCACGCGAAGAACTGAAAAGGCGTCTGTGAGTTGTTGCTCTTGGAAGTGATAAGGGGAGTGAAACAGGAGGAGCTGGGTAGATGGAGGTAAATAATGCTGCGGCCATAACTAGCTGAGGAAGGAAGAGAAATGAGAATTCGAGGCAAGGCTTTCAATGGTTGATTTGGGGTTCGAGAGGTGTGACGTTGGTGTTGTTGATCGTGTCATTTGTACATGTGGTCCTCCAGTCCAAGTTGCTGTTGGGTGGGACATGCCGTTTTGTTGGAGTTTTGTGGCGGTAAAGATTTGAAACAAAGAACAAGTCATTCAATGATTAATAATATTATCAGTTGAGTCATTTAGACCAAAGTTGACAAGTTATTTGAGAGCACCTCCTTTCATTCATGTTTTCCCTCTCGCATATAATATCATTATGCTTTCAGAAACATTTCTATAAGAAACTATCAAAATAATTATGTCGACCTTGCTTCATCGAATGATTTTATTATTCGCATACAATAGAATGAATATTCTTATAAAAACAACTATTTATTTCATTTGAAAAAAGAAGAAGAGTGTTTGTACCTCAATTTTTATTTAAATGGGCCTTCTTCCTGACATAGGGAGGTTCCATACTTACCATTATGAAAATCATTTACAAACCTGAAATGACCAAGCATAAACATAATAAAAGACCAACATGAAAGCTTACCTACCAATTAAGCATATCTGTAAACTTTTTAAAAGAAGACAAACCTCAAATTATGGATGATGAGATTTTATTAATAACATGTACAGAAGTAAGAACATCTCTTCTCCAAAACTCACTAGGAAAAAAAAAGCAGACAAGAGAAGTGAGCGTGCTGTTTCAATAATATGTCTGTGTTTTCTCTTACTAACACCATTTTGTTCAGGTTTTTCGTACAAGAGGCTTGATAAAGAGTACCATCAGAAGCAAGAAGATCAAAAAAACGATTAGATGTATATTCACCTTCCAAATCGTAATGAAAATATTTAATGATCGCATTATGCTGAGTTTTTACAAGAGCACGAAACATTTGATAAATCCCAATAAATTCAGAATGTTGTTTCGTAAGATAGACCCTAAAGCAGCGAGGAGAATCATCAAAGAAAAATACATAACATTGAGATCCACCTTTTGTAGGAATAGGTGAAGGACCCCATACTTCAGAATGAATCAACTCTGAAAATTGCAGCGACTTTGTTTGCTGAGAGTGTATTAGCAGGTTGCTATAGCAACCTCTTGTACCACTGTGTGAAAATAAGCTTGTACAGCGAATGAAAAAGAGCACACACGAATTTGGTCACCCAGTTTGGCTAACTGCCTACGTCTAAGAAGGACTTCTCAGGAGTCCTCAACGATTCACTAGCCACGGTTTCTAGTACAACGATTCTAATTCAGCCTACACTCGACCAATCTCTACTTCTAACCAAGCTACAATGAATCAGAGTCCGATCTAAACACCATAGACCAGCCTGCACTGCCTACTACTCACTCGACTTAATACAATAGCTAATTTGCTCACAGACCAAACCTATTTGAATTAAGCTAGCAATTACCGTAGGTTGCCATAGCACATTCTTGTGCCGATTCTGTCCGGGTCGCTCCAAGCCTTCCGCTGAGCCGATTTAACTGTTCCGCGAACACTGCACACTTTGGAATATTTCCCCTTGCTCTGTGACCACCTGTCATTGATGTGAGCGAGTCTTCTGCCTTCTTCCGAGTTCCTCAGACACTCACAACGCTCCCTCGACTCTCCTTGATCAATCAGCGAGTCTCCTGCTCCTACTTATCTTCTTTGATCAAGCACCGATGAGACTCTGCAAGTCTTGATCAGTCTCTGCTTCACAATCACTTCTGCATTACACGCACGCTCTACTCAACGAGTGAGGGTCAATCTCCGCTCTGCTCAATTCTCCATTCTGCACTTGCTTCTTTACTCAATTGTTTCTGGATTAATCGAAATTCAGCTGCTCTGCTGAGCCTTCTTTTTATAACAACATGCCGACCCCATTGAAAACAGGTAAGGAAGTGCTCGTTAGATATAAGGACACCCATTTTCCAAACATCATTATCTTATGGCCGAAAAAATTATCTTATAGCTAACTTGTTGCGGCAGGTAGGCACTTCTAGGAATATTCTGAGCTGAAATTAGAAAGCTCCCGATGGCCTTTCTCTTTAATCTTAGGCAGCTTGTTCTTCGCGCGGCTCAGGATGCTACAACTCTTCTGTTACACGGGAAGCTGTAGCAATCCGTTGTGCACTTCAGCTTGTTCACTCTGGAGTTTTTTGTCAATTTGAATGCCATTACATTAACAATCTCCCCCTTGGAATTTTTGACAAAACCTAATGTCCACTGATGCCATCAGCGCTTGCGAGCTACTTGTTGAGCTTCAATGAGTGGCAGATTCCAGAAAATTTGGCCATGGCTGGTCTGTTTCTTTAGCCTTTTGGTTGGTCATTGCTGGCCTACTTCTACAACAATAAACTACTCATGTTCCTATCTTAGGCTAACATGCTCTGATTACTACTTAGAGGTTAGTGTTATTTGGGACAGTTCTGCCACATGCAGCCTCAGCCTTAGCCACGAAGGGCCATAACGGACGAATGTAATAGCTACCTATTACAAAAATTTTAGTTCATCATCTCATCAGTTTTTTTCTTCTCCCCTTTGTCACAAATGACAACGAGGAGGATCACAAAAAAATCATTATGGGGAGGGAGCAGCTTTCTCATCGGCTGGATACTCTAAGTCCTGCAGCAAGCGTCTGACCTGATTACGCCTTGCAGTAACCTTCTTAACTACTGTTGACAGGAGGGTGAACTCAATTTTCAGGTAACTGATGACTCTTGCTCTGAGGGCATCCTGTATAGCTGGGGCAGGGACCTCTCCCTGTTCATCTGCTGTTGGTTCTGGTAGAGGGGCTATTTGCAGGGGATCTTCTTGATCAATGGCAACCATATGATTCCCTTTAAACAGTTTGTGATCAACCACAAACACCTGAGGCTCTTTGGACATCCCTTCAGTAACATTCTTTAAGGCAGGATGTTGTGCTATGATCAGCTCATAGATCAGTGAGGGAAGCACTATCGACTGGACTGACTTTGTGTAGCTAGTATGGGCAGCAATATGTGAGAACATTACCTCACCCATGTTGACTTTTCTTGATCTCCCAATGGCATACAAAAGATCCCCGAAGGCTTTGCTAACTTCCCCCTATGGAAGCTAGGAATCCAGTTCCTTATCTCAATGTTGTACAGTAATGCATACTTGGAGGATAGTTCTGAGGCACTCAAATTATGGGCAGGAATATGTGAGAACATTACCTCACCCATGTTGACTTTTCTTGATCTCCCAATGGCATACAAAAGATCCCCGAAGGCTTTGCTAACTTCCCCTTATGGGAGCTAGGAATCCAGTTCCTTATCCCAATGTTGTACAGTAATGCATACTTGGATGATAGTTCTGAGGCACTCAAATTATGGGCAACCCACGTTCTGCACAGTTCTCTAGTGAGGGCGCTGGCCAAGACTTGAGGACTTATCATGGCAGAGACTCTAGACTCACTATTATCCCTAAGTGTTCATTTATGACTGCTGGATTGACCACTACCAGCTTGCCTCTCACCCAACTCCTACCATATTCACTGCTCCTTTCATCATCAAATTTATCCCTAAGTATTCATTTATGACTGCTTGATTGACCACTACCAGCTCCTACTATATTCACTACTCCTTTCATCATCAAATTTATCCTCTAGGTTCACTAAGAATTCCCTAACCAGTAGACCATAATATCTTTTGGCGAGTGTAAGGGTTTTTAATAGTTTTACCTCTTCTAAGATTTTGATGATCTTAGCAGACTTGCATTTCTCTGATATTAGCACCTTCTCTAGGACAATGGTCTTCCTCTCCACAACTGGCTAGAATCCTGACATGGACTGGAGTCTAAACCATGTCCCCCTGATAGTGATGGCCTCTATGATCTCTGGCAGTGTTGAAGGTGCATAAGTTTTCACCCGGGATGATTCTCCAATGGAGGAGCTGAGTCTTCAGAGACTTCTTCTTCTTCATGCTTGAATCAGGGATGACAATGGGGGATTTACCTTTGTCTGATTGTGGTGGAGGAGTAGTGATAGAGCCTATTTATACACATTATTTAGATCCTAACCCTATGCTTGTTTGCATTATTTTATGTACAAGATTACTGGTTTCCAGTGTTTTTGTATTTCAGGGCAAAACAAGGGCCTAAGTCGGATACGCGCTAACAGGCAGCGTTTAGGACGCACATCACACAAGCCTGCGGAGCTAGCGGCGCAAACAGAAGAATTGGCAGAGTCGACCATGGTGCGCTAACCAAGATGCCATGCGCCATGCGCAGATGGTGGTGTTTCCAAATCCTGACACCACCAGATTTGGAAGTTGCCAAGGATGAGCCTCTGAGCAGTATATAAAGAAGAGAAGAAGGCTAGGGTTTCATCATCATTCATATATCATATCATTCCATCATCATATCATAATTCAGAGAGAAAACGGCAGAATTGAAAAACACACGAGCTTGCTGAGAGGACCTGCGCTAGCCGACTGCGCCAGCCGAGACTGCAACCTACACGCACTGTTTGCTATTGTTTTCTTAGATACTTTAGATATTATTTACTGTTTCTATGATGTTTACTACTAGCATGTCTAGCTAAACGCTTGGTATTGGTTGGGCATGAATCTATGAGTATTTCCTTTGAGACTTCCGCTTAATGCATAGCTTGTTTGCTTATATTAATTCTGTGCACATTGTTGACAGCCAGTTGCATGAGTAGGGGAAGCCTTGAACCGCAATCTTACTTTTGTTGCTTGTTGTTGTATGTTAAACTAGTTGAATAGCCTGACGGTGCCGACTAGGAGTAACACGCTAGGATAAGCAATTGCTACCTTGATCGGATTCGTAGTTGTTTAGTCTAGTTCAAGAATTAATAGCACATGAACTTTGATCGGAACATGCGCACATGTTAGGAAGCCTTGATCGGACACTAACTTAAGTGAAATCAAACTATAGACGTTTAGAGTCAATGATAAGGAATGCGCTCATAGAGGATTGTCTGCCCAATACTTCTCATAGTCATAGTATTTAATCTCTATTGCCTGCGCACGTCTGGTGCAAGTTCTGCGTTAGCTACTATTTACTTGCGCATTGCGCAACCCAATCACTCACTCCCCAATTTTCGTAAGTGTAGGTCACTGGTTAAAACTGAACTGCTTGCTCCCTGTGGAGATCGACCCTGACTTAACCGCTGTACTAGTGGAAGAGGAAGGATTAATTTGACGCGTACAACGACGCGCGATCAAGTAGCTTCTTCTTCTGATGGGTTCTCGGACCAAATGTCCTCAAAATCTTCATCTGGGCCAGGAGTGGTTACTACAGCTTTGCTTGGCTCTTCAGTATCATGGGGTGCTGCAGCAACCTCTTGTTCATCTTCTTCAGAATATGATTGTTCTTCTGCTCCAGCACAATCTTCATTAGTAGCTTTTGACACTAGTTCTCCTCCTCGCATCAGTCACCTCTTTTTCCACAGTGTTCCTCAGTCGGTGTAGGCCTTTGCGATCAGAATTCAGACGTTGGTTCCCAGATTATCAGTTCACGGCATGGTTCCGGTGTCTTCTGCTGTACCGTCTCCTTTTTTTGACGGCGGTTTGTCTAGTGGCATAGAGACTTTTTCCTTAAACCTTTGGCACGCACCATTATAGTCTTCGTGAGGAGGTCTGAGATTGTTGCAGGTTTTCGGACAGGAATTTTCGGCGGAGCAGATTGTGCTCTAGTTTTTTTGATTCAGCCACGTTTTCTTTAAAATACTTGCACTTGTGCATGCCTCTTTTATCAATCGAATATTCTACACACGCTTCTCTTGCTTAGAGGGTTGCTATAGCAACCTATACTTGTGCCATTTTGTGACTCGAGTCCTACATGTCTTTAGGTGGTTTTTTGTGAATATCTTTTGGTTGTTTCTTCACCCATATTTGAACTGGTCTGTGAATCCATCGTTTATGAGCTCTGGTGTGTTACTTTCTTCCCTTCTGGCATAGTTGGGTTGTCTCACCTGATCTGAGCAGGTGTCTTTTGTGATCATCATTCATCAGTTTGTTGTCCTTCCATCGTATCTGACGATTCCATGCCCAACTGAATAATAGTAGTCCTTCATAGGCCTTGCTGACCTGAAGGGCATACTTGTTATGTTTGATCTTTGGCTTTTCTCGACAATTTCCAACGATGGTAGATCTCTGAGGACTCCGATGCTTGTTTAAGATCGGGCATTTTCTCTAGATGTGACCCTCCTGATCACAAAAGTAGCATCTGCGGCCTTTGCTTCTGGCCTTCTTCTCTGCTATAGAAGGTTGATACAGCGGTTGCTGTAGCATCCTCTTGTTCACTTCTCTGGTATTTTCTTTTCCATACTTCTGTAAGTTCCTTCCTCTGTAACTGATTCTATCCGCGTCGCTGCAAGCCTTCCGCTGAGCCGATTGAACTGTTCCGCGAGCGCTGCACACTCCGGAATACTCCCCCTTACTCTGTGACCACTTGTCACTGATGGGAGCGAGTTCCTCTGACACTCACGACGTTCCCTCGACTCTCCTTGGTCAATCAGCGAGTCTCCTGCTCCAACTGATCTTCTCCAATCAAGCACTAATCAGACTCTACAAGTCTCGATCAGTCTCTGCTTCACAACCATTCCTACTTTGCGCGCACGCTCTGCTCAATGAGTGATGATCAATCTTTGCTCCAACTGATCTTCTCCAATCAAGCACTAATCACACTCTACAAGTCTCGATCAGTCTCTGCTTCACAATCATTCCTACTCTGAGCGCACGCTCTGCTTAATGAGTGATGATCAATCTTCACTCTGCTCAAGTCTCCGTTCAGCACTTGCTGCTTTACTCAATTAATTCTTGATTGATCGATGATCTGCCGCTCTACTGAGCCTTCTTTTTATAGCGATCTGTCGGCCCCATCGAAAATAGAATAGGAAGTACTCGTTAGAGATAAGGACACCCATCTTCTAAAAAATCATTATCTTGTGGCTGATAGCATTATCTTGTAGCTGACTTGTTGAAGCAGGGAGGCTCTTCTTGGAATATTTTGAGCTGAAATTAGAAAGCTCCCGATGCCTTTCTCTTCAATCCTGGGCAGCTTGTTCTTCGCGCGGCTCAGAATGCTACAACTCTACTGCTACACGAGAAGCTGTAGCAACCCCTTGTGCACTTAAACTTGTTTACTCTGGAGGGTTTTGTCAATTTGAATGCCATTACATTAACAACTCAATAGGTGCAAGGAAAAAAAAAGACTTCTATAAAATGGCAAAGCAAAGAACTTTGTCAATTTACACCCAAGACATTCTCTTATATTGAGACTCTGCAGTTTTCCAATTGCTCCTGATAACTCATCCAAGGCAAGAATGCCATAAATAGAAAAGAATCAAAATGACTCAAAGATAAGTCAACACTAGATGCTGCAACCTCATGTAGTTTTAGCTCATCCAAGAGGATTAGGCACATAACAACAAGAATGAAAAAAAAAAAGAACTAATAAGCCGGAGTCACACAACTGACCAAGAGAGGTAAGATTTAAAGTAAGACTTGTAATATGATAAACTAGAAAAGGACATTTTTTTGGAGTGCAAATTAAGCAATTCGTCGCCAATGGCATGGGACTACCATCGATAGTCATGACGGGTTTAAAAGATGCATATTTAATGGACAAAAAGGATTTAGAATCATACGACATATGACTTGAAGCCCCATAATCAAGAATTTATATAAGAGAAGATATACATGATGTGTTAACAAATGGAAAATCTTTATGTAAAAAAGCGGATATGTCACATGGTTGCGAGGCATTGATTTTTTGAAGCTGCTTTGTAAGTGTAGCTAAATCAGTACTTGGAGTGCTTACAAAATCTATAGGTGGAACAAGAGCTAAAATGGATGGAGACAGAACGTCGAGATCGGTTGCCTTATTGGGTTCTGCTCAAGAATTTAGGACATTGAGCCTTCCATAAAAACTATACTCTTCATAGCCGACTTTCGCTGGGTCTTCTAGTAATAGTTTGACCGAGTAGGTACTGGAAAAATAGAATGATTAGGAAGAGGAAGAATTCCCTCATCCGTAGACCCTTTATCAACCCGAGAATTCAAGCACATCTCTTATGCTAATAACTCATTAACCATCGAATATCAATAGACGAAAGAGGATTACGATGCTAAGTTGTAAAATTCTGTTGCGTTGCTGATGCGGAGTTATAGCTTCTGCTTAAGCACTCTCTGTATCTTTCTGCAGAATTACTGTACTGACAGAATAAGAAAGACACACTGTTTGTTCATACAGTTCGGCAACTTGCTTACGTATGGGGAGGATGCTCCGATCCTCAAGATTCTACTATCTCAGTTCGAAGTACAAGGAGTCACACCTCTACTTCTCACCTAGCCAAAATCTAACGCTCAGTCTAATCTCTTAGACTAGCTAGCAATCTGAACTCACAGAATCTCTTCGTGCAGCATACACACTCTCAGTAATAAATAGCTACAGTACTGCATCTCAGACTTAGCCCATTCTATTATAATGCATAACTCACGGAATGCTTAAGCACACTCTCCACCAGAGTTATTGTCTCTTCAGTAAACGACACTCCAAGCTCTCCCGCCAAGTAGTCGGACACTCTGAGTTTATCAAACTCAGTTGCAGCTCCTCATCAATCAATGAATAACTTAGTCACTATTGGATAGCCTCGATCACTGCTCCGCAGCCAGCGACAATGTATGTCCGCAGGTGATCATCGAGCTCCTGACTGTTCCTTCAACTAGCAGTGCTCCAGTTGAATTCCGAACTAGTCGTGAATCAAACCCCACGAGTTCTGATTCCTGCAGCACACCGCACTAGTCTTCAACTTCAAGAATAACCCCTGCTTTGTAGTTGATCTCTGTGTGTGCGCTCGTGCACACTGTTTTTTCACTCGTATGTTCTGTGTTACGTCCCCGCCTTTCTTTTCAAGCTCTTCAGCACGCCAAAAACATCCAAGATCATCATCAAAATCTTCTCCTAAATTTTAGCAAGTTTGTTGAAGATTCCGTTGTCAAATTTGAAATCTTGGATCCTTATTTGCTTAGCCCGTGTGCTGGCATTTGCTGAGCTCTTGATGGCATCTGCATACCTCTTTGAGCTTCCCCGATGCCAGCCGTATCATGCCGGAGCTTCACAGTGCAACGCCAGGATTCTGCTCTAGCTCTGGATCATCATGGAGTGCTGAAGCAGACTCTGTATCTAGCCCATTCTTCAAATAGTGTCTTAGGTACAGATCTTCAGGGATTGCTGAAGCAGACTCTGGCTCTTTGTTGTTGTTGTTGTTTTGTCAGTCTTAAGATTTTGCTCTAGCCACTGATCTCTAGGGAGTGATTCAGCAGTCTCTTAAGGAGTTTTGTCAGGTATCCTCAACAATCTCCCTCTTGGCATTTTGACAAAACCAAAAACAAAACTACAGCTAATAGGATCCGCGACACAATTCTACCTATACCAGATAGATGTTCTACCTATTACATTCCTCTCCCCCTTTTTGTCACAAATAATAGGGGATGCTGCCAGCTCATTCAAGAACTACACACAAACTCAAGCCTGCCTTGAGTTCCTAGAACCTAGCTCCATCTAAGGGCTTTGTGAAAATGTCAGCTAGCTGCTTCTCAGTAGCTACATGCTTGAGGACAACAGTCTGAGTCTCTCCCAGGTCTTTGATGAAATGGTGTCAGATGTCAATGTGTTTAGTACGAGAGTTCTGCACCGGATTCTTGCTAATGCTAATAACACTCATATTGTCACAGTAAATAGTCATGGAGCGCTAATGAGTCCCATATTCACTCATCAGTTGTTTCATCCATAGCAACTATGCACAGCAGCTTCCAGCAGCAATACAGTAGTAGATAGAGAAGTACTGTTCTGCTTCTTGTGAACCAGGATACCAGATTGTTACCAAGGAAGAAACATCCACCAGAGGTACTCTTCCTGTCTTCTGCACATCCTGCCCAGTCAGCGTCACAGTATCCCACAAGTTCTGCACTTGTATCCCTTGTATACCATAGCCTATAGTGGGTAGTCCCTCCAACATATCTGATGATTCTTTTAACAAGCTGCATATGGCTCACCTTTGGGCATGACTGATATCTGGCACAAACTCCTACTGCAAAGGAGATATTAGGCCGGCTAGCAGTGAGATATAGAAGACTTGCAATCATGCTTCGGAATAAAGTCCTGCTTCATCTTTGATGGCTTTAGTGTAAGTTGCAGCAGGAGAGAGTTTGTGACTAGCCGTGTCCATCCAAACTTCTTTACCAAAAATTTTCCCATAATCGCTTTGTGAGATAAAAATTCCATCTTCTTTTTGTGATATTTGCAGACCAAGAAAGTAGGTTAATTCTCCAACCATGCTCATTTGAAAGGTTAATTCTCCAACCATGCTAATTTGAAACTCTTTTCGCATTTTCTCCACAAACTGCTTCACCATTCTCTGCGAACTTGACCCAAAAATAATATCATCCACATATATTTGTTCAATAATAAAATCTGACCTTGTTTTGAGCACAATAAGAGTCTTGTCCACCCCTCCTCGATCATATCCGTGCTTGATCAGGAACTCAGTCAATCTTTCATACTAGACTTTGGGTGCTTGCTTCAACCCGTAGAGAGCCTTCTTTAGCTTGTAGACGTGATTTGGATGATGAGGATCCTCGAATCCCTTGGGTTGAGTAACATAGATTTCTTCTGTCAAAATCCCATTCAAAAATGCACTTTTGACATCCATTTGGTATAGCTTGAACTTCAGACGACATGCCAGTGAAAGCAGAAGTCTGATTGCTTCCATACGAGAAACATGGGCAAAGTTTCATCAAAATCTACTCCCTCAATCTGTGTGTCCCCTGGAGCTACTAGCCTGGCCTGTTTTCTTGTAATATTGTCCTTCTCATCAGACTTGTTTTTATATATTCATTTGGTGCCAATTGAAATTTCAAGTGTCTCTACTTATGCAGATTTGTGAACTAGCAGTTGCTGCAGCACACTCTTGTTCACTTAACTGTAGGCACAGCAGACAATGAATGGGACACAGATTTGTTCACCCAGTTCGGCCAATCTGCCTACGTCTGGGGAGGACTATTCTCCAGTCCTCAATCCACTCAACCAAAGGTTCAAAGCACACTCGGTTACAACGCACGCAACCTATGCTACTTTAACCCCGTGTGGACTACTCAACACAATCAGAACAAGCTCTGATTTGTGCCAGCACACCCTCTACAATATGTCAGTCTAGAATAGCTACAATTCTCTCAAAGAACTCAGCCTATTCTATACTACACTACTCAGCAGGGTTGCTGCAGCAACAGCTGTAACACCAGCTGAAGCACAATGTCCGCGTCGCTCCAAGGCCTCTTGCCGAGCCGATCGAACCACTCCAAGAGCGCTGCACACTCTGAGTAACTCCCCCTCACTCAGTGACCACCTGCCACTAGTGAGTTCTTCCGCACGAACCTCGACCGAGCCTTCCACCCGTCAGTTCTTCCGCGGCTGCCTTTGATCAACCAACAAGCTCCACAGCTCTGAATTGGCTTCCAGATCAATGCACGAATCAGTCTCTGCAAGACCTGATTCTCCTCTGCAATGCTCACCACAGCTCAGCGCTCAACACTCTGCCCGTGCGTGATGATCGAAGAATATGTCCGCCACACACAAAAGATCTTCACTCTGAAATCCGTGTAGGCCCTCGTGTATCACTCAGCTTCGATCAGCCTCTTCAGCCCTCGAACCTTCTGCTTAAATACCCTCACCACTTTAAGCAATTTCCAGGTTTAGGCCATAATCCCACAAGATCAATTATCTCCTAAAATCTAGGAGATTAGATTTGATTAATATCTTCAATGCAAATCTCCTTCTCTGACAAGTAAACCTTGCTGGAATATGCTCTTTAGTATTTTAGAAATTCTTCTAAGAGCTTTCACAAAGCTGCCATACCTTAAAATCGCACCCAGCACAAAACTGCTACTTGGACAGTTGAACCAGCACCTGCTGCAGCATCCCCTGCTGCATCTGCTGCTAGTTCACCTCTGCTGCCAGCTTGATTGTTTGAGCTGCAACAACTCCTTGTTCACTTGTGTTGTAGCTGTTTGCTGCTGCTGGAATTTCCTAAATGCATTAGGAACCAATCCCATCAATTCTAAGGAAGATCCTCCAAGATCTCTACAAGATCATATCTTCACTTCAACAAATCTGCCCTTGTTCTTGAGAGACACTCCAGAAATATTCTCCTGAATATTCAGCTCTTTCCGAAAGCCCTTCGGTCCACTGATTTATTGTTTGAATGCAATCTCCGAGAAAGCTGAATTTATGCTACAGCATTTGTGCTGCAGCATCTGCTGTAGCACAAGCTGTCTGAAGGTGTGCAATACTTCTGCAACTGAACTTCTGCTGCTCTTCATCAGCTATTTTCTTTCCATACTTGCTGTAGCAAGCTCTAGTTCACTTTGTAGGAGTTTGTCAATGATGCCACATACCATCACAATCTCCCCCTTGGCATTTTGACAAAATCCAAGAACCCTTCTAATCTTAGGCAATCCTCCTCTCATCTTTGAACTTCTTCTTTTGCAGCTTCTTCAGCTTCAATCTTCAGGGGGTGTTGTAGCAACTTCTTGCACTTGTTTTGTCAAGGATGCCATTACCTTAACAATCTCCCCCTTGGCATTTTTGACAAAACAAAACCTGAGCATCATCTATAAGAGCAACTCTTCTCTTCTTCTCCCCTTCTCCTCTTCTCCTCTTCTCCCCCTTTTTGTCACAAATGATAGAGGGGGATACCAGCTAAACTCAGCGAGTATGCCAACGCCTCTTCTCCATCCACAGGAGAGGGCATTCCAATGTGTCAACATGTGCTTCTTTGGTTGGCTTTGGGGGAATATCAGGTGGCTGCTTCTCCACCCATACTTTTACTGGTTTTCGAACATGCTTCTTCCGAGTTTTGTTGTGACCAGCAACTCTTTCTTTCCTTCCGGCATTGTTTCGGTGTCTCATCCTCTCTGTGCCAGCATCCTTCTTGATCCTCATTTTCGTTGTCCCTCCAACATATCTGATGTTTTCGTGCACAACTAGACAATGACAGTCCATCGGCTTTGATGAGCTGGAGGTCACTCGCCTGCCACGCCTGATCCTTGGCTTCATCTGGCGTTGTCCGTCTGTAGGCAATTTCTGAGGTCTCCAATACTTGTTCAGGATCGGGCATCTTTTCTGAATGTGTCCCTCTCGATCACAGAAATAACATCTGCGACTTTTGCACCTGGGTTTCTTTTCTGCTACAGATTGTTGATACAACGGTTGCTGTAGCAGCTTCTTGTTCACCCTTCTATGCACCTTTTTCTGAACTGGTTTCTGCGACAGGACCGGTTCTTCCACGGCAATCTCAGCATCTTCTGGCTCCGTAGCTTTGATGAATACAGTTGTTTCAGCACCTTCTTCTCCAGTGAATCCAAGACCTGAGTAGCCTCCTCCATATCTTTGGCGAGCTAGAATATCTTCAAGAGTGCTTGTTCCACTGTTAAGCATCTTTGTAGTCTTCCGGTAGAGGTTGAGCTCTTCCTTCTCTGCAGCAAACTTCTCTTCTTGCTGGGCAACCTGATCCGTAAGAGAAGTGATCATCTTCAGCAGCTCCTCTTGTCTTTCTTGCAGATCTGAAACTTTAGCCGTCAATCCTTTGTTGACCTCCATGACTTGCATCCACTCTTCGTGCAACAGGGTAAAGTTTCTTGCAATGGACTCCTCAGTGATTTCCTCATCATCACTGCTGTCTGACTCATCAACACAATCAACACTTTCTGGTTTTGTTGAAGCGGTGCTCTTCATATCAGTTTCAAACATCAAAGCAACATTGCTAATTTGGTCAGATTTTTCTTCACTGTCTTCGTCTCTCCTATTTGCAGCAGGAGTTTTGTTCCTTTCATGAGCCGACTGGAGGATCTCCCATGCTTGCTTGGCAACTTCACAGTCAGATATCAGCCTGAAATTATTTGCGTCAACAGCGGCAAATATCGCGTTCAAGGCTCTTGAGTTACTAGTTGCTACAGCTTCTTCTTCAGCTGTCCATGTCTCCTCTGGTTTCTCCAGTGCAACTCCTTTGTCGTCGATGATCAGTGGGTGTGACCATCCAGACACTACTGCTCTCCAAGTCTTCTCATCCATCGTCTTTAGGAAGACCTTCATTCCCGCCTTCCAACATCCATAATTGCTCTCTTCCAATAATGGAGGTCTGCTTGTGCTCTGTCCTTCCTTCATTGCCTTGGCTTCTTCAGAGACACTGCAGGATCTTTTTAACTCTGTGTGTCGAGTTCCCGCTCTGATACCAATTGAAATTTCAAGTGTCTCTACTTATGCAGATTTGTGAACTAGCAGTTGCTGCAGCACACTCTTGTTCACTTAACTGTAGGCACAGCAGACAATGAATGGGACACAGATTTGTTCACCCAGTTCGGCCAATCTGCCTACGTCTGGGGAGGACTATTCTCCAGTCCTCAATCCACTCAACCAAAGGTTCAAAGCACACTCTGTTACAACGCACGCAACCTATGCTACTTTAACCCCGTGTGGACTACTCAACACAATCAGAACAAGCTCTGATTTGTGCCAGCACACCCTCTACAATATGTCAGTCTAGAATAGCTACAATTCTCTCAAAGAACTCAGCCTATTCTATACTACACTACTCAGCAGGGTTGCTGCAGCAACAGCTGTAACACCAGCTGAAGCACAATGTCCGCGTCGCTCCAAGGCCTCTTGCCGAGCCGATCGAACCACTCCAAGAGCGCTGCACACTCTGAGTAACTCCCCCTCACTCAGTGACCACCTGCCACTAGTGAGTTCTTCCGCACGAACCTCGACCGAGCCTTCCACCCGTCAGTTCTTCCGCGGCTGCCTTTGATCAACCAACAAGCTCCACAGCTCTGAATTGGCTTCCAGATCAATGCACGAATCAGTCTCTGCAAGACCTGATTCTCCTCTGCAATGCTCACCACAGCTCAGCGCTCAACACTCTGCCCGTGCGTGATGATCGAAGAATATGTCCGCCACACACAAAAGATCTTCACTCTGAAATCCGTGTAGGCCCTCGTGTATCACTCAGCTTCGATCAGCCTCTTCAGCCCTCGAACCTTCTGCTTAAATACCCTCACCACTTTAAGCAATTTCCAGGTTTAGGCCATAATCCCACAAGATCAATTATCTCCTAAAATCTAGGAGATTAGATTTGATTAATATCTTCAATGCAAATCTCCTTCTCTGACAAGTAAACCTTGCTGGAATATGCTCTTTAGTATTTTAGAAATTCTTCTAAGAGCTTTCACAAAGCTGCCATACCTTAAAATCGCACCCAGCACAAAACTGCTACTTGGACAGTTGAACCAGCACTTGAACCAGCACCTGCTGCAGCATCCCCTGCTGCATCTGCTGCTAGTTCACCTCTGCTGCCAGCTTGATTGTTTGAGCTGCAACAACTCCTTGTTCACTTGTGTTGTAGCTGTTTGCTGCTGCTGGAATTTCCTAAATGCATTAGGAACCAATCCCATCAATTCTAAGGAAGATCCTCCAAGATCTCTACAAGATCATATCTTCACTTCAACAAATCTGCCCTTGTTCTTGAGAGACACTCCAGAAATATTCTCCTGAATATTCAGCTCTTTCCGAAAGCCCTTCGGTCCACTGATTTATTGTTTGAATGCAATCTCCGAGAAAGCTGAATTTATGCTACAGCATTTGTGCTGCAGCATCTGCTGTAGCACAAGCTGTCTGAAGGTGTGCAATACTTCTGCAACTGAACTTCTGCTGCTCTTCATCAGCTATTTTCTTTCCATACTTGCTGTAGCAAGCTCTAGTTCACTTTGTAGGAGTTTGTCAATGATGCCACATACCATCACACCAATAACATTCACATTTTCTGGCCGAGTAACCAGATCCCATACCTTGTTTCTTTCAAACTCACCAAGCTCTTCCTGCTTGGCAGCTATCCAGTGTTCATCTCCCGGGCCTCTTTGATGTTCTTAGACTCAGTGCTGGATAGGAAACATGAGTTATTAATCATATCACAGAGATTAATGTTGGATGTATCTCGAGTCCGTCTTCCTTCAATCAAGCTGCCAATGATTCTAGAGGGAAGTCTAGCAGTTCTTGGTGTAGTTGGTGGGTTCTCAACTGGTGCATTGGCACCTGTTCTAGACTCCTCGTGTGAAATCTGAGAAACATCAGGATCTGCTGAAGCATTCTCTGATGCTTCTTGTTCAGCTGTTCTTCTGTTTTGAGACTGATATTGATCTTCAGTGTCAGAGTCTTCTCTATCCTCGGTGCGTTTGCAGTCCTCTCCTGGGTCATTCACAACAACGTTGATGGATTCAACCACAGTTCCAGTTCTGCTGTTTGATGAGTAGCCTAGAGATATCCCCGGATCAGTTTTTGGATCAAACTTTGTTCTGTATTCACGGTCTATAAGAATGTAGAATTCACTTCCAAAAATATGGAAGTACTTCACAGTTCTTTTCCTTCCACAATTCATATCAAGTTTTATCCGTACCCCTCCTGATTGACACCCGATTTATTATATAGCATGATATGTTCATAGCTTCTGCCCAGAACTTTAGGGGAACTTTTCTTACACGGATCATAACTCGAGCCATCTCCTGTATAGTTCTGTTCTTTCGTTCAACTATCCCATTTTGCTGAGGAGTGATGGGTGATGAATACTGGTGGGTGATCCCTCGGTTTCTATAGAATTCATTCATTGCTTTGTTCTCAAATTCTTTCCCATGATCACTGCGAATGGCAGCTACTTTCAACCCTTTTTCTTGCTCTAACCGTGTTAGTAAAGCCACCACCAGTTTCATAGTTTTTGCTTTTTCTCTTAAAAATTCGATCCACGAGTAACGAGAGTAATCATCCACACACACAAATTCATACCTTTTTCTTCCATAGCTTTCTACCTCCATTGGTCCCATAAGATCCATATGTAGTAACTGAAGAGGTCTGGTGGAGCTCCTTGTATTCGTCTCGCCTTTAATCCCTGGCATACCACATATTAATTGATCAGTTGCAAGTCTTTTTAAGGTCCTCTGGTTGAGATGTCCAAGCCTTTGATGCCACAGATTCGATTTCTTCAGTTTTAGTCAGTGGGCAGGATAATGTAGAGATTGCTTCAGCATTCTCTAGCAAATAGCAGTTGTTGGCTGATGATGTAGAGATTGCTTTAGCATTTTCGCACCCTTCATAATGCACATTCCCTCTGCATCAAACACTTGACATAATTTTTGTCAGAAATTTACAACATGAGTACCATCACATAGTTGACTGATGCTGGTGAGATTCGCCTTTAGTCCTTCTGCTAGCAATATGTTTTTGATATTTGGCAGCCCGTAAACTTTCAGTGTTCCCTTCCTAAGGACTCTTCCTTTCAACCCATTTCCAAATGTTACGTCTTGGATTCTGTAGGGTTGGATATCTGAGAGATAGGATCTATCTCGTGTCATGTGTCCACAAGATACGCTGTTGAAATACCAGTATCCTTTCTTCGAAGACTTAGTTGTGTTGCAGCACATTTGACTAATATTGCCCATTTCTAATTTCCATGTTTTGCTAACTGCGGGACAGTGCCTTTGGATGTGGCGAGACTGATTGCAATTATAGCAGCATCTTTTATACTGTCGAGTTCTGGATGAATGCTGAACAGTTTGTTGAAGCATCTTCTTATTTTTTCTTTCTAGTTAACTAACTTGTACTTTCAACCTTGAGATAACACTCATTAGTTTATTTTTCTCATTATTTAGCACTGACACTTTGGCAATAAGACCTTCATTTACTTTTACCACTTTCAGAGATTTGTCGATCAATTGTCTATAGTGTCGAGCCAGATATTCCTCTGTGATTCTGTTATGAAGATTACCTTCTTTCTATGGCTGGGTTGAACTTTGACTATTGGCCATTAATTACAGCAACGCTTGCCCGGATCACACTCTTTATGTTGAGCAAACGGCTATGATACCAATTAAAATTTTGCTGTATCTTAAGCACTCTCTGTATCTTTCTGCGGAATTACTCTACTGACAGAATAAGAAAGACATAGTGTTTGTTCAACAGACGAAAGAGGATTACGATGCTAAGTTGTAAAATTCTGTTGCGTTGCTGATGCGGAGTTATAGCTTCTGCTTAAGCACTCTCTGTATCTTTCTGCAGAATTACTGTACTGACAGAATAAGAAAGACACACTGTTTGTTCATACAGTTCGGCAAATTGCCTACGTCCGGGGAGGATGCTCCGATCCTCAAGATTCGACTATCTCAGTTCGAAGTACAAGGACTCATACCTCTACTTCTCACCTAGCCAAAATCTACCGCTCAGTCTAATCTCCTAGATTAGCTAGCAATCTGAACTCACAGAATCTCTTCGTGCAGCTGACGTTGTCGTAATTGTGGTAGTAAAATTACTAGTCCAATCACGGTACGCAAACAATATTTATAATCCGAGTGATCTCGGGTCGAATCCAAGAGAAAAGCCTAGATTAGTCTAAAGGTAGCTAGTGAAACTAGGGTTTTTCCTCCAGGCGAGGTATCTTTAGTGAATACTAAAGAAAAGATTGAATTTGGTTTTCAAATGAGGCAATTAAAGAAGCGTAGTCGGAATCCTACTTCACCTCTAGATCATACGATTAGCAACACAAATAACAATACATGCACAAGGTAATTTGATTGATAATGTTAGGCTAAAGTATCACGCACTCTAGATTCAACTCTCGCTCTTCTCTAGAATGGGAATGATACCTAAGGAACCGCATAGAACATAAGTCTCCTAATTTCACCCTTCTGGTCTGTTGATCGATAACTCAAGTCCGCTCTTTACTTAGCCTAATAGAATGCGAGTGTCACTCTCGCGCACAAATGCTATCTAAATTATAAACATGCTTGATCTTCTAAACATCCTAAGTTCAATTCTCATTCCATCATTAGAAGTGTTATTAATTCATACTCATTCATGCATTTCGTCAAACACTTAGTGTGCATAAAATTAACATGAAGATAAAGCATGCGAATTTTCAATCAAAAACCTCATTCATAATAAAATTGCATGTTTTGCATTACAATCTAACCTAAGGGATCCATAAGGATCCCTACTATTACACGACTATTCACTCATGGTGAGTTATACAAGACATAATTTTTAAAGGAAATTGTTCACCAATTGAATACAAAGTAGTAGAGATCGAGTAAAGGGATGTTGTAGAAATCTCTTTTTGTTGATGTCATCTCTGAATCCTCAACAATTCTTTAAGTTCTCCAAGAGAAATCGTCTAGGGTTTCTATTTTCCGAAAAGCAGCATCTAATTTTTCATCTCTTTCTATTTATACCCTTCAAAAATAACCTGTTCACCCACCATGCCCGAATCACTTTTGATTCGAGGTAGCCTTAATGAGTTGATTCGACAAGAGTGGTCGAATCGAAGTCTCAGTGTGTTTCGGGGCTGGGCGAATCAAAAATGATTCGCCCAAGAAAAATAGTGCTTGAATCTCGCCTGTTTGACCCTTTAAACCTTGGAATTATGTCTTGATGTAAACCAAGACGTTGTAGCCCTTTGCGTTAGCTTTCCAACAAGATAGGGCACGCCTCAATAGGATAAGAATCATGCGCTTGGCAAGCCTTCGACGATGAATATTTCAATCTGCCAGATTTGGTCTACAGCGGAATTCTCCTCGAGTCATTTGTGATCCGGGCAGCAGGGAGGTTGATTCATGCACCCCCCCTGGGCGAATCAAATATGCCTTTTTCTTATTTTTGCTCGTTTTTCTATGATCGATCGGAATTCATCCGGATTTTCTTCGAGCCATTTCGTATCATGAAACCTGAAATGGACAACGAAAACATCAATTGACAATAAAATAACGGAACAAACAAGTTGTAAAGGGAAAATACGAACAAATATAAGGTTATTTTTCCGTACATCAGCAGCCTATACACTCTCAGTAATAAATAGCTACAGTACAGTCACTAAATGCTTAAGCACACTCTTCACCAGAGTTGCTGCCTCTTCAGTCAACGACACTCCATGCTCTCCCTTCAAGTAGTCGGACACTCTAAGTTCTTCAAACTTAGCCTCAGCTCCCCCTCAATCAATGACTCACTCAGTTACTATTGGGTAGCCTCAATCACTGCTTCGTAGCCCGCGACAACGTATGTCTACGGCTGGTCATCGAGCTACTGACTGGTCTTCATAGCTGTCTCTCGCGCATTCTTCAAATAGTGTCTCAGCTACAGATCTTCAGGGATTGCTGAAGCAGACTCTGGCTCTTTGTTGTTGTTGTTGTTGTTGTTGTTGTTGTTGTTTTGTCAGTCTTCAGATTGTGCTCTATCCACTGATCTTTAGGGAGTGCTTCAGCAGTCTCTTGAGCAGTTTTGTCAAGGATGCCATATCCTTAACAAGTTGTACCATGAAGACCTTCAAATTCATCTCAAAGAGGCATCAAAAATTAAATCGGACACTGCTCCTCTCTCCTAGAAATATAAGGAGCGAATGCCCGTAATTTTGCTGATTCCTTCAAAGCAAGTTGATCCCATAGATTAGATATAGAGGAATAAAACTCTTGAATAGTCATATTATTCTGTTGAAGAGCCCGAATGTTGACAGGGCGTCGTTGTGCGCCTCAAACTTATATTTATAATGACCTGTTAACAATTAGCAAGCGGTAAGCAGGGTCGAACCCAAAGAGAGCAAGTGAGCTAGAATTCTAATGGTAGTTTGAGGAAATCAGAAGAACAATTGTTACAACTAGTGTCTATCAATTGGAAAGAAATCAGTTCGGGGAATACACCGCAACTAGTTATCATTGATCGAACAACATACCAAAATTAATGAATACTGCCCTTTCCAACAACCCTGCTAAGGATATGTCGACTCCGATATTCTACTTATTCTTAATTGCTAAGTTCTCGAACAGGTGCAATAGTTACTCGACTAACTCCACCAATTAGTTCTACCGCTAGGCTTAGCTAACAATGCAATTCAGTCTAGTAAATACAATCAATATCAATCTAGCTTCACTGCTAAGCTACACTAAACTAAAAATCAAAGCATTCAATTTATACAAAGGCAATAAATCACTAACTCAAATCAAGTGTTCATTGATCTCAAACCAAGTGTTGCAATGTAAACCCCAACCTGAAATAAGTGTTTAGCTACTCATACAATCCATCAAATGTTATAAAAACTGAGTTTAGCTTACTACACTGAGTCTACTGAGATGAGAAAACGAAAACGTGAATAGTAACTATGAATAGTAACTTCCGTCGACCTCCGCGAGCAGCAGTAGCTGCTCTTCCTATCTGCGGCCTCTACAGTGCCCCGAGATGTCTCGTGTGTTTACCCTTTGTCTAACGTGTTATCATTTTAGGGTTTGGGGGTTGAACCGATTACATTTGAGTGAACCAGCACTAGTTGAACCAGCAAGTCTTTGGTTCAAGTGCTCTTGGTCTTGGTCTTTCTCTTTGTCTTGAATGATTGAGTGAAAATACTCCAAGTATGCAATAAAATCCAATGCGATCTAGACACACCTACGATGCGAAAACACTACAAAGAAGTAATCGATCTCACACAAAATGTAATAAAACTATGAGAATAAACAACTCAATGGAGCGTATAAATACGCTCCATCAAATGTTAATCTCCAACAGATATTGCTTTGCAAGATTAGATTGTGTATATAATCTTTCCAACTGTTTCCTAACTTCTTTAGTCGTATCATATTTTGCCAATTGAACATCGATTGACTGTCGAACAAAGTTGTTGATCCAAGTAATGATTTTTGAAGAGTTGGGTTTGATACAATACAGAAATCAAGAATAAATAGTTAACAAGCAGTAAGCTCAAGGACTAAACTACCCTTACAAAATATAAAAATATTACTATCTAATAATAATATCATTTTTTGTCAAACTTCACATGATGAGTTTGCCCACTTCTCATGAAAGTTGATATGAATAATTGACTCATAATATGAGATATATCAACATTACAACATTGTAGTTCTAGTATGTATGGTGGAACTCGTCCCAGCAATTGTTATGACAACTTCTGAAGAAAGGGAATGTTTCGACTATTTCGAGTGAAAGTAAATACGAGGCACAATGTGTCCTTAATGTGGGGGGGGGGGGTTCTCTCAACCCTAACAAGCAGCAATCCACTAATGACGATTAGACAACAGAGTACAAACTTGCAAGACTCCCTCTTCAAGTCCTTTTACCACTGACTCGTTTGGATGCGCACTGAGCTCCCCTCAGTGTAGAGATCCCTATCTATGGCATGTCACAACAACTTCGTTATCCCGAATAGCTAATCGTCCACTCAACGTCCACCCGGATCGCTGGCTTCCTCCTGGATAGCTGGACAAATCTATTTTGCAATAAGATTTGTGGAACGTATATCTTCAGCAGATACTTTTGGTTCTCGTGCTTGAGTGCTAACTGTGGTCCGATCTCTGATGGTGCACTCAATCACTTAACCATAAATTCCCTTGTATATTTCTAAAACTCAAGAGAGATGCATAATCGTTATATTCTTCAACTTCATTCCACCTCCTTTTATAGCACACGTCAATCTCTTTATCTTGTTTCCAAAGTAAGAGATTGCGTATCCAAATTGTAATTCGCAGCACCTCTGAGTTGTAGTTTGTGTACAAGCAGTTGCTACATCACACTCTTGAACACCCAAATCTGAAGCAGCAAGATAGAACAAGGAACAAAGGATTGTTCACCCAGTTCGGACAATCTGCCTACTTCTAATAAGGGCTGAACTCCAACCCTTAATTCACTAGCTTCTCAGATCCACAGAACAACACGGTTCGACCCACGACACCTATGCTACCTGACCTAAACTAGTCACACAATCAGAACAAGCTCTGACTTGTGTATAGCACACCTACAGACTTGAAATTATTTAGAATAGCTACAACATACTCAGCCTATTCTATTTAATTCAATGTTATCTACAGGTTGCTATAGCACCTACTGTAGGCACAGCTGGTACCAAAACTGTTCGCATCGCTCTAAGCCTTCTGCTGAGCCGATCGAACCTCTCCACGAGCACTGCACACTCTAGAGCACTCCCCCTCACTCAGTGACCACCTGCCATTAGTGAGTTTAGCCGTCCAGTCACTTGACCGAGTTCGTCCACTCGTCAATACCTCCGCGGCCTCCCTTGATCAACCAACAAGCAACCGCTACTCTGAATTGGCTTCTTGATCAAGCTATGATCAGACTCTACAAGTCTTGATCACACTCTGCTTCAATCACCTCAGCTCTGCACTCACGCTCTGCTCTCGGTGATGATCGAATATCCTCTCGCACTTGAATTCCACTCTCACGGTATTCTGTGTATGCTCTGGTGTTTGCTCTCTTATCTTCGATGCTCTTGACACTCTGCCTGGCCTCCTTTAAATAGGAACCCCCAGTTCCATCATTCAGTTTTTGGGAATTTCCTTTAAGCAACAATATCTCCTAATTTGTAGGAGATTAGATTACATTTGCAAATCTAATCTCTTACAAACAAATCTTCTCCTCCATCTGGGAATCTCCACTGGAATATTCTCTCTGAGTATTTTAGGAACTCCCTTGATGCTCACGGATGAACTGCCAAGCTCCTTCCGTGAAGATCCGAGCTGGTGCTGAAGAACAGATGCTACAGCTTCCTGAACCAGCTCTAGCTATAGCAACAACTTATTCAGCTGCTTGTTCACTTGTGCTGGTTTTGTCAAAGACTGCCATACTGCATCATCAATCTCCCCCTTGGCATTTTGACAAAACCCTTGGCCATAGATGATGTCTTCCACGAAAAACAAATATTAAGTCTTCAACAGTTAGGAGATGGATGATTGCTGCAAATTTGTATTTGTCCAGGTCGAGTCTCTTCTCTGTAAAAATGTGCTTCCTCTCCACAGAGCACCATGATTGAGAGGCATGCCTGTTTCTGAACCATAGTGACTGCAACAGTGTCAGCCAGAACAGGTCTTCTCTCGGAAGGTTCACCTACAACATCCTCTTCACTAGACTCCTCCTTTTCTTCACTGCTGGAATCAGGGATGATGATTGGAGCTTTTCTTTTTTCAAAAGATGAAGGAGGATGTGCTACAGCAGTTTCTTATTCAGGAAGATCTGCGTCAACCTCCTCACCTTCTCCTTTATGCCAGGGGATGTGACGAGGGTTCTGCAGGACTCTTCAACCTTTTGACCGGCTGTAGTAACCTCTGCAGCTTGTACTCTCCTTGAGCCTTCTTCGAGCACTGCCTCTTCAGTCACCACTACTGCACTGGTTGCAGGCTCCGTGTCATGGACTAGTCGTCTCCTTTTCTGTGGAGTTCCTCCTTGTGGAGAAGGAGCATTGTGCGACACAGGGAGAGGTGCGGGCTCCCAGACCACCAAGTCTAGTCGTTGAGCAGGCGCTTGACTACAAGACTTAGACTTCCTTCCAGCTCTGCCTCGTCCGCTAGTCTTCACCATTGTTAACAATTTGTAGAAGGAGTACGAGTAGGGGAGGATTTGATCTACGTGCGATTTGGGAAAAACTTCAATCGAATGAGTCCTAGAAATTTGATTTACCGGCTGATTTTCTTTCTTTTCCAGAAGCACGTGCCCAGCATGTGACCTCTTCTGTCTTTAGCAACCAAATGTTTTGAACAAGCTTCTTCAGGCTCTGGTTGCTATAGCATCATGGGACTGGATCACTTATTTGTTGATGCTACCTCCATTGTCTGGTGATTCCATGTCAGAGTTAGCAGGTTGTTTCTTCATCCATACTTGAGTCGGTCTCTATTTCCACAGCTTCTGACAGTCAACTCCCTTGTCTTTCAGTTTGTCACATTTAGGTCTCCACACCTGCGTTTCCTGTGACACTCTTTTGTTGCTCCATTCCAGTGCGCTGGTTTATCCATTATACTGACTCTCCATTGCAGTTCTGATCGTTGACGAAGATTTACAGGATAAGCCGAGCTGAAGGACATCTGACAGTGATTGTTGAACTTTGATTTCCTGAAATCATCTCTGATAGCCCTTCTGCGTATTTGAGGGTTCTTCAGGCTAAGATGTCTTCTTTGAGTACATTTTCCTTTTCCACAGACCTGTGGATTACTTCTTCTTCTGTGAAGACTTGCATTTGATATAGAGGATAGATACAGCGGTTGCTGAAGCACCTCCTGGTTAAGGTTGACAATCAATTCTTCCTCCATCAGCTTTTGGCAGCTTATATTTCTCTTCACAATCCTCGATATTCTCTATTTCAATAGGCTTAACAAAGACTGTTCTGCCAGTGGTTTCCTCACCTGTATATCCCAGGCCCATTCTTCCTCCTCCAAATCTTTGATAAGAAAGGATTTCATCCAGTATATTTTTCTGAGAGTCAGTTGTGAGAGGGGTGCTAACATCAGTGCCTTTGGTAGTAGAATCTTCTTTCTTCTGTAGGTTGACAGTTCTACTAAGTGATGACAGTTTCTCAAGCAGCTCCTCCCACTCTTCTTCCAGTTGATTGACTCTGTCATTTAATGCTTGATTTACTTTCAGGGCATCCTCACATTGTTGAAGGATGTCTCCCAGACTTTCTAACATGTTGTGTGTAGAGTCATCCTCATCTTCGCTATCTGAAACATCAATCCAATAATTGAACTCATTCTTTGTCGCTTCTTCAGAATCATAAGAGGATACACTAGCTAACACAATAAAATTTTCTTTATCAATTTCCTCAGAGTCACTCCATATTGGAGTTAGTGACTTGTTGTCTTTCTTGTCAGAACCCTTGATCTGCTTGCAGGGACAGTCTGCTTCTCTGTTTCCATATCCTTCACAGTTCCAGCACTGAATGCGTTTCCTTCTTTCTTTTTTTTCTTCTTCCTCTTAGGCTGGTTCTTTGGCTTTTCTTTGATTTCCTCCTCCTCTTCTGGATTGTCTTCGAGAGGTTGGGGTCTGACCAGACCTTGTTTCCAAGTTTTTCAACAACTTCCCCAGATTTTTTTACCAACAAGCTCAGTTGATCATCAAATGAGGTCTTCTCTTCTTCTGTTTCAGCCTTCAATCCAACATTTTTGCTTTTTAGGGGAGCATATCCTTTGACTAGCTTCATCTCAAATTGCTTGAGAGATCCAATTAATTCTTCCAGCCTCATGTGCCTAACATTCTGAGCTTCTTCAATGGCTGTCACCTTCATGTCATATCTGGATGGCAATGATCTGAGGACCTTCTTAATTAGCTTTTCTTCAGGGATAGGTTCTCTAAGAGCATGAGCTTCATTTGATAGGTCACACGGCTTGGCATTGAATTCTGTGATGGTTTCCTCCTCCTGCATTTTTAGACTTTCAAACTGTGAAGTAATCATCTGCATTCTGGATATCTTCACTTTGTCAATCCCCTCATGAGCAACTTCCAGATCTCCTAAGCTTGCTTTGCAATGTAAAAATTGGAGATAAATCTGAAGTTGTTGGCATCCACAGCAGCAAAGATTGCATTCAAGGGTTTTGAATTACCAGTTGATGCAGCATCCTCTTCAGCAGTCCATTGCTCTTTAGGTTTCTTCCGTGTGACTCCTTTTTCATCAGTAGTTCTGGGAGGAGCCCACTCTGTCACTACAGCTTTCCATACTTTCTCATCAATGACCTTGAAAAAAGCCTTCATCCTAGCCTTCCAGTAGCCATAATTGCTTTCTTCTAACAGTAGAGGGCGGCTTGTGCTTTGTCCTTCCTTCATTGTCTTGCTCTTCTCAGCTAGGTGCACAGGATCTTGACTCTATATGTTGAGCTCTGGCTCTGATACCAATTGTAATTCACAGCACCTCTGAGTTGCATATTGTGTACAATCAGTTGCTACAACACACTCTTGAACACCCAAATCTGATGCAGCAAGATAGAACAAGGAACAAAGGTTTGTTCACCCAGTTCGGCCAATCTGCCTACATCTGGGAAGGGGTGAACTCCAACACTTAATTCACTAGCTTCTCAGGTCCATAGTACAACCTGGTTTGACGCACGACACCTATGCTACCTGATCTAAACAAGTCCCACAATCAGAACAAGCTCTAACTTGTGTATAACACACCTACAGACTTGAAATAATTCAAAATAGCTACAACTCTGATCCCACAGTCAGCCTATTCTAATTAATTTAATGTTATCTGCAGGTTGCTATATCACCTGCTGTAGCACACAACTGGTACCAAAATAGTCCGCGTCGCTTCAAGCCTTCTGCTGAGCCGATCGAACCTCTCCACTAGCACTGCACACTCTAGAGCACTCCCCCTCACTCAGTGACCACCTGCCACTAGTGAGTTTAGCCATCCAGTCACTTGACCGAGTTCGTCCACTCGTCAATACCTCCGCGGTCTCCTTTGATCAACCAACAAGCAACCGCTGCTCTGAACTGGCTTCCTGATCAAGCTATGATCACAGTCTGCTTCAATCACCTCAGCTCTGCGCTCACGCTTTGCTCTTGGTGATGATCGAAGATCCTCTCGCACTTGTGAAATTTCACAGTGTCCTAGTTCAACAGATTTCGTGAACAAGCAGTTGCTGCAGCACACTCTTGTTCACTTAAATATTGTCACAGCAAGCAATGAACAAGGCACAGGTTTGTTCACCCAGTTCGGCCAATCTGCCTACGTCTGGGGAGGACTATTCTCCAGTCCTCAATCCACTCAACCAAAGGTTCCAAGTACACACGGTTACAACTCACGCAACCTATGCTACTCAACCTCGTGTGGACCACTCAACACAATCAGAACAAGCTCTGATTTGTGTCTGCACACCCTCTACAATATGTCAATCTAGAATAGCTACAATCCTCTCAAAGAACTCAGCCTATTCTAAATTACACTACTCAGCAGGGTTGCTGCAGCAACAGCTGTAACACACAGCTGAAGCACAATGTCCGCGTCGCTCCAAGGCCTTCTGCCGAGCCGATCGAACCTCTCCAAGAGCGCTGCACACTCTGGACAACTCCCCCTCACTCAGTGACCACCTGCCACTAGTGAGTACTGCCGCACGACACTCGACCGAGCCTTCCACCCGTCAGTT
Source organism: Umbilicus rupestris (assembly GCA_963678935.1). NCBI lineage: Eukaryota > Viridiplantae > Streptophyta > Magnoliopsida > Saxifragales > Crassulaceae > Umbilicus > Umbilicus rupestris. Next base: position 5,302,600 of record OY787618.1, on the reverse strand, counting down.
CTTCCGCGGCTGCCCTTGATCAACCAACAAGCTCCCCAGCTCTGAACTGGCTTCCAGATCAAGCACGAATCAGACTCTGCAAGTCCTGATTCTCTTCTGCAATACTCACCACAGCTCTGCGCTCAACGCTCTGCTCACGGGTGATGATCGAAGAAAACTCCCATCGCACACCAAAGATTGCTCTCTCTGAAATCCGTGTATGCACTCGCGTATCCCTCAGCTTCGATCTGCCTCTCTGCTCTGAACACCTTCACCTTAAATAGCAGCGCCACTTTAAGCAATGTCCAGGTTTAGGCAATTGTTCCAACAAGATCAATTATCTCCTAAAATCTAGGAGATTAGATTTGATATTTATCTTCAAAGCAAATCTCCTTCTGTGACTAGTAAACCTAGCTGGAAAATACTCCACAGCATTTAGAAACTCTTCTGATGATCTCCGTAGCGATCCTAGCCCTTCTAAACAAGCCCAGATTGCTGCTGCTTCTTGGACGGTTGAAACAGCCAGTTGAACTAGCACCTGCTGCAGCATCCCCTGCTGCAGCTGCTGCTAGTTCCCTTCTGCTGGCCTGCTTGATTGTTTGAGCTGCAGCAACTCCTTGTTCACTTATGCTGGTTTTGTCAAACACTGCCATACTTGCATCATCAATCTCCTCCTTGGCATTTTGACAAAACCTTTGAGCATATGCACTCTCCCGTGAACCAGAAAAATACTCTAAATAAAAATAATAGAGAGTAAGTAGGTGAGGCCACAGATGGCCATAGCATGACCTCGCAGGGTCAGTAAAAAAAAGTGTTCATCATCATAGCAGTTCAGCAAAACAAAAACATCTTCTCTACCCCTTTTTGTCATAGATGCTCAAGGGGTCTGCTCCTCATCTGCAGGAAACTCCAGGTCTCGGAGGAGACTTCTGATCTGGCCACGCCTAGCATCCCTCCTCTTGGCTTCAGCTTCAAGTATGAGCAGCTCAGACCTGAGGTGGCTCACAATTCTTGCACGTCTGACTGAATTGTAGCAGCAGGGGGAAGAGATTCCTCCAGGGGAGCTGGAGCTGAAGAGCCAACCAGGAGAGGATCCTCATAGGCGACATCCACTGCGTGCTTTCCTTTGAATAGCTTGTGATCTACTGTGAAGACCTGCAGCTCCTCAGATAAGCCTTCAGAAATCTCACCAAGCTCCGGGTGCTGAGAGACCATGATCCCATAGATGATGGAGGGTAGCACAATAGCCTTGCTGGAGACAGCACTCCCGGCATGAGTAGCCAGCTGAGGAAACATAACACTACCCAGGCTGATCTTCCTTTTCTTTCCAATAGAGTAGAGAAGGTTAGCAAAGTCTTTGTTGACCTTCCCTCTGTGAGAACTAGGGATCCAGTTTCTTATGCCAAGATGATACAGCAGGGCATACTTGGAGGTAAGTTTAGCAGCATTGAGGTTAGGGCCACCCCAAGACAGGCACACTCACCCTGTCAGAACCTTAGCCAAAAATTCTGGCTTCACATCAGTGGGAGCTCTTGCATTCTCAGAATCCCAAGAAATGCATCAATAATTTCAGGGGTAATAACCACTGACTTACCCCGTACCCAGCTTTTCCCATACTCATCCGCTCCTTCCTCTCCAAACTTCTCTTCCATATTTACAATAAATTCTCTAACCAGAGAAGTATTGAATCTGAATGGAAAGGTTAGGGACTTGAGAAGATTTACCTCTGTGAGAAGCTGGATCATAGCAGCTGATTTGTACTTGTCCTGAACCAGTCTCTTCTGGGACACAATGTGTTTCCTCTCAACTGCACTCCAAGATTGAGAAGCACTCCTATTTCTGAACCATGTACCTCCCACTGTGAGAGCAGACAAGTCTGCCACTGGAGGTCCTCTCTCAGAAGGTCCACCATGAGAACCTTCTTCTTTTTCACTAGATGTCTCTTCACTGCTGGAGACTGGGATGAGGATAGGAGCTTTTCCCTTGTCTGAGGGAGGAGGAGGATGTGCTGCAGCAGGTTCTTGTTCAGGAGCCTCAGCTCCTGTTTCCTCTCCTTCACCCACAATGCCTGGGGACATGACGAGTGATCTGCACTCTTCTTCTGCAGAGGCTGCCACAGCAGCCTCTGCTGCTTGTTCTTCTCCAGAGACAACTTCAGCCACATCCTCTTCTGACAGCACAGTAGTACTAGAGACAGGTTCTCCGTCACGTACCAACCGCCTCCTCTTCTGGGGTGTTTCTTCGTGAGTAGAGGGCTCGCTGTGGGACACAGGAAGAGGTGCTGGTTCCCACACCACCACATCCAGGCGCTGAGCAGGGTCTTCGTTGCGAGACTTGGTCCTTCTTTCAGATCTCCCTTGTCGGTCTGCAGCCAGATTCTTCTTCAAACCACGTGTCTTCACCATTGCTGCAGAGATGTAGAGGTTTCGAGGAACGCACAGAGGATGATCGGCAGAGATTTTTGAGAAGCCCTTTGCACTTGATCTTTGCCCTAGAAAAGATTTATCCGTTATTTTCTTTTCCATTTTGAAGTTGTTAGGTCACGTGCCTCCCATGTGCCTTCTCCCATTATTAGCGACCAAAACATGTGAACAAGCTTTATTCTTGACCCGGTTGCTATAGCACATGTGAGCTGGTTCACCTATTCAATTCAGACTGCAGCTTTGCTCAGAGGATCCTTAAGAGGTTCTGGTGGAGATTTCTTCACCCATACTTGAGATAAACCAGAGTTTTTCTTCTTCTGATCTTCCATCCACCTATCTCTTCGTTTGTCATGTTTGGGTTTCCATATCTGTGAAACCTGTTGTTTACATGTGTTTTTAGCAATCCAGTGCCCTTGTGTAACAGTCTTAGCAATCCTTCTCTGTGGTTCTTTCCAGCAATTGTTTTTCCGTGAAGCAGCATGAAACTGAGTCTTTATGCAACATGTATTGTTCCTGGATTTTACTCCTTCTTTTTCAACTGAGCAGGTTCTGCGCTGCTGCTTCAGATTAGAGTTGATCTTCTGATTCCCAATACTTGTAAAGGTACCCTGTTTATTCTGAGTCTTTTGTTTTGTTTGAGAAGAATGTTGTCCCCGATGCTGCAGCATCCTCTTGTTCACATGTCTAGTTCCATCTATGTCTACAGGTTTTGAGGAGTCATCTGAATTCTTCTTCTCATCTATCTCAACATCTGAGGCTTTAATGAACACTGTCCCTCTAGAGCTTTCTTCACCAGTATATCCAATCCCTGTTTTCCCTTTTCCAAGTCTTTGGTAAGACAGAATTTCGTCCAGGATATTACTCTGCGGATCAGCTGTCTTGGCTGTTGCTGGAGAGGACCCAGCAGAGATCTGTCTTCCTGAGTCTTCTCTTTTCAGAATAGTAACTTGATTATCGAATGGGAGTAGACATTTCCTTCGTTCTTCTTCCAAGAGATTGACTCTGTCAGTCAAAGCCTGATTAGTCTGAAGAACTGCCTCACATTGTTTTAGTATCTTCCTCAGAAGATCAGCAAGACTGTCAGATGAGTCCTCTTCATCTTCACTTTCAGAAACTTCAATCCCATAGTGAATTTCTACCTTCTTTAGCTCTTTGAGGTTGACATCTGAAACACTTGTCAGCACAACACAGTTTTCTTCATCACTTTCATCAGAATCACTCCATTTTGCTGTCATGGACTTATTGTTCTTTTTCTCTGAATTTTTGAGGGGTTTGCTTGGACAGTCAGCCTCAATGTGTCCATACCCTTCACAGTTCCAGCATTGAACTCCCTTTTTCATCTCTTTCTTATCATCTTCATCCTGAGTTGGTTCCTTCCCTTTCTTCTTACCTTCACGACCCCTTCTGAATTGTCTTCGCGAAGAAGAGCTTTTCTCAGTTCTGGACTCCATGTTTTTCAGAAACTTCCCGAGGTTCTTAACAAGCATGCTCATCTGATCATCTGAAGTTGGTTGCTTGGTTTCTGTTTCAGCTTTCAATCCAACATTCTTGTCCTTGGAGGTGGTGTCTTCTTTGACCAGTTTCATCTCAAATTGTTTGAGAGACCCCATCAGCTCTTCCAACCTCATGAATCTGACATTTTGAGCTTCTTCAATGGCTGTCACTTTCATGTCAAATTTTGTGGGTAGTGATCTGAGAACCTTTCTGATAAGCTTTTCTTCAGGGATGGGTTCACCAAGGGCATGAGCTTCATTTGCAAGATCACAGAGTTTAGCATTAAACTCAGTGACTGTTTCTTCATCCAGCATCCTCAGATTCTCAAATTGTGTGGCAATTATCTGGAGTCTTGACAGCTTCACTCTATCAGTTCCTTCATGGGCAGTTTGCAGAATTTCCCATGCTTGCTTGGCCATATCACAGTTTGATATCAACCTGAAATTGTTAGCATCCACTGCAGCAAATATTGCATTCAGAGCCTTTGAATTACCAGTTGCTGCAGCACCTTCTTCAGCAGTCCATTGCTCTTCAGGTTTTATCCTCGTCACTCCTTGCTCATCCATGGTGATTGGGGGAGACCACTGAACCACAACAGTCTCCATGTCTTCTCGTCAATAGCCCTGAGAAAGGCTTTCATTCTAGCTTTCCAATATCCATAATTGCTCTCTTCCAATAATGGAGGTCTGCTTGTGCTCTGTCCTTCCTTCATTGTCTTGGCTTCTTCAGAGACACTGTAGGATCTTTTAACTCTGTGTGTTGAGTTCCCGCTCTGATACCAATTAAAATTTCACAGTGTCCTAGTTCAACAGATTTCGTGAACAAGCAGTTGCTGCAGCACACTCTTGTTCACTTAAATATTGTCACAGCAAGCAATGAACAAGGCACAGGTTTGTTCACCCAGTTCGGCCAATCTGCCTACGTCTGGGGAGGACTATTCTCCAGTCCTCAATCCACTCAACCAAAGGTTCCAAGTACACACGGTTACAACTCACGCAACCTATGCTACTCAACCTCGTGTGGACCACTCAACACAATCAGAACAAGCTCTGATTTGTGTCTGCACACCCTCTACAATATGTCAATCTAGAATAGCTACAATCCTCTCAAAGAACTCAGCCTATTCTAAATTACACTACTCAGCAGGGTTGCTGCAGCAACAGCTGTAACACACAGCTGAAGCACAATGTCCGCGTCGCTCCAAGGCCTTCTGCCGAGCCGATCGAACCTCTCCAAGAGCGCTGCACACTCTGGACAACTCCCCCTCACTCAGTGACCACCTGCCACTAGTGAGTACTGCCGCACGACACTCGACCGAGCCTTCCACCCGTCAGTTCTTCCGCGGCTGCCCTTGATCAACCAACAAGCTCCCCAGCTCTGAACTGGCTTCCAGATCAAGCACGAATCAGACTCTGCAAGTCCTGATTCTCTTCTGCAATACTCACCACAGCTCTGCGCTCAACGCTCTGCTCACGGGTGATGATCGAAGAAAACTCCCATCGCACACCAAAGATTGCTCTCTCTGAAATCCGTGTATGCACTCGCGTATCCCTCAGCTTCGATCTGCCTCTCTGCTCTGAACACCTTCACCTTAAATAGCAGCGCCACTTTAAGCAATGTCCAGGTTTAGGCAATTGTTCCAACAAGATCAATTATCTCCTAAAATCTAGGAGATTAGATTTGATATTTATCTTCAAAGCAAATCTCTTTCTCTGACTAGTAAACCTAGCTGGAAAATACTCCACAGCATTTTAGAAACTCTTCTGATGATCTCCGTAGCGATCCCAGCCCTTCTAAACAAGCCCAGATTGCTGCTGCTTCTTGGACGGTTGAAACAGCCAGTTGAACTAGCACCTGCTGCAGCATCCCCTGCTGCAGCTGCTGCTAGTTCCCTTCTGCTGGCCTGCTTGATTGTTTGAGCTGCAGCAACTCCTTGTTCACTTATGCTGGTTTTGTCAAACACTGCCATACTTGCATCATCAACTTGATTTCCACTCTGACGGTATTCTGTGTATGCTCTGGTGTTTGCTCTCTTATCCTCGATGCCCTTGACACTCTTCCCGGCCTCCTTTAAATAGGAACCCCTAGTTCCATCATTCAATTTTTGGGAATTTCCTTTAAGCAACAATATCTCCTAATTTGTAGGAGATTAGATTTGATTTGCAAATCTAATCTTCTACAAACAAATCTTCTCCTCCATCTGGCAATCTCCACTAGAATATTCTCTCTGAGTATTTTAGGAACTCCCTTGATGCTCACGGATGAACTGCCAACCTCCTTCCTCGAAGATCCGAGCTCCTGCTAAAGAATAGATGCTACAGATTCCTGAACCAGCTCCGGCTATAACAGCTTGTTCAGCCGCTTGTTTACTTGTGCTGGTTTTGTCAAAGACTGCCATACTGCATCATCACAAATTAAAGTTAAAGATAATCTTCGTCTTTATCTAGCCAAGAAATCCAATAATCTCGGAGATGTGCCCGGCGCCCTTGATTCTCGGGATCTGCTGATTCCCGAGAATATACACCTTTGGTTTACAGCCAGCGCATACTCCAACACTTGCTATAACATCTTGTGTTGCATCTCATGTCTTGAGTTTTAACATTTAACTATTTTACCAATAACCTCAAGAAACAGAAAAAGGCTCTTGTAGTTGGATGGAGTGATTCTGAATTAGAGGAGTCTGAAAAAGAAGAGGAGAGCTCAAACTTCATGGCACTCACCACTGTAGTAGAAAATCTAGAGACAGAATCTGAGAACCCTAAGTAAAACAATTACAGTGTCAGTGATAGTGATACAGAGATCACCGAAGAAATAATAGCAGAAAAATACAAAGCATTGTACGAGTAGTGGGGAAAGGCAGTGGAGTCAAACTATAAACTGAACAAGCAAGTTGTGTGTATGAAAGTTGAGAAATATGAACTGTCAGATTCAGTCAAGCGTATGCAAACAAAACTTGAAAAGGAGAGACTTAAACATTCCTCAACGTTATGTCAGGACTATTGCGAGTTAGAAAGTATGTTAGCATGATGAATAATGGCACAAAGAAACTTGATACCATCTTAGCTGGTCAACGTACGAGTTGTGGAAGCCACGGTTTGGGCTATGAGCATCAGAAGATGCCTGGTAAGCCTATGTTTGTTCAAGCTGAAAATCTTAATCACACTAACAATGCTCAATTCAGTCACATGTCTGACATGCTTTGGACAAAAGATAAGCATATCTATTATTACTGTAATACTCAAAGTCACATTAAGAAAAAGTGCCCTAGGTTTCTTGCAAAGTATCGTCGACAACAACCCATGCCTCCACCAAAAAATTACAGACCGTGGTCCAACTGTTGCTACGTCGCATATAGTTAATCCTCTCACCTTGAGAAGGATCGGTGGTACTTTGACAGTGGTTGTTCAGCCCACATGACCAAAGAAGCAAGTTATTTAACCAATTTGAAGAACCTGAATGGGAGATTTGTCACATTTGGTGATGGCGCAAAAGGAAAGGTTATCGGTCAAGGTACTTTGTTCGTACAGGGGATGCCTCTAATCGAGAAGGTGCTTCTAGTGGAAGAGCTTCAAGCTAATCTTTTGAGCATTAGCCCACTCTATGATGGAAAGCTAAATGTCAAATTCACTCAGGATTCGTGCCAAGTCATTGAAGAGGAAGGGAAATGTGTTATAAGAGGAAATTGATCATCAAATAACTGGTATTTACTGAGTTCTAACACAGAGCCTGTTGAAGCTCACTGTTTTCTGTCTAAGCAAGATGAATTGGTACTGTGGCACAAACGGCTGGATCAATTGAATCTCAAGGCACTTATCTAGCATAGTTTGATAGTCATGCAAGGTTTTTATAAGTAGTGTTGCTGTAGTTTTGTCAAAATGCCAAGGGGGAGATTGTTGAGTTATGGCATCCTTTGACAAAACTGCACAAGAGTCTACTTCAGCGATCTCTGAAGATTTGAAGCTGAAGCACAATCTGAAGAATGGGCGAGATATAACAACCAAACACAAGGATTTGGTACAACACTTTGTGGAAAACAAAAACTAAGGCAAACTGGGCAAAGGGCTACAACAACCCATGTTGATCTGAAGCTAGAACAGAATGGGCAAGTGTTATGAAAATGCACGGAGAGACTTAGCCGAGGTGCTACATGAGTCGCAAAACTTCAGGGTGCGCCACAAACGTCATCAAGTGGTCTGCAGAAGTCATCACATGGTCGGAGGACAAAATCAAAAAGATAATGATCCTAAAGTACGATTTAGGAAAGGGAATCTTCAACAACTTTACAAGAATCTAGGAGAAGATTCAGATAATGATATGCTGTACTACGAGTCCTAAGGCATGAAGTTTCCATCATTAGTTATCCATGAAGTTATAAGAGGAAGGCATAGGCAATTCCTTAGAGAGTAGAGAAAAGAGAAATCAAAGAATAGAATACACACAACTAGAGTTTATAGCAGAAGGCTGATAGAGTTGTGGAGTGCGTAGAAGAGATCAGAACTCGTTGAGTTTGATCAAGGTTTGATCCGCTGAATTCAACTGGAGCGTGGCACATTGAAGGATCAAAACAGAAGCTTCGGAGGATAGTTGTGGACAAACATGTCGTAGGCAGTTGGAGGGCCGAACATCTCTCCTTGATATTGTCAAGTGGGCATTGATCAAGGGGGAGTTACATCTGAGTTGGAAAAATTCAGAGAGAGAGTCTGATAGTGTGGCAGAGTGTGCTAGATATGCTGTCGATAGAAATTACAGAATCTCTGATACAGTGTGTGCTGAAGCATTCCGTCTACTACACATTATAATAGGGTAGATTAAGTCTGAGTGTCAGGTTCATAACTACTCTTTACTGGAAGTTTGTAGGTAGCACGAAGAGAGTTTGTGTGAATAGACTGCTAGCTAGTCTAGGGGGTAAGACTGAGCAATAAATTTTGACTAGGTGAGAAGTAGAGGTTAGAGTCCTTTGTACTTTAAACCCAGATAGTGAAATCTTGAGGATGGGCGTGTGATCCTCCCCAGACGTAGGCAAGTTGCCGAACTAGGTGAACAAATTATTTGTCTTTCTTATTCTTCAGAAGAAAAATTTCCACCGGAACATAGAACGAGTGCTATAGTAGAAGTTGTAACTCCAGATCAGCAGCACAATCAAATTTCAACAGAGGAAGGCTCAATGGACGGTGTGGTTTTTTAAGAAAGAATAGTTGCTTGTTCAGTTAGCTTTCCTCCCAAGATCACTGAATCTGAGTTAGTTGCTGAGATAGGGGAGTCCTCTGTTTCAGCACGACTTTCTAAGCAAAAAGAGACAGTAGAACAACAAAAATGAAGAGTGCAGCCACTGAAATAAGGGGAGCAGTGTCAAGAAGAAGGCCGAGATTGGTGTCAGGAAGTCCGTGAAGGGACCACCTTACCAGAAATCTAGATATACTCAAAGTGGAGAGTCTCTAACACAAGCTGTCACGGTATTAGGAGTATGGTTCTACAACAGTGAGGTTGGCAAGAAGTGCAAGATTGTTCGGGAGAGGAGAGTTGTTCAATAGAGTATTTTTTAAGTCCCTGAGGCTGTCAAGGCTATTCAGGATCTGATGATGAATAAAACATGTGTTGTAGAGAATGTGAAGACACCCCTGCCTAGGTAATGTCTCTGTTTTTTTTTTTTTTATAACTCTACTAGCTATATTTTTCCAGTTTGGGTTGGTCATGTATACCCTTGCCACTTTTGTTAGCTAAAAGGGGGAGTAATTTCATGGTTCAAAAATGGAGTCGTAGAAGTGATTAGTAGATACTTAGCCTTGTGAAAGTAGAAGTGATCTCGAGTTACAGCTTCTGCTGTAGCACTCTCTGTATCTTAGTGCAGAAATTATTCTTCTAACAAATAAGAAAGACACAGATAATTTGTTCACGCAGGTCGGCAACTTGCCAACGTCTAGGGAGGATCACATTCAGATCCTCAACATTTCACTATCACGGTTTAAAGTACAAAGGGCTCTAACCTCTACTTCTCACCTAGTCGAAATCTTTTGCTCAGTCTAACCCTCTAGATTAGCTAGCAGTCGGATCACACAGGCTCTCTTCATGTTAACTACACACTTCCAGTAAAGAATAGCTACAGACCTGACACTCAGACTTAGCCTACCCTATTACCATGTGCAGTATGCGGAATGCTTCATCACACTCTATATCAGAGTTGCTGTAACTACTGTCGATAGCTTATCTAGCACACACGGTCACACCGTCAGACTCTCTTTCTAAAATCTTCCAACTCAAATGTTGCTCCTACTTGATCAATGACTGTCTGTCAATATCAGGTAGCCACAATCAGCGCTCCAACAGCCTGCAACACCGCTGGTTCGCAGCTATTCTCCGAAGCTTTTGTTTGATCCTTCAACGAGCCACACTCTAGTTGAATTCTGTGGACCAAACCTCCATCGAACTCAGCGAGTTCTGATCAACTCTGCGCACAACACCACAGAACTCCACCTTAAGTGATTGACTCTAATGCGTGTGTGTGTCCCTTTGATTATCTCTCTTGATCGGTGATACGGCACTGCTTCTGCCTTCCTTTATATCTTCATTGATCACCACCGACTGAAACCTCATTGCCTTAGGATTCGATGTACGACACATCATTATTTGAATCTCTTCCTAGATTCTTGCAAGGTTGTCGATGATTATGTTTCCTAAATTGAACATTAAGATCCTTATCTTTTAGAGCTTTCCCTCCGACCTTGTGATGACATCTACAGGCCACTTGATGACGTTTCCAAAACTTCTTGAATCCTCTGAAATAATGGCGGCACCTCTCTGGGTTTTCTTCTCGCATCTTCAAGCTTCTCGGCTATTTTGCTTTAGCTTCAAATCATCATGGATTGCTGTAGCAGAATCTGTATTTTGCCTTTTGCCTAGTTTGCCTCAGTTCTTGTGGTCCAAAGAGTGATGTATCACATCCTTGTGCTTGGTTGGTGTATCTCGCCCATTGATTGTGCTTCAGCTTCAAACCTTCAGGGATTGCAGAAGCAAACTCTTGTGTAGTTTTGTCAAGGGATGTCATACCTCAACAATCTCCCCCTTGGCATATTGGCAAAACTATAACTACAACAATACTACTTATGAAAACCTGGCATAACTATCTAACTATGCTAGATAACTGCTCTAATTATTACATTCTTCTCCCCCTTTTTGCCACAAATGACAAGGGCTGTTTGTGAAACAACTCCTTTAGGAAATATGAACAATCCCAAGGCAGCTTTGAGTTCCTAAAATGGAGCTCCATCCAAAGCTTTTGTGAAGATGTGATGTAGTGGAATCTTGATAAGGACCGGGGGGGGGGGGGGGGGGTCAGTAGATTGTTGATTACTCGCGCAATACTAGTATTAATCTTCCAAAACCTATTGATTCACTTGCGCGAATGCTAGGTTTAGGGCATCAAAAATTGTTGATTCGTGAGAATACCGATATTCGGAACAAGAGACGAATTATGACTCAACTTCCCAAAAACTAAGTTCTCCAAACCCTAAGAGATGCTTAAATACCTAAAGTAACAAAAAACAGATAATTGCGAAAAGGCCCTAAAGTTTGAAAAGTGAAAAAAACGGAGATCAAAACGATGGAATTCGTCTGAAAAAAACCACGCATCACGAGCGAAGCTGGTGATAATTGACCAGCGGCCCGTTTCCCATCAAGAATAGCCCTCCGAATGACGTTATTTCAGCTTCTGTTCATGTTTAGCCATAAACTTCAAATCTGCTTCTGCCAGTGCATCAAGATGTCAGCTGGCTCCCTTTCTATAGCTACATGTTTTAGCACAATCATATGATTCTCGAGCAGGTCTCTAATAAAGTGGTGTCTAATGTCAATGGGTTTGGTTCATGAGTGATGCACCGGATTCTGTTGTCACAGTAAATGGTCATAGTACCTTGTTGAACCCCATATTCTCCCAACATTTTCTTCATCCATATTAGTTGCGCGCAACAGCTTCCAGCAGCAATATACTCAGCTTCGGCAGTGGATAAAGAGAGATTGTTTGCTTTTTGCTGATCCAGGACACCCGGTTATTCCCAAGAAAGAAACATCCTCCAGATGTACTCTGTCTGTCTTCTGCACAGCCTGCCCAGTCAGCATCACAATATCCTACCAGTTCTACACTTGTGTCCTTTGTGTTCCAAAGTCCATAGTTGGTTGTGCCTCCAACATATCTGATGATTCGAATCACAAGCTGCAAGTGACTCTCCTTTGGGCAGGATTGATATCGGGCACACACTCCTACTGCAAAGGATATATCTGGTCAGCTAGCAGTAAGATAAAGTAGAGGATTTGGTAATTGCAATTCCAACATCATCCTTGATAGCTTTTATATAGGTTGCTGCAGGAGAACGTGTTCATTTAAAACTTCTTGACCAAGTTTCTTGCGTACTTACTTTGAGAGATGAAGATACCTTTTATTTTTTTGGGAGATTTGTAAACCAAGAAAGTAAGTTGATTCAATCGTCATACTCATTTGATTCCTTTTTCATATGCTTTACAAACTGCTTCACCATTCTCTATGAACTGGAGCCAAAAACAATATCATCCACATATATTTGTGCAATAATAAAGTATGACCTAGATTTGTGAATGAAGAGAGTCTTGTCCACCCCTCCTCAATCATATCCGTGCTTGGTTAGAAATTCAATCAGCCTATCATACCAGGCTCTAAGGGCTTGCTTCAACCCGTAGAGGGCCTTCTTTAGTTTATAGACGTGGTTCGGATAATGAGGATCCTCGAATCCCTTGGGCTGGGCAACGTAAACTTCTTCAGTCAGGATTCCATTTAGAAACACTCTTGACGTCCATTTGATATAGCTTGAACTTCAGGTGACATGCCAGGGCGAGGAGGAGTCTGGTAGCTTCCATGCGAGCAACTGGAGCGAAAGTTTCAACAAAATCTATAGTTCTGGTGCTGCTCACAGAACTTGTCCCAGTTGTTGTTGTGACAACTGCTGAGGAAACGCAATAGGAATAGTAGGATTTGTTTCGAGTGGAAAGTAAACACTGTAATTATAACTGTAATTATAAAGACAAGACGCAGGGATTTGGTAACCCACTTCAAGACAATGTGTCTCTACTGTGGGGGGGGGGGGGGGGGGGGGGGCTGGTTCTCCTAACCCTGACAAGCAGCAATCCACTATTTTACGATCGGAACAAGAAGTACAAACTTACAAGACTCCCTCTTCAAGTCCTTCTACCACCGACTCGTATGGATGTGCACTAAGTTCCCCTCAGTGTAGAGATCCCTCCCTATGGCTTTTCATAGCAGTCCGTTCTCCCGAATAGCTGCTTGATAACTTTGCTCTGTTCTCCGATGGGTGCACTCAAAAACACTTAACCCGTCCTCTCTGGTAAATTTCTATAAAGCCAGAGAGCTGCTTGAATGAATTTCTCGATAGCCGCTTCAACTCCAAACTGCATCTTTTTAAAGCTCTCCACAATCCTCTAAAAGATCTTATCCAAATATTTAATCAGCATATTTGTATGATCTTATTTTGTTGCCATACCAGGTGATAGCGAATCGGAGATGTCGTCGAAGATATTCTATGGAGCTGATACTCCGGAGATCTTAGATTCCTTGATCTTCGAGATCTGCAGAAGATTCTTGGAATTTGTCGATATCCTCCTCTGGACGACAGCTCGCTCAATTTCAGCATTTGTTGCAACATCTTGTGTTGCATCTTCTGACTTCAATAACTTCCGGCTATTCTACGCATATTGTCTAACACACGTGAACAACTCTTTGCTAAATAACATGCCATACATAATCATGGGACTAACAAAATCTACTCCCTCAATCTGTGTAGACCCTTGTGCTACTAATCTGGCTTTATTCCTTGTGATATTCCCCTTTTTATCATATGTTTTTTTGCATATCCATTTGGTGCCAATGACATTCACATTTTCTGGATGAGTGACCCAGTCCCATCACTTGTTCCTTTCGAACTCCCCAAGTTCTTCTTGCATTGCAGCTATCAAAAATTCATCTCCCAAAGCCTCTTTAATGTTCTTTGGCTATATACTGAACATGAAACACGAGTTATTGATCATATCACAGAGGTTAATATTGGAGGTACTAGAGTTCGCCTTCCTTCGGTCAAGCTACCAATAATGTTCGTTGTCGGGTGATCCTTCTAGATTTTTCTTACAGGTAGTCTAGCTGTGTCTGGTGTGGTTGGTGGATTCTTAGCTAGAACTACAGAATCTGGGTTAGAATCTTCGTCTGAAATTTGGTGATCATCAGTTCTCTAGTGCTTCCTCTTGATCATCTTCATTACTAGTTTGTGGCAGAGACTGGTTTTGATCTTTTGTATCAGAATCCTCTTTGTTGTCTGAGTGTTGCCACTTCTCTTCTTTGTCATTTACAACTACATTGATAGATTCGATAACAATTTCGGTTCTGTTGTTGAAGACACGATATGCTTTGCTGTTTTTTGAGTATCCCAAAAATATCCCCGAATCACTCTTTGGGTCAAGCTTTTTTCTATACTCGCAATCTCTCAAGATGTAACATTCACTTATGAAGATGTGGAAGTACCTCACATTAGGTTTCTTCTACTTTCAGAGTTCATAACATGTTTTATCTATTCCTCTTCTGATGGACAGACGACTAATGATATAGCATGAGGTGTTCATAGCTTCAGCCAGAACTTTAACGGGGCTTTCCTTGCATGGATCAGCACTCAAGCCATCTCTTGTATTGTTTTGTTCTTTTGCTCAACTATCCCTTTTGTTGCGGAGTAATGGGTGATGAATATTGATGGGTGATTCCTCGATTGTTACAGAATTCATTCATGGCTTCATATTCGAGTTCTTTCCCATGATCACTTATGGCCTCTACTCTCTAACCTTTCTCATGCTCTAGCCGAGATAGCAAAGTCGCCACCACCTTCACTGTATCTGGTTTTTCACGCAGAAACTCGATCCATGAGTAGCGAGAGTAATCATCCACATATACAAAGGCATACCATTTTCTGCCATAGCTTTCTACCTCCATTGGTCCCATCAAATCCATATGTAGCAATTGGAGAGGTCTGGTGAAGCTCATTTCAATAACCTTAGGTGAGGGACCCTTGTTTGTTTTCCAATTTGGAAATCCCCACACATTGTGTTCATCTCTCCCTTGATCCCAGGAATATCTCGAACTAGTTTATCAGATGCAAACCTTCTTAATGTCCTCAGATTGAGATGTCCCAGCCTTTTATGCCACATGTTCATTTCTTCTGTATTTGTCAATAGGCAGGTTGATTCAGAGGTTGCTGCAGCATTCTCTAATAGATAGCAGTTGTTAGCAGACCTTCTACCCTTCATTAAACACAGCTGGCATTTTCCCTCTGCATCACACACTTCACAAATCTTTTGAGCAAAGTTTACAAAGTACGTACCGTCACACAGCTGGCTGATGCTGATGAGATTCGCAGTCAGTCCTTCATCACATTTTTTAGCCTTGGCAGTCCATGAACTTCCAGCGTTCCTTTTCCAAGGATTCTCCCTTTCAGCCCAGTTCCAAATGTTACGTCCTTTTCCTTGCAGGGTAGAATGTTAATCAGGAAGGATCTGTTCCAAGTCATATGTCAAGAGCAACCACTGTCTAAATACTAATTTCCCTTTTTCTCAGATTTTGTTGAGTTGTAGCACACATGGGTGTGCTAATCCAGTCCCGATCTGTGCTTTGGATAATTGCTTGGACATAATTTTCGTGGCCTCCAGTGCTTGTTGAGTACTGGATAGTGAAATTTCTGCTGCACTACTGATGCGGAGATATAACTTCTGCTTAAGGATCTTTCTACGAAACTACTCTACTAAAGACTATGAAACACAGTACGTTTTTTCACCAAGTTTGGCAACTTGCGTATGTCTAGGGAGGATAATCCGATTAAGATTTCACTACCACAGTTTGAAGTACATGGACTCACACCTCTACTTCTCACCTAGCCGAAATCTAAAGCTCAGTCTAATCTTCTAGACTAACAAGCAGTCTGATCACACAGGCTCTCTTCTTACAGCCTACTCACTATCAGTAATAAATAGCTATAGTTCTATCTCTCAAACCAGCCTATTCTATTACACTGTATAGCTCACGGAATGCTTAACCACATTCTTCACCAGAGCTGCTATATCTTCTGTCCACGATACTCTAAGCTCTCCTGCCAAGTAGTCGGACCCTCTGAATTCTTCATACACAGCCTCGGCTCCCCCTCAATAAATGAAACACTCTGCCAGTATTGAGTAGCCTCAAGCACTGCTCCTTAGTCCACGACACAGCCTGTCCGCAGCTGATCACCGAGCTCTGATTATTCCTTCAATGAGCAGCGCTCCAGTAGAACTCCGGATCAATCCTGAATCAAACTTCACGAGTTCTACCGTAAGTTGATCTTTGTGTGCTCTCGAGTCGCTCTATCTGATCCTGTCTGTTGTTGCTGCCCTCTTCGCTCCTCTTTTAGCACTCTCACCCTCCAAAACCGCCAAGGATCATTATCAAAATCTTCTCCTAGATTCTAGCAAGTTGTTGAAGATTCCTTTGTCAAAATTGAACCTTGGATCATTATCCTTTAGAGCACGTGCTGGCGACTGCTAGGTTCCCCGATGCCAGCTAGATCAAACCGGAGCCACACAGTGCAATGCTGACAGCGCGTCGTCGTGCGCCTCAAATTTGTATTTATAACTCCTGTAAACACACTAGCAAGCGGTAAGCAGGGTCAAACCCAAAGAGAGCAAGTAAGAAAGAGTTCTAATGGAAGTCATAGTAAAAGGAACAAACTACGGATATCAATTCAGAGAAAATCAGTTCGGGGAATACAATGCAACTAGTTATCATCGATAGAATACATGCATAAGCTAGTGAATTTTGCCTTAGTCCAACATTCCCGCTAAAGATATGTCGACAATCAAATTCTACCTATTCTTAACCGCTAGGTTTTCGAACAAGTGCAATAGTTACTCAACTAACACCACAAAATCGGTTCTACCGCTAGGTTCTCCCCAACAATGCAATCCAATCAAGTATAACACAATTGACATCAATATAGCTCACCGCTAAGCTGCACTAAACTGACAATCAAGCATTCATTCATTCATACATACGAGGGCAATAAAATCACTAGCTCAAACATTCATTCATTGATTTCAAACCATTGTTGCACTATAAATCCCCAAACTGAAATATTGATTTAGCTACTCATATTATCCATGGAATACAATAAAACTGAGTTCATCACACTACAATACACAAACTGAACTCAAAACAAATCCGGCCATGAATAGTATTCCGGCGTGAATAGTAACAATGAATAGTGAAATGTGAACAATAACCGGCCGTGAATAGTGTTTTTCGGCGACTTTCCAGCAGCTTCACTCTCTAGCTCAGACTCCACTGCCGTCACTGTAGCTCAGCCGTGAATAGTGCCATCCAAAAATGGAGTGAAGTGAAGTGAGATGTTTCTTTTCCTAATTTGTCCATCTTTTACGTTTAGGGTTTTTGGGGTTGAACCAAAATGAACCACATGTGCTTGAACCGAATCTGATTTCCAATTGAACTAGCAGAGTTGACTGCTGTTGACTTTTTGATCTTGGGTGAATGCTTCAAATATGCGATAAAATCCAATGCGATCTTGAACACACCTGCGATACGAAAACACTACAAAATAGTAATCGATTCACGCAAAATGTAATAAAATTATGGGAATAAACAACTCAATGGAGCGTATAAATATGCTCCATCAAATGCCCGAACTTTGCTCTAGCTCTGGATCATCACAGAGTGCTGAAGCAGACTCTGCCTCTTCATACCTATCTCTTGCCCATTCTTCAAATAGTGTCTCAGCTTCAGATCTTCAACTGTTGAATCCCATATTCACTCAGCATTTGTTTCATCCATAACAACTGCGCACAGCAGCTTCCAGCAGTAATATACTCAGCTTCAGCAGTAGATAGAGAGATACTGTTCTGCTTCTTGCTAAACCAGGATACCAGATTGTTTCCAAGAAAGAAACATCCACCAAATGTACTCTTCCGGTCTTCTGCGCAACCTACCCAGTCAGCATCGAAGTATCCAACAAGTTCCGCACTCGTGTGCCATGAATACCATAGTCCATAGTATTGTCCCTCCAACATATCTGATGATTCTTTTTACAAGCTGCATATGACTCACCTTTGGGCTGGATTAAT
Source organism: Umbilicus rupestris (assembly GCA_963678935.1). Classification (NCBI taxonomy): domain Eukaryota; kingdom Viridiplantae; phylum Streptophyta; class Magnoliopsida; order Saxifragales; family Crassulaceae; genus Umbilicus; species Umbilicus rupestris. The sequence goes on along the minus strand of OY787618.1, from coordinate 5,284,520 downwards.
ATCTGGCACAAACTTCTACTACGAAGGATATATCAGGTCGGCTAGCATTGAGATACAGAAGGCTTCCAATCATGCTTTGGTACAATGTTTGATCTACAGCAATTCCAGCTTCATCCTTGATGGCTTTAGTGTAGGTTGCAGCAGGTGAGCATTTGTGACATGTCGTGTCCATCCCAAACTTTTTTACAAAATTTTTCCCATGCTTTGTGAGATAAAATTGCCATCTTTTTTTTGTGGGATTTGCAGTCCTAGAAAGTAGGTTAATTCTCCAACCATGCTCATTTGAAACTCCATTTGCATTTGCTTCACAAACTGCTTCACCATTCTCTACGAGCGTGACCCAAATACTATATCATCCACATATATTTGTGCAATAATAAAATCTGACCTTATTTTGTGCACAAAGAGTGTCTTGTCCACCCCTCCTCGATCATATCCATGCTTAATTAGGAACTCTGTGAATCTCTCATACCAGGCTCAGGGTGCTTGCTACAAGCCGTAGAGAGCCTTCTTTAACTTGTGTACATGGTTAGGATGGTGAGGATCCTCAAAATCCTTGCGCTAAGCAACATAGACTTCTTCTGTCAAAATCCCCTTCAAGAATGCACTTTTGACATCCATTTGGTACAGCTTGAACTTCAAGTGATAGGCCGGCGCCAGAAGAAGTCTGATTGCTTCCATGCGAGCAACAGGAGCAAAGGTCTCATCAAAATATACTCCTTCGATCTGTGTGTAACCTTGGGCAACTAATCTAGCCTTGTTTCTTGTAATATTGCCCTTCTCATCAGACTTGTTTTTATAAATCCATTTGATTCCAATAACATTCACATTATCTGGCTGGGTAACTAGATCCCATACCTTGTTTCTTTCAAACTCACCAAGCTCTTCCTGCATGGCCGCTAGCCAGTGTTCATCTCCTAGGGCTTCTTTGATATTCTTAGGCTCAAAGCTAGACAGGAAACACGAGTTGTTAATCATATCACAAAGATTAATGTTGGAAGTACCTCGAGTTGGTCTTCCTTCGGTCAGGCTGCTAATAATGTTTGTGGTTGGATGATCTTTTTGGATTTTTCTAGGGGGAAGTCAAGCAGTGCTTGGTATAGTCGGTGGGTTCTCAGCGAATCTACTAGCATCTGATCTAGACTCCTCGTCTGAAGTCTGGGAATCGTTAGGTTTTGCTGAACCATTCTCTGGTGCTTCTTGTTCGGCTGTTCTTCTAATTTGAGACTGATGTTGGTCATTAGAGTCAGAATCTTCTTTATCCTCAAAGTGTTTACACTCCTCTCCTGGGTCATTCATAACAACATTGATGGATTCAATCACAGTTCTAGTTCTGCTGTTAAAGACTCGATATGCTATGATGTTTGTTGAGTAGCTCAGGAATATCCCCGGGTCACTTCTTGGGTCTAATTTTGTCCTGTACTCACGGTCGCTCAGAATGTAGCACTCACTTCAAAAAAATATGGAAGTACTTCATAGTGGGTTTCTTCTCCTTCCATAATTCATAGCAAGTTTTGTTCGTACCCCTTCTGATAGACACTTGGTTAATGATATAACATGATGTGTTCATAGCTTCCACCCGAAATTTTAGGGGAACTTTTCTTGCATGGATCATAACTCGAGGCATCTCCTGTATAGTTCTGTTCTTTCGTTCCACTATCCCATTTTGCTGTGGAGTAATGGGTGATGAGTACTGATGGGTGACCCCTCGGTTTCTGCAGAATTCGTTCATGGCTTTATTCTAAAATTCTTTCCCATGATCACTTCGGATGGCAGCTACTTTCAAGCCTTTTTCTTGCTCTAGCCGTGTTAGTTAGATCATTACCACTATCAAAGTTTCTGCCTTTTCACATAAAAATTCAATCCATGAGTAGCGAGAGTAATCATCCACACATACAAAAGCGTACCTTTTTCTTCCACAGCTTTCTACCTCCATTGGTTCCATAAGGTTCATATGCAATAACTAAAGCGGTCTGGTGGAGCTCATTTTAGTGACTTTTGGATGAGGAACCCTTGTTTGTTTTCCAATCTGCCATTCTCCACACACTGTGTTTATCTCTCCCTATACCACGTACTAATTGATCAGTTGCAAGTCTTTTTAAAGTCCTCAGATTGAGATGTCCTTGTCTTTAATGCCACAAATTTATTTCCTCAGTTTTGGTCAACAGGCAGGATGATACAGAGATTGCTTCAGCATTCTCTAGTAAATAGCAGTTGTTGGCTGACTTTGCACCCTTCATAATGCACCTTCCCTCTGCATCAAACACTTGACATAATTTTTGTGAGAAATTTACAAAATGAGTACCGTCACATAGTTTACTGATGCTGATGAGATTCGCTGTAAGTCCTTCTACGAGCAACACGTTTTTGAGATTTGGTAGTTCGTGGACTTTCAGTGTTCCCTTCCCAATAACTCTCCCTTTCAACCCATTTCCAAATCTTACGTCTTGGTTTCTACATAGTTGAATATTAATGAGATAGGATCTGTTTCCTATCATGTGTCTAGAAGATCCATTGTCGAAGTACTAGTTTCCTTTCTTTTAGGATTTTGTTGAATTGAAGCATACTTGACTGAAGTCCATTCTTGATTCCCAGTTTTTGCTAATTGCAGGAATGCTAAACCGTTTGATGAAGCATCTTCTTGCTCCTTCTTGGCTTTTGCTTCAACACCATTTTTTCTTGTTTCACCTAGTGTCTGAATGCTTTTCATCTTTGGTCCTGTCTTCATCCACTTTGCCGTCTCCCGGAGCAGGACCACTTCATCCATTACTTTGTCGTATTTTTTTCTAGTTAACTAGCCTGTTCTTTCAAACTTGAGATATCACTCAGTAGTTTCTTTTTCTCGTCATTTAGCACAGATACTCTGGCAATCAGCCCTTTATTTACCTTCACCACTTTCAGACATTTGTCAATCATTTGTCTACAATGTTGAGCAAGATATTCCTCGGTGATTCTGTAACATGCTTTCTATGACTAGTTTGACTTTTGACTATGCACCATTGATCACATCAAGGCTTTCTAATATCACGCTCTGTATGTCGAGTGAACGGCTCTGATTCCAATTGAAATTTCTGTTGCGTTGCTGATGCGGAGATATAGCTTCTGCTTAAGCACGCTCTGTATCTTTCTGTTGTGGTAATAAAATTACTATTAAAATCACTGTACGTAAACAATATTTATAATCCGAGTCACCTCGAGTCGAACCCAAGAGAAAAGCCTAGATTAGTCTAAAGCTAGCTAGTAATGCTTAAGGTAAATCTACTAAATAAAAGTGGGGGTTTTTCCTCTAGGTAAGGTACCTCTAATGAATACTAAAGATAAGTTCGAATTTAGTCAGAATCCTATTTCACCCTTAGGTCATCAATTAGCAACACAAAACAACATTATATGCATGAGTTAATTTGATTGATAATTCTAGGCTAAAGTATCACGCATTCTAAATTCAACTCTCGCTCCTTATCTAGAATGGGGATGATACCTAAGTGACACAATTCTCAAACTCTCGCTCTGTTGAACCGTGTAGAACAGAAGTCTCCTAATCTCAACCTCTCGGTCTATTGATAGTTAAGTGAAGTCCACTATACGCTTAGCCTAATAGAATGCAAATCTCACTCTCGCGCACAAACGCTATCTAAAATAATCATGCTTGATCTTCTAAACACCCTAAGTTCAATTTTCATTCCATCCTTAGGAGTTTTATTATTTTATACTCATTCATGCGTTTCGTCAAACACTTGGTGTGCATAGAATTAACATGAAGAACAAGCATAAGAATTTTCAATCAAACTTCACTCATATTGATAAAGAAACATGTTTTGTATTACAATCTAACCTAAGGGATCCATATGGATCCCATTTACTATGGGACTATGCACTCATGGTGAGTTCAATACAAGACATAATTTTTTGAGGAAATTGTTCACCAATTGAAGACAAACTAGTAAGGGTTGAGTAGAGGGTTGATGTAGAATTTCCAACTACGTGTGTCTTCTCCGAATCCTCGACAATTCTTCAAGTCCTCTAAGAAAAATCGTCTAGGGTTTTGTTTTCTGGAAAAATGCCCCTTCTAATTTTGCATCTCTTTCCATTTATACTCTCTTCCAAAATTGCCAATTAGCCCGCAGTGCCCTAATCAAAAGTGATTCGGGGATGCTTTAATTAGTTGACTCAGGCAGAGTGTCCGAGTCAAACTCTCAGTGCTGTTTCGGAGCTGGGCGAATCACTTTTGATTCGGTAAACCCTTTATTTAATTCGGTCAAGCCTTGGTTAATCAGTCGAAATCCTTATCGAGTCAAGCTGATCCGAGCAGAGTACTTCTTCTTGGCCGAATCACTTTTGATTCAGTCAAGCAGTTATTTGATCCGGTCAAGCCTTGTCAAAATTCTCCTCGAGTCAGGTTGATCCGTGCAGCTGGAGAGGATGATTCGGCCAAGGTTGGCCGAATCAGTGGCCCATCTGGTCGAGTCAAAATATGGCTGGGAGAGTCATTTTTGTAGCTTGGTCCAATTTTGCTCATTTTTGCTCTCGATCGACCGGAATTCATTCAGACTTTCTTCGGGCCACTTCATATCGTGTAATACGCATTTTTAACCTGAAATGGACAAAGAAAGCATCAAACAACTTCATAAAATAGTGGAACAAACAAGAAGTAAAGGGAAAATGCGGACAAATATAAGGTCATTTGTCCGCTCATCAACTCTACCGAAGAATAAAAAAGACACAGTACATTTGTTCACTCAGTTTGGAAACTTACCTGCGTCTGGGAGGATGCTCCGATCCTCAAGATTTCACTATCACAGTTCGATGTACAAGGACTCACACCTGTACTTCTCACCTAGCTTATCACTAAAGCTCAGTCTAATCAGTCTGATCACACAGACTCTCTTCGTACAGCCTATATACTATCAGTAATAAATAGCTATAGTTCTACCTCTCAAACTCAGTCTATTTTATTATAGTGTATAGCTCACGGAATGCTTAAGCACACTCTTCACTAGAGTTGCTATAGTTCAGTCCACGACACTCCAAGCTCTCCTGCCAAGTAGTGGGACCCTCTAATTTCTTGAAACTCAGCCTCGGCTCCTCCTCAATCAATGACACGCTCTGCCAATAATGAGTAGCCTCAATCAGTGCTCTTTAGCCCGCGTCTCTGCTGCTAATCACCGAGCTCCTGACTGTTCTACCAACGAGCAGCGCTCTAGTTGAACTCGGAACCAGTCCAGAATCAAACTCTATAAGTTCTGATTCCTCTGCACAACACAAGCCTTTAACTCAGTGTATAAACCCTGCTACCGTGTGTTCTTCTCTTGCGCTCTGTGTTTTCTCTCTGTGATTATCTCTCGTACTGCTTCCCTCTGCCCCTCTTTTAGAGCTCTCGCACCCCTCCAAATCTTATTCATAGATTCTAGCAAGTTGTTGTCTCTCGTACTGCTTCCCTCTGCCACTCTTTTAGAGCTCTCACACCCCCCATATCAAAATCTTACTCCTAGATTCGAGCAAGTTGTTGAAGATTCCATTGCCAAATTTGAACCCCTTGGATATTTATCTTTTTGAGCACGTGCTGGTGACTGCTGAGCTCTTGATGACATCTGCATACCTCGATGATCTTTCCTGATGACAGCTGGATCACTTCGGAGCCACACCGTGCAACGCCGGAATTCTTTTCTAGCTTTGGATCAACAAAGAGTGCTAAAGCATGCTCTTTCTCTTCATACCTGTCTCTTGCCCATTCTTCAAATAGTGTCATAGCTTCAGATCTTCAGGGAATGCTGAGGCATACTCTGGATCTTTAGCCACCGATCTTCAGGGAGTAATTCAGCATTCTCTTGAGCAGTTTTGTCAAGGATGCCATATCCTTAACAAAAAATCTGTTCTAGTCTAACAATCCTGCTAAAGTAATGTCGACTTCAATGTTCTACCTACTCTTAACCGCTACGTTCTCGAATAGGTTGACGATTACTTGACTAACAATGCCAAATTTAGTCTACCACTAGGCTTCTCAAATAGGGAAATTCAATCCTAGTATCACGAAATAGATATCAATTCAATTTCACCGCTAGGCTATGCTAACTTGATAATCAGAGCATGCAATTCATACGAAGAATAGTAATTCAATAAATCGAATTATGAAACATAAGTATCTCAAACCGTACCTTGCAATACAAATCCCCAAACTGAGTTAAGGTTTAGCTACTATTTCAATCCATCTAAAAATATAAAAAAATACTGAGTTTAGAGAATACGAAAACTGTAGATCACTATTCACCGATCATTGTTCACCACCACACACTGTTCACCTCCGCGCACTGTTCAACAGCGCTAACTTTCGTCTCTCAATTCTCTCTGATTTTCCTCTAATTGTGTCTCTAATCTATGGTCTTTGTTTTCTTCCGGCAGGGGCGGCTAGCTAGGGTTTTCTTCAGAAAAAGCTCTCTTTTCATTTATACCTTCTGTTTTGGGCCGGGTTGACCCGTCCTTGCACGAATCAAAGTTGATTCGTGCAGCCCCTAAAAGTGATTTGGCCAGGGTTGGTTGAATCAAAGTGTCTTTAGGTTTCGAGCTGGGCGAATCACATTTGATTCGTGCTGGCTTGGGCGAATCACATTTGATTCGTGCTGGCTTGGGCGAATCACATTTGATTCGTGCTGGCTTGGGCGAATCACATTTGATTCGTGCTGGCTTGGGCGAATCACATTTGATTCATGCTAGCTTGGGCGAATCACATTTGATTCGTGCTAGCTTGGGCGAATCACATTTGACTTAGCGAATCACTTTTGGCTAGCGAATGACTTCTGCAGCGTTGATACACTCGCTCGATTTTGCCCTCGATCAAATGGAATTCACCTGAAACTTCTTCTCGCCAAGTCTTTGCTCCCTCTCATTCCCGGGTGATTGAATGAGGCCTAGAATCCTCTAAATATGCGATAAAGCTCAAAAGCCGTCTAGATACACCTGCGATGCGAAACACTTCAAAGAAGTATTCTATCACACGCAAAATGCAATTAGTCAATGAGAATAAGCAACTCGATGGATCGTTTAAATACGCTCCATCAGTGACAACTTGTTTGCAGTAGTAGCAACAACGTCTGTCCCGTCGATTTCCAGCTTCGTGCTGCACAGGTTGCTGAAGCATCTTCTTGCTTTTCCTTCTGGGCTTTTTCATCAGAACCTGTTTTTACTGTTTAGCTAGCGTTATCTTGCTTTGCACCTTTGGTCCAGTAATTTCTATATCGATGTTCTGACAAATGTGGTGACTCCAGTGCCATCCTCTCCTATGTAGCCTAGTCCTGTCCAACCCCCTCCATACTTTTGAAACGCTAGCAAACTATCCAATTTGTTCGCTTCTGTGTTGAGCATCTTTGCAATCTTTTTGTACAGGTGTACTTCTTCCATTACTTCATCGTATTTCTTTTGTTGTTGATCAGCCTTCTCTTCCATACTTGAGATAGCCCTCGAGAGTTCCTTTAAATCCTCGCAATCTTTTTACTCAGTCTAACCCCCTGGACTAGCTAGCAGTCTGACCACACAGACTCTCTTCGTGCTACCTACACACTTCCAATAAAGAAGAGCTAAAGACCTAACATTCAGACTTAGCCTACCCTATTATAATGTGCAGTACACGGAATGCTTCAGTACACTCTATATCAGAGTTGCTTTAACTTTTGTCGACAACTTATCTAGCACACACGGCCACACCATCAGACTCTCTTTCGAATTCTTCCAACTCAGATGTTGCTCCTCCTTAATCAATGACTGTCTGTCAATATTGGGTAGCCATAATTAGCGCTCGAACAACCTACAACACCTCTGGTTCGTAGCTATTTATTGAAGCTTATGTTTGATCCTTCAACGAGCCACGCTCAAGTTCAATTCTGTGCACCAAACCTCGATCGAACTCAGCTAGTTTTGATCAACTCTGCGCACAACACCACCTTCATTTATTGACTCTATTGCATGTGTGTGTCTCTGTGAATATCTCTCTTGATCGATGCTATGGCACTACTTTAGCCTTCCTTTTATATCTTTGTCGATCACCACGGACAGAAATCTCGTTGCCTTAGGATTCGAAGTGCGGCACATCATTATCTGAATCTCCTCCTAGATTCTTGCAAGGTTGTTGAAGAGTCCATTTCCTAAATTGAACTTTAGGATCCTGTTCTTTTAGAGACTTTTCCTCCGACCATGTGATGACATCTGCAGGCCACTTGATGAAGTTTCCAAAGCTTCTTGAATCCTTTGAGACAATGGCAGCACCTCTCTTGGCTTTCTCCGTGCATCTTCAAGCTTCTTTGCTATTTTGCTTTAGCTTCAAATCATCACGGATTGCTGTAGCAGAATCTTTCTTTTGCCTTTTGCCCAGCTTGCCTCAACTCTTGTGGTCCACAGAGTGTTGTGGTAGATCCTTGTGCTTGGTTGATGTATCTCCCTCATTCTTCAAATTATGCTTCAGCTTCATATCTTCAGGGATTGCTAAAGTAGACACTTGTGTAATTTCGTCAAGGGATGTCATACCTCAACAGAGAGTTTTGCCAAAAAATGCGAAGGAGGAGATTGTTAAATCTATGTGTCCCATGGATGTGTGCGACATGTTTTTGGCAAATGGAGTTTGTATCAGTCAAAGGCAACGGAGTCTAAAGCAGTCAAAAGTCTGTAATCTGTATCAGGGGTGTCAAAGAAGACCAACAAGGTTCACAAGACCAAGGAAGCTCAAGCTTGATTCAAATGGAGAGCCAGAGGTAGCTGACATAGAGCCGCGCGCAATCAGATTTTAGAAACAATCACTTAGTAGTGATTGTTTTGTTCGGTTTCCTAAAATGGCGTCAAGTAGATCTCGAGACGGCTAGGGTATGGATGAGTATCTAAATCTAAGATACCAGGATTATGTATCCCAAGATATCGGGATTCTATAAATTAGTTGGAGAAGTTATAGGAAGGGATGATTATGTACAATCTAAAGATAATCATTCATTGACTAAAAAGGAGCAAATCGGTTAGCTTAAGAAGCAAGCAACCAATCCATATAAATAGATGCATCCCGTGGTATCTACAATTATCCAGAATCCCATAATCATAAGCAACGATCAAACTCGTGGGGAACAACACATCAGGAGTGAGCTTAATCATCATTGGAGATTGGGTGGAAGTAGAGCTCACTTGAAGTTAACTATAGGTTGTTTCATTGCTGTAAGAAAAGTCTGTAAAAGCAACACTTGGTGAAGTGCTGGTGTTCTCGGGAGGAGAACTTACGATCTGTGGGAGATAGGTCAAGCAGCGATGGTGTTCTCGGAAGGAAACCTTACGATCTTTGGGAGATAGATCAAGGAGCACTAGTGTTCTCGGGAGGATAACTTACTATCTGTGGGAGATAGATCAGGAGCGCTAGTGTTCTCGAGATGAGAACTTTCGATCTGCGGGAGGCAGATCGAGGTGGACTAGAGAGGGATTTCTGTCTGAGGGAGTCAGACGCATTCACTATAGTGCAACAACATAGCGGTAAAAGAGGGAGTCTGATTACATAAGATCTATTGTGCTTGATCATTTAATAGTGAAGTGCTTTCCACTTGGGGTTCAGAGAAACCCCCCCCCCCCCCCTGAGTAGGCTCGTGGAGCTGAACAGGGTGATCATATCTTATGTCCTTTACATTTCATCATATCGTTTGTGCTGTTATTAACAACTATCAAATCACTATCCGTTTGAATATTGTGAAACAGCTAATATAGAATTGTGGAATAGGCAAAATGGGAAAGAGATACGAATTTCACAAAGAATCAAATTATCACCATTTCTCACTGATGTAAGTGCAACCACAATTTTCCAAAGTCCCCAAAGAAATTAAATTCCTTTTCAGACTAGGAACTAGTCTAACAGTTGTAAGTTTAATCATTTTCCCATTAAAAATTGTCAATATAATAGTTCCTATACTAATAACAATATCATGTGTGTTATTATACGCCATATGTACTTTCTTATTAGTAGTTTCAGATAGTTATCAAACTAAGCCCTATAAGGGCACATGTGAAACGAACTGTCAGTAGTTTCTTGAACATATCAACCAAAAACCCTGAACCCTATAAGACTATAACAGAAGAGATTAACATATGAAAGCTGAGAGGACATAACCTTTAATCCCGTGGTTCACCTACAAGAATGGAGGCTGCATCCACATTAAGCTTAGAGCTAGCTCGTCTTGCACCATGACCTTCAATAATCGGTTACAACCGAGCACATCGTAGTGTTCTCTGTTGAACCCTTGTGTTTTGATAATGACAAACACTAAGCTAACAATGATCAATAAGTGTGCAGGAGAAAACACTGAGTTGATGACTGAGTTCCGCCTAAAGGAAGGCAAGAGGGAACTCATGAAGGGACATAGTGCAGCAAAGACAGCATGATTCTGAAAACAAGGCAAGACACGAATCGGGAAAAAATCCATCATATATTCGTATATCCTTCAGGGATATTCGAATACATCTAATATATTGAAATCTTCGCAGCGTCTCTAATATGCTGATTTGTGTACAAGCAGTTGCTAAAGCACACTCTTGTACAGCAAGATAAAACAATGAACAATAATTTGATCACCCAGTTCGGCCAAGTGCCTACCTCTGGGAAAGATTGAAACTCAGTCTTTTAATCCACTAAGTTCAAGATCTATTGTATACACGGTTCGTCTCGACGCAACCTATGTTACTCAACCTTAGCTAGTACCTCGATCACAATCAGAAAAAGCTCTGACTTGCGTCTCAACCACCTACACTTGTATCAATTCAAAAAAGCTACTGACCGGGCTAACTCAGCCTATTCTAATTAACATAGAGACTCCGTAGGGTTGCTATAGCACCCGCTGTAACACAAAGCTGGTGTAGGAATTGTCAGAGTAGCTCCAAAGCCTTCAGATGAGCAGTGACAATTCTTCCACGAGCGCTTCACACTCTGGAATGCTCCCCCTCACTTAGTGACCTCCTGTCACTAGAGGGACCAGGCTGCCTACCAATTGCTCGAGTTCCTCCACTCGTCAATTCCTCTGCGGCCTGCCTTGATCAGCCAACAAGCAATCGCTGCTCTGAATTGACTTCCATGATTAAACACTGATCAGACTCTGCAAGTCTCGATCACACTCAGCTTCAATCGCCTCAGCTCTTCCCTCACGCTCTACTCTCGGTGACGATCGAAGCTCTGCTCGCACACAATCTCCCTCAGTTCATATTCTGTGTATGCTCTATGTATTTTCTCTCTCTACTTCGATCCTTGAACCTCTGCCCAGCTTCCTTTAAATAGGAACTACCAGTTCCATCAATATCAGTTTTAGGAAATTCCTCCAGGCAGCAATATCTCCTAATTTGTAGGAGATTAGTTTTGATTTGAAAAGCTTCAACAATCAAATCTTCACCCTGGGAACGGAATCTTCACTGGGATATTCTTTCTTAATATTTAGAAGCTCCTTGTTAAATTGTAAAGCTCTTTCTCCGAAGAGCCGAACTTCTGTTGTAGAATAGTTGCTACAGCTTCCTGAGACAGCTCCCGCTATAACGCAGCTTATGCACTGGGCTTGTTCACTGGTGCTGGTTTTGTCAAATGAATGTCATTCTGCATTATCAATCTCCCCCTTGGCATTTTCATAAAACCCCTTGGCCACGGATGAGTTCCATGAAAAGTGAAAATTTTAAAACTACAAACATATTTGTTCAAGACAGATTTTGGGGCCACACTTGACCTTAGGATTATCACAGCCACGCAGGGCTACACAAACTTTCAAAAGAGTTCATCAGAAGTGGCCTTTGTTTGCTCTCCCCCTTTTTGACACAAATGCTCACGGGTTTGCTTCTGCTGGGGCATGGTCTTCTTCCTCCGGATATTCAAGGTCCCTAATCAGACCTCTGATTTGGGTTCGTCTGGCATCCCTCCTCTTGGCTTCAGCATCCAGTTTGTTCAGTTCTGACTTCAGATGGCTCACTATCCTCTCTTTGAGGGCTGCTTGAATTGCCGGGGCTGTGGGACGAGCTTCCTCCAGGGATGGATCAGATGGAGCCACCAGCAGGGGATCTTGTTGAGCAATGTCCACAACATGCTTTCCTTTGAAGATTTTGTGGTCTACCACAAACACCTGCAGTTCTTCGAGCATCCCTTCAGTGATGGTTCTTAGCTCTGGATGCTGAGAGGTAATCAGCCCATATATGAGAGATGGTAGCACAATGGATTTTACTGCGGAGGGGTTCCCAACATGAGACACAATCTGAGGGAACATCACACTCCCCAAGCTTACTATGCTCTTCTTCCCAATGGCATGCAAAAGATTTGCAAAGGTTCTGCTGACCTTTCCCCTATGATAGCTTGGAATCCAGTTTCGGATGCCTAAGTTGTACAACAGTGCATTCTTGGAAGTGACCTCAGAGGCATTCAGATTGGGACCAGCCGACGTCTTGCACACCCCTCCTGTGAGTACTCTGGCAAGAAGTTCCCCATTTACACTAGTCGGCTCTTTAGCATCACTATCTATTCCTAGATAGTCATTTATCTTTTCCGGAGTAATAACCACCAGCTTGCCTGTCACCCAGCTTTTCCTATAATCTTTTCCATCTTCATCCTCAAACTTATCCTCCACTTTTGCTACAAATTATCTAACTAAAAGGATACTGAATCTTTGAGGAATAGTTAGGGAACTGAGAAGGTTTACCTCTGTTAAGAGCTAGAGGATTACTGCAGACTTGTAACTTTCAGGTACCAGTCTCTTTTCAGGAACTATGGTCTTTCTTCCGACAATTCCCCATGATTTCGAGGCAGCCTTGCTTCTGAACCACACCCTTCCTACTGTGACTGCATTGTCAGTGTTATTCTCTCAGATGGTTCCCCAATGACATCCCCTTCACTAGACTCCTCCTTTTCTTCACTGCTTGAATTAGGGATGATGACAGGAGCTTTTCCTTTGTCAGATGATGGAGGGAGAGGTGCCGTAGCAACTTCTTGTTCAGAGAGATCTGCCCCAGACTCCTCACCCTCTCCTTCTGCTCCAGGGGTCGTGACGGTGGTTCTGCAGGCCTCTTCAACCGTTTGAGCAGCTGCAGCAACCTCTGTAGCTTGTTCTCCCCTTGAGCCGTCGTCATGGACAACCTCTTCTATCACCACTGATGTGCTGGTCACAGGCTTCCTGACACGGACTAGTCTTCTCTTTTTCTTCGAGGGTTCCTCTTGGGGTGGTGGAGTATTTTGTGACACAGGGAGTGGCGCTGGCTTTCAGACCACCAAATCCAGTCTCTGAGCAGTCGCTTCACCTTGCGACTTAGCTTGCTTTTCTGCACTGCTTTGACGTGCTGCGGCTAGGTTCTTTTTAAGCCCTCGAGTTTGTACCATTGTTGGGGGATTTAGAGAAACCGGTGAGGACGGGGGAGGATTGATCTGTGAACTTTTGGGGAAGCTTCAATCGATTATGCCCTAGAAATTTGATTTACTCGCTATTTTTCTTCTTTTTCCAGATGCGCGTGCCCAACATGTGACCTTTTCTAACTTTAGCAACCAAATGATTTGAAAAAGCTTTTACAGCTCCTGATTGCTATAGCAGCGCGGGTCTGGATCACTTATTTACCGGTGCTACGCCCATAATCCGAAGGCTCTTTGTTAGGTCAGATGGTTGTTTCTTCACCCATACTTGGGTTGGTCTCCGTTTACACTTCTTCTGGCAATCATACCTCCTATCTTTCCATTTGTCACATTAAGGTCTCCATACCTGTGTTTCCCGTGACTCTCTTTTGATTGTTTTCTCCCAGTGGGTTGGTTCGTATTTGTTTCTAACCATTCTTTGTTTTTCTGACCAATGGAGATCACTCACTAGACACATTCTTCCGAAGACCACTTGATGATGTGACTTGGTCTTTGGTTTCTCTTTCCAGTTTTTAATCTTGATCACCTTTTGCGGTCTCTGGAACTCGTTCATCTTTGGCCATTGCCTCTGACTATGTCCTTCTTGACCGTAGTGGATGCATTGTCCTTTCTGGAGTTCTCTTTTTGCTACAGAAGGATGATACAGCAATTGCTGCAGCAACCTTTTGTTCAGATTTTTGGTTTTGTCTTCTTCTGCAAATTTTGGGCAAATCTCTCCTTCTGATTTCTCATTGTTAGATGCCTTCACAAAGATCGTTCTCCCAGTGCTCTCTTCAACGGTGTATCCGAGCCCCATTCTTCCTCCTTCAAATCTTTGTTAGGCAAGAATCTCAACAAGAATATTGTTCTGACCTTCAGAAGACTTTCTAGGTGTTTGTAGGATGCTGGAATCAGTGCTTTTACCCGTTGGATCTTCTTCCATTTGATGTGTGGCTGACTTACTGAGTGAGGACAGTTTGCGGAACAGCTCTTCACGCTCTTCTTCAAGTTTGTTCACTCTGTATGTCAATTTTCTATTTTCTAGGAGAGTTTCTTCACATTGTTGTAGGATATCCTCCATATTATCTATCATGAAATTCGTAGCACCTCTGAGTTGCAGATAGTGAACAAGCAGTTGCTACAGCACATTCTTGAACACCCAAATTTGATGCAGCAAGATAGAATAAGGAACAAAGGTTTGTTCACTCAGTTCGGCCAATCTGCCTACGTCTGGAAAGGGCTGAATTCCAACCCTTAATCCACTGGTTTCTTAGGTCCAGAGTACAACATGGTTCGACGCACGACACCTATGCTACCTGACCTAAACTAGTCACACAATCAGAACAAGCTCTAACTTGTGTATTGCACACCTACAGACTTGAAATAATTTAGAATAGCTACAACACTGATCCCATAGACTCAGCCTATTCTAATTAATCAATGCTATCTGCAGGTTGCTATAGCACTTGCTGTAGCACACAGCTGGTACCAAAACAGTCCGCGTCGCTCTAAGCGTTCTGCTGAGCCGATCGAACCTCTCCACAAGCGTTGCACACTCTGGAGCACTCCCCCTTGAAATTTCACAGTGCCTTTGAGTTGCAGATTGTGTACAAGCAGTTGCTATAGCAGACTCTTGTACACTCGGTTCTTGAGCAGCAAGATGAAACAATGAGCAACGATTTGTTCACCCAATTCGGCCAACTGCCTACGTCTGGGGAGGACTGTACTCCAGTCCTCAATCCACTAGTCTCAAAGGTCTCTCGTACAACACGGTTCGACTCAACGCAACCTATGCTACTCAACCTTAGCTAGTCAATCACACAATCAGAACAGGCTCTGACTTGTGTCTCACACACTTACACACTCGAATTAATTCAGAATAGCTACTCCTATGATCTCACAGACTCAACCTATTCTAATTAAATCATAGTCCCCGTAGGCTTGCTATAGCACCTGCTGTAGCACACAGCTGATACCTAAATTGTCCACGTCGCTCCAAGCCTCTACTAAGTCGATCGAACTCTTCCATGAGCGTTGCACACTCTGGAATGCTCCCCCTCACTCAATGGCCTCCTGTCACTAGCGAGACCTGGCCTTCTACATATTGTCCCAGTTCCTCCACTCGACAACTCTGCCGCCGCCTGTCTTGATCAACCAACAAGCACGTCCTGCTCTGAATTGGTTTACTCTAATCATGCTCTGATCAGACTTTGCAAGTTCTCGATCAACCTTTGCTCCAACCACTCAGCTATGTGCTCACGCTTTGCTCTCGGTGGTGATCCAGTCTCTCCGCTCTAGCAATCTGAATATATCTCTCGGTATATTGCTTTTCTCTTTGCTTGGATTCTGTCTCGGATGGAAACTTTGCTGCTTTGCCCAGCCTCCTTTAAATCGGAACTCCACGCTCCATCAATATCAAATTTAGGAAGCCTTCCAAAAAGCTCTCCTAGATTCTTGCAAGTTTGTTGAGATTTGATTTCTTAAAAACCAACTTTAGAAATCTTATCTTTACCTTGGGCTTGCTGAGTTGTTTGTTGCGGCTATAATTTCCTAAGTCCATTAGGAAACCTTCCAGAACTCCATGCTCCATCAATATCAAATTTAGAAAGATTCCTTAAAGATCTCAACAAGATCTTGTCTCGTAATTCGTAGGAGATTAGATTTGTTTAGAGAAACAAATCTTTCCACAATCAAAACTTCTCCTGGATATGGGAATCTACACTGGGATATTCTCTCTGAATATTTAGAAGCTCCTCCAAGATCTCAACAAGATCATATCTGGGCAGATTGTTCTTTGCGCCAATACTGCTGCTACAGCTCCTGCTGTAGCAACTGCTTGTTCACTCTGGGTAGATTTGCACAAGCTTCTGTCTTCACAAGGGAAGCTACATCATCTTGCTCTCTATCTTCACGATACTCTACCAACCTGTTGCGATGCTGGCAGCAACCCTCCGTACGTTCTTTGGGCTACTCCAAGTTAATCGGCATGCTATTGACTCTGGGAATTGCATTTAGAAACATTCCGTTTCTCTTCTCTTCAATTCTGGGCAGCTTGTACTACACACGGAAATCTGCTATTTAGGATGCTACAGCTCTTTGCTACACAGGTTGTTGTAGCAACGCCTTGTGCACTCTGCTTGATCATTCTTGAACGCTCTGCATCAGCTGCAGTCTTCACACGTTTGCTGTAACAGACTCTTGTGCACCTTGTAGGAGTTTATCAATGATGTCACATACCTTAACACCCCTTACTCAGTGACCACCTGTCACAAGTGAGTTTAGCGGACCAGTCACTTGACTGAGTTCATCCACTCGTCAATACCTCTGCGGCCTCCCTTGATCAACCAACAAGCAACCGCTGCTCTGATTTGGCTTCCTGATCAAGCTTTGATCAGACTCTGCAAGCCCTGATGACAATCTGCTTCAATCACCTCAGCTCTGCGCTCACGCTCTGCTCTCGGTGATGATCGAAAATCCTCTCGTACTTGAATTCTAGCCTCATCGTATTTTGTGTACGCTCTCGTGTTTGCTCTCTTGACTTCGATACCCTTGACGCTCTGAGCAGCCTTCTTTAAATAGGAACACCTAGTCCCACCATTTACAGTTTTAGCAATTTCCTCCAAACAACAATATCTCCTAATTTGTATGAGATTTGATTTGATTTGCAAATCTAATCTTCTACAAACAAGTC
This sequence comes from Umbilicus rupestris, assembly GCA_963678935.1. NCBI lineage: Eukaryota > Viridiplantae > Streptophyta > Magnoliopsida > Saxifragales > Crassulaceae > Umbilicus > Umbilicus rupestris. The sequence goes on along the minus strand of OY787618.1, from coordinate 5,267,475 downwards.
GTCTCTGCCATCTGGGAATCTCTACTGGAATATTCTCTCTGAGAATTTAGGAACTCCCTTGATGCTAATGGATGCACTGCCAAGCTCCTTCCGCGAAGATCCAAGCTGCTGTTTACGAACAGATGCTACAGCTTCCTGAACCAGCTGCTGCTATAGCAGCAGCTCGTTCAGCCGCTTGTTCACTTATGCTGGTTTTGTCAAAGACTGCCATACTACATCATCAATCTCCCCCTTGGCATTTTGACAAAACCCTTGGCCACAGAAGAAGTCTTCCACGAAAATAAATTTGACAACTTGTAAAGACTACCTATCATTAGTTCAAAAAGTGTTATGGTCATCAGCATGGCCAAGCAGGGCTTCAAAACAAAAGTTTATCAATGGAGATCAATCAGTGGGCTTTGACTTGCTCTCCCCCTTTTTGGCAGAAGTGGACAAGGGAGAAACACTTCAGAGCTCAGGAGGACATGACACAGAGACCCAACGAGGATCTCAGTGCTTCGAATCTGGCTGTATCCAGGGGTTTAGTGAAGATGTCTGCAAGCTGATTTTCTATACCAATATGCTGCAAAGCAATCGTTTTCTTCTCCACCAGATCACGAATGAGGTGGTGCCTGATATCAGTATGCTTGGTCCTCGAATGTTATACCGGGTTCTTGGAAATACTTGTAGCACTCAGATTATCACAGTATAAGACCATTTTATTTTGAGGCATCCCATACTTGGTGAGCATCTGCTTCATCCAAAGCAGCTGAGCACAGCAACTCCCGGCGGCAATGTATTCTGCCTCAGCTGTGGAGAGGAAAATACTATTCTACTTTCGTCTGAACCGATACAAGATTATTCCCTAAGAAGAAGCACCCTACAGAAGTGCTCTTTCGATCTTCAATACATCCAGCCCAATCTGCATCAATGTATCCTACCAGATTTGCATTTGTATCCTTCGAGTACCATAGACCATAATTCACTATTCCTGCTACATACCAAATGATCCTCTTTACTAGTTGGAAGTGGCTTTCCTTCGGGCTAGCTTGGAAACTAGCACACACTCCAACTGAGAAAGATATGTCTGGACGGCTAGCAGTTAGGTACAGAAGACTTCCAATCATACTTCGATAGGTGGACTGATTTACTTCAACCCTAGCTATGTCTTTGCCAACTTTGATGTGAGCTGCCGCAGGAGTGCGTTTGTGGCTGGCTTTATCAAGATGAAACTTCTTCACCAGATTCCTGCTATATTTGGTCTATGATATGAATATCCCTTCATCCTTTTGAGATACTTCTAGACCCAGAAAATAAGACAACTCACCCACCATGCTCATTTGAATTCTTGTTTCATCTGCTCCACAAGCTGCTTCACCAACCGCTGTGACCTGGAGCCAAACACAATGTCATCCACATAAATTTGAGCAATGACGAGATCTGACTTAGCTCTTTTTACGAAGAGAATTTTGTCGGTTCCTCCTTGTTCATAGCCATGTTTCTCCCGGTAGATGGTTAATTGCTCATACCAGGCTCTTGGTGCTTGCTTAAGCCCGTACAGTGCTTTCTTCAGCTTGTAAACATGATGGGGATAATGAGGGTCTTCAAATCCCTTTGGCTGAGCCACGTATACTACTTCTGACAGATCCCCATTCAAGAAGGCACTCTTGACATCCATTTGGTAGAGTCTGAAGCCAAGATGACACGATAAGGCCGGGAGAAGTCTGGTGGCTTCCAATCGAGCAACAGGTGCGAATGTTTCTTCAAAATCCACTCCCTTAATCTGAGTGTACCCTTGTGCAATGAGTCTGGCCTTATTCCATGTAATATTTCATTTTTCATCTGACTTATTTTTGAAGATCCACTTGGTCCGTATGATGTTTGTCCCTTCAGGTCTGGGCACAAGGTCCACACATCATGTCTTTCGAACTCAGCCAACTCTTCCTGCATGGCCAGCAGCCAATATTCATCACTCATTGCTTCTTTGATGTTCCTTGGGTCTGTAAGGGATATGAAGCAAGAATTGTAGATCGAGCCGCAGGAGCTGAAGAGAGACGAGCTTCTGGTTCTTCTCCCTTCCGTAGGATTTCCAATTACATTGTCCAGTGGATAATTTCTCTGTATCTTCTTAGGAGGTTGTCTCGATGATGGGAGAGGTTCTCTGTCATCTTGCCCAGTGACTAAGTTGTCTGTTTGTTGATCAGTACTTTCTGCTTCAGTATCTACTGTAGCATCTTCTGGTTCCACTTATTGTTTACTTCTGTCATGATTACTTATGCCTCTTTCTGAGTCAGAGTCTTCATCTTTTGGACTTGTGGGGATTTCTTCTTCCGTGTCATTAATGACAACGTTGATCGATTCCATCTTGTTCCAGTTCTTTCATTGTAAACATGATAGGCACAGCTGTTGACTGAATAACCTAAGAATATTCCACGGTCACTCTTGGGATCGAGCTTTCTTCGGTATCCCCGATCTCTCAAAATGTAGCAGTCGCTTCCAAATATGTGAAAGTATTTTATTGTAGGCTTCTTCTGATTCCAGAGCTCATAGCATGTTTGCTTGGTCCCTTTTCGAATGGTGACTTGGTTGATGATGTAGCAAGCAGTATTCATTGCTTAAGCCCAAAAACGCAGAGGAATTTTCTTGGCATGAATCATAACCCGCGCCATTTCTTGGATGATTCGATACTTATGCTCTACAACACCATTTTGCTGAGGGGTGATCGGTGAGGAGTATTGATGGGTAATCCCCCGGTCATTGTAGAATTTGTCAACAAATTCATTCTCAAACTCTCTTCCATGATCACTCCTTATAGCTGAGGTTCTGAGATTCTTCTGTTGCTCAAGAAGAGAGATCAGGGTTGCTATAGCTCCCCTTGTGTCTGATTTTTCCCTGATAAAATCAACCCAGGTAAATCTTGTATAATCATCCACGCACACAAAAGCATACCTCTTCCTTCCAAGACTCTCTACCTCCATTGGTCCCATTAGGTCCACGTGTAGCAGCTGCAGAGGTTTGACAGAGTTGATGGTGGTCGTTTTGGGGTGAGAAGCTTTTTTCTACTTTCCTATCTGGCACTCTCCACAAATAGTGCTGACTTCACCTTTGATTTCTGGAATGCCCCTGACCAACCCTTCTGCTGCAATCTTTTTCAGGGTTCTTAGGTTGATTTGACCCATCCTCCTGTGCCACAGATTCATTTCTTCTGTCTGGTCATCAAGCATGCTGATAAGGAGTGGGCTTCACCAACTTTGAGAAGATAGCAGTTGTTCTTTGACCTGGAACCATGCAGTATACACTCTCCCATTGTTGTAGACTTGACAGGAATTTTGAGTGAATTTTACCTGGTGAGTCCCGTCACAGAGCTGGCTGATGCTTATGACGTTTGCCTTTAATCCTTCCTCTAGCATGACATTTTCTAGAGGAGGCAGTCCTGTGACAGCCAGGGTCCCTTGCCCAGAATTCTACCTTTCAGCCCATTTCCGAACTTAACATGTTGCTCTGAACATGGTTTAACATTCTTGAGGAAGGTTCTCTCTCCAGTCATGTGCCCTGAGCAACCACTGTCAAAGTACTAGCTTTCTTTATGAGTTGCTCTAGCTGTGCTAACCAAGGCAATGTGTATCATCTTGGATCTTCTCTGCTGACACTAGATCTTAGAGAGGTGAAAGGACAGTTTCTCTTAATGTGTCCACTATGACCACATTTGTAACACCTTTGATGTCTGCGAAAGGTCTCTCTTCCAGTAGTGTGGAGATAATGCAGGGATTGCTGTAGAAGATCCTTGTTCACATTTTTGTACCTCTTTCTTACCACTTTTCGAGTGGATCTGGACCTGGCCATGTGACATTCATCTCCACTGAGATCAGTATCCTCTTCACTCCTGTTTGCTGACATGGAGTTGTTGTTTCTGATCTGAGTTTGACAGTGGTTTGCTGGTACAATTAGCCTTTCGATGACCATATCCCTCACAATTCCAGCACTGGATGCCTTTCCTTCTTTCTTCCTTTTCTTTTACCTCTTGGGCTGGTTTTTTGGCTCTTCTCTGATTTCCTCCACCTCCACCTCTTCTCTGGTTTTTTCAAGAACTTCCCCAGATTTTTTACCAGTAAACTTAGTTGATGTATCAGCTGGAACGCTTGTGCACTCTGCTTGATCATTCTGGAACGCTCTGCATCAGCTGCTGTCTTCACACGTTTGCTGTAGCAGACTCTTGTGCATCTTATAGGAGTTTGTCAATGATGCCACATACCTTAACACCCCTCACTCAGTGACCACCTGTCACAAGTGAGTTTAGCCTACCAGTCACTTGACCGAGTTCGTCCACTCGTCAATACCTCCGCGGCCTCCCTTGATCAACCAACAAGCAACCGCTGCTCTGAACTGGCTTCCTGATCAAGCTGTGATCAGACACTGCAAGCCCTAATCACACTCTGCTTCAATCACCTCAGCTCTGCGTTCATGCTCTGCTCTCGGTGATGATCAAAGATCCTCTCGTACTTGACTTCTAGCCTCACCGTATTTAGTGTACGCTCTCGTGTTTGCTCTCTTGACTTCGATATCCTTGACGCTCTAAGTAGCCTTCTTTAAATAAGGACACCCAGTCCCACCATTCATTGTTTTAGCAATTTCCTCCAAACAACAATATCTCCTAATGCAAATCTAATCTTCTACAAACAAATCTTCTCCGCCATCTGGGAATCTCCACTGGAATATTCTCTCTGAGAATTTAGGAACTCCCTTGATGCTAATGGATGCACTACCAAGCTCCTTCCGCGAAGATCCGAGCTGCTGTTTACGAACAGATGCTACAGCTTCCTGAACTAGCTCCTGCTATAGCAGCAGCTCGTTCAGTCGCTTGTTCACTTGTGCTGGTTTTGTCAAAGACTACCATACTGTATCATCATATCAGGTTGTCGGTTGAATCATCCTCGTCTTCACTTTCTGACTCCTCAATCCCATAGTTGAATTCTTTCTGTATTAACTCTTTCAAGTCATCATCGGATACACTAGTTAATACAATAAAGTTTTCTTCTTCACTTTCCTCAGAGTCACTCCACTTAGCTGTTAGAGATTTGTTATCCTTTTTCTCAGAGCTTTTGAGGGGTTTGCTAGGGCAATCAGCCTCACGGTCTCCATACTCTTCACAGTTCCAGCACTGAATGCCCTTTCTCTTTTCTTTCTTCTCATCTTCATCCTGAGCAGGTTCCTTTCCTTGTCTCTGATTTCCTCCACCCCTTCTGGATTGCCTTCGAGAGGATGAGCCTTGCTCAGATTTTGTTTCCATGTTCTTCAAGAGTTTCCCAAGGTTCTTCACTAGCTGACTAAGTTGATCATCAGATGCAGAATTCTTTTCTTCTGTTCCTGCTTTTAGTCCTACACTCTTGCCTTTGGGAGAGGGCTCTTCTTTGACCAGCTTCATTTCAAACTGTTTGAGGGATCCAATCAACTCCTCTAGTTTCATATGTCTGACATTCTAAGCTTCTTCGATGGCTGTCACTTTCATGTCAAATCTGGTGGGCAGAGATCTAAGTACTTTCCTTATCAGTTTTTCCTCCGGAGAGGGTTCTCCAAGAGCATGAGCCTCATTTGACAAATCGCACAACCTGGCATTGATCTCAGTGAAGGAGTCTTCTTCTTGCATCTTTAGACTCTCAAACTGAGAAGCAATGATCTATAACCTGGACATATTTACTTTGTCAGTTCCTTCATGGGCTACTTGCAAGATTTCCCAGGCTTGTTTTGCAATGTCGCAGTTGGAGATCAACATGAAATTGTTAGCATCTACTGCAGTAAAAATAGCATTCAGTGACTTTGAATTACCATTTGCTGCAGCTTTCTCTTCAGAAGTCCATTGTTCTTCAGGTTTCACTCGAGTAACTCCCTTTTCATCCATGGTTGTGGGAGGTGACCATTCAGCCACAACCGCTTTCCAGGTTCTTTCATCAATAGCTTTGAGAAATGCCTTCATTCTCGCCTTCCAATAGCGATGATGGGCGGCTTGTACTCTGACCTTCCTTCATTGTTTCTTGCTTTCTTCTGCAGACGCTCAGGATCTTTACTCTGTATGTTGAGTTCCCGCTCTGATACCAATTGAAATCTACGCAGCGTCTCTGATATGCAGATTTGTGTACAAGCCGTTGCTAAAGCACACTCTTGTACAGGCAGATCTTGTGCAGCAAGATAAAACAATGAACAATAATTTGATCATCCAGTTCGGCCAAGTGCCTACCTCTGGGAAAGACTGATATTTTAATCCACTATGCTTTAGATCTGTAGTATACACGATTCGTCTCCACGCAACCTATACTACTCAACCTTAGCTAGTACCTCGATAACAATCAGAACAAGCGCTGCCTTATGTCTCAACCACCTACACTTGTATCAATTCAGAATAGCTACTAACCGGACTAACTCAGCTATTTTAATTAACACAGAGACTCCGTAGGGTTGCTATAGCACCCGCTGTAGCACACAGCTAGTGCAGGAATTATCAGAGTAGTTCCAAAGCCTTCAGCCGAGCAGTGACAATTCTTCCACGAGCGCTGCACACTCTGGAATGTTCCCCATCACTTAGTGACCTCCTGTCATTAGAGAGTCCAGGCTGCCTGCCAATTGCTCCAGTTCCTCCACTCGTCAATTCCTCTACGGCCTGCCTTGATCAGCTAACAAGCAATCGCTGCTCTGAATTGGCTTCCCTGATCAAGCACTGATTAGACTCTGCAAGTCTCGATCACACTCATCTTCAATCGCCTCAGCTCTGCCCTCACGCTCTACTCTAGGTGATGATCGAAGCTCTGCTGCACACAATCTCCCTCAGTTGATATTCTGTGTATGCTCTATGTGTTTGCTCTCTCTACTTCGATCCTTGAACCTCTGCCCAGCTTCCTTTAAATAGGAACTACAAGTTCCATCAATATCAGTTTTAGGAAATTCCTGCAGGAAGCAATATCTCTTAAATTGTAGGCGATTAGATTTGATTTGAAAATCAAATCTTCCACAATCAAATTTTCACCTTGGGATCCGAATCTTCACTGGGATATTCTTTCTGAATATTTAGAAGCTCCTTGTTGAATTGTCAAGCGCTTTCTCCGAAGAGCCGAACTTCTGTAGCAGAATAGTTGCTACAGCTTTCTGAGACAGCTCCCGCTATAGCAGCAGCTTGTTCACTGGGCTTGTTCACGAGTGCTGGTTTTGTCAAATGAATGCCATCCTGCATTATCATATATTATGAGATGTATATTAGATCTATTATATTATCTCTTCTTTAAATAAGGAAAACAAATCTAGTTTGATTCGTTATTTAATTAAGGGATATCTGATAGAGATTCAGATTGAGGCAGATTTGGCAATCTGAATACTGGAGTGCAAATCATGTGCATCAATCCAAGATAATCGAGAGATTACGCGCAGATCTTTTAAGCAACAGAGCCTGTGGTTGCGGAAGTGGAATTTTGAGGCATAGGTGAATTGTGTGTGAACTCGGAAGTGAAGCGCGTGATCTTGAAAGCTTTTGAACGGTCGAGTTCGTAGACAAAGAAGGATAGTCCGAAATCAAGATTGAGTCAAGGAGAGACAAAAGAACAGCATATGCATTGGAGGCGATAAGGTGTTCATTTTGTACTTGACAAGAGATCTAAATAAAGCGACGATCCATCTTTCACAAATCCTTCCAGCAAACACTGGAAAGTAGTGGTTTTACTCATTGCTTGTTTGGCATTGAGGTTTTCACTATAAATCGTGAGTATTGGCATTTCATATTAACTTTCCTAATTCCGCTGTTGTTACTAAGTTACCCACTACATTATCTCTTGGGTAACTCAAACTTAACTTGTACAGCAATACCTCTCGGGTAACCCAAAACTGAGTTACTAAAGAGGGAACACTAGCTAACGATCCAACAATTGGTATCAGAGCTACACGTTCTAGATTTTGAAGTTAGTTTTGCAGGAAGATGGCCTCAAGCAATTCAATCAGTGATTCCTTCTGGAAACCTCTCTTTATGAACCCCGGAGAATACTATTGGTGGACCTAGCAGATTGAAGCACACATTTGGTCACTTGACGGATAGTTATGGAGAGTAATTGAGCAAGGGCCGTTACCCATCAAAGGCACTACAGTTCCAACTAAGGACAAGAAGAAAGAAGACTAAAAAGATGAGGACTACAATTTTCACAAGGCCTTGGAAAAGAACAATCGCGCAAAGAAAGTACTCTATGCAGCTCTCTCTCCTGGAGATCTCAAGAAAGTTATGAAATACAAGACAGCCAAGGAAATATGGGATAGACTGTGCGGATTATACCGAGGAAACGTGGATATCAAGAGAAATAGAATTTTGGCCGCATCTAAGGACTATGAGAACGCCCTGCAAGGGAAGGCAGAATCTCTTGAAGATTTCCACACCCGCTTTCAAACGTACGTAGGGCAGATGGAGTTTTTGGGCGAGGAAATACCTGAATGGAAAGTTACACACCAATTCCTACAAGCACTAAACCCCTTGGTGGGATGGAGTTACCCTAGCCTTACAGGCATAAAGCAACATAAAGAGAATTACCCTCGAGGAGCTGGTGGCCAAACTGCAGAGTCAAGCGGGAATCATAGAAAGAAAGATCGCTAGACGTGAACCGGACAGCTCGAAGTCCATTGCACTAAAGATAGAAAGAGCATTTGACATAGCCCAAAATGACCAATCGGACAACGATGGTGAGGACGAAGAAACTGCCCTGATGACCAGAGCGTTCAGAATGGCTTCCCTCAGAGGGAACAGAGGTGCTCCCAAGCTCAAACTTGATCAAATGCTTGGAAAACTGGACATCAAGGACTTAGTGTGCAACCACTACCAAAGGACATCGCTCCTCTGACTGCAACGTTAAGAAGAGAAAGCAATGCTGACCTCATGGGCTAAGTCCGATCCAGACAGCGATGAAGAGACACTGGAGAGAGAAGGTTGCTTGATGGCAGGCTCAAGCATCTTCGAGGTAAACCCTTTTGATGAATTCGATGATCTTGAATACTCTGACTCTGATTATGTAGATGTAATAAGGGGACTGCTAAAAGCAAATGATAAGCTGAAAAATACCATCGCAAATAAGGATGGGAAGATAGCTGAGGAAAAACAGAAGGTACAAGAATTGTCTGAAAATGCGAAGAAATGGGAAAAAGAAAGAACTTCACACAAACAAAAGTGCGCCACCTGTGAGAACAATGTCAGTTAGATGCTAACGCTTCAGGAAAGAGTGAATCAACTTGAAACCTATAACGAAGAGCTGCTTCAATCCCTACAAAGAAGCAGGACCTTTGAATGCAAGAAATGGCGAACATGTGATAAGAGAGAAGCTGATCAAGGAGCTGGCAGCTCTTAAGCTAGAGGAAGAAAGCAGGATCTTTGACAAAAAATTCATCAGATCAGGATTAGAATACTCAGAAGAAGAAGCCGCACTAAATTCTGCAACTGCCACACCTGGAGAGGAACTCTGCATTAATACAGGTCGAAACTCTCATGCAATAGCAAAGGATCAGAGAATGAGGTATCCCACCGAACAGTGTGCCCTTCAACGCAAAGAAAGCATACCATTTTTGGAAGAAACAGAGCATGAGTCAGGACCCTCCTAAAGTCAATCTAATGGCACAAAAAATGCACAAATCAGTACCACTATGTATGAGCAAGTACGTAGGTCTAAAATGCCATCGTGTGTGCGGGCACTTTGGAATAGAGAGACATTATAAGAGAGAGTGTTCCAAGTGGAAGGAGGCCGAGATGAAGGTTCAACGAACTTATGGTAAAATGATTCAAATAATGCCAGAACTCCCCCGGAGGGAACACAGAGAAGGACAAAATGTGTTCCCTTACAAAGAACCCAGCATAAGCACACAACCTCGACACCAATCAAATTCAGGGATATGGAAACCTCAAAATACTCCAAAAATAAAAACCGACTTGTATGATACTCGTTATATTCGTACTATTCCTTCTAAATCCAACAAACCCGAGTTTATCTGGGTACGAAAGAACTGACGTTTCCTTTGCAGGTAAGAGCGAGACCTAACGTTTCCCTTGCAGGATAGTGCATGCTCAAGGCATATGACAGGAAACCAGGCTTGGTTTATCACTCTTCAGGAGGTTTCAGGAGGACACATATTTTCTGGGAACAAGGGAAAAGGAAAGGTAATTGGTTCGGGGAAGGTTACCATTTCAGATAAGATTCATATTGACAATGTAAGCTTAGTTGAGAACCTTCATTATAACCTGTTGAGTGCATCTCAATTATGCCTGGAAGGAAAAAACCAGGTTATCTTTAATTCTGACAGATGCTCCTCGAGTTGTCTAAGCACAGGAAAGATAATTCTGAGAGGAGTTCGGCGAAATGAACTCTACGTAGTTGAGCCGCACTTCATACCTGACGAGGGAGGTCCGTCTGTCAACCATCCAAGACGACACCCTACTGTGGCACAGGAGATTCGGACATGTCTGCTTAAAACTGCTATCCAAACTATACAGAAACAGCCTGGTGGACGGTCTAACCAAAGTAGGGAGTGAGACAAACAAGGTTTGTGACGCCTGTGTAAGAGGAAAGCAAACAAGAGTATCCTTCAAATCCAACCATAGAGTAAGCACAACAGCTCCTCTCGAGAAGATCCACATGGATCTCTGCGGCCCCATATATATTCTGAACAGAGGAGGTAATAGGTACATTTTGGTCATTGTTGATGATTTCTCTAGATTCACATGGACATTATTTCTACCATCTAAAGATGAGACCTTCTCTGAATTTGTGGTTTGGCTAAAACGAATTGAAAACAAGTTACAATGACTTGTTATATCGGTTAGAACTGACAATGGAACCGAGTTTCGAAACTCGAGATTCATCTCCCTTTGCAGAAACAAGGGCATAAGTGACAACTTTTCCGCCCCTTATCCCCTTAGCAGAACGGAGTAGTGGAAAGACAAAACAGAACACTAGAAGGCTGCGGAAGGTAGAAGAGAGCGTACATGTATCCTTCGATGAGAATGTTACAGCGCACGATATCATAAAGGAACTGAACCCTGAGTTTTTTCTAGAGGAAGACGAGCTTCAACTGGCTCGGAGAGCCGCTCACAGCAACTGCTCTCCTGAAGAAACACACGAGGGAGCACTGGATGTTAACCCTGCGGAGGAAGCCACCAACCCCTCTTCACAAGAGGAAGAGGCTGGAGATATACAATTTGGGGGAGAACAACCTGATCCTCCTCACGAGGAAGGACCATCAGAGATTAACCAACAATCTTCAAACCCGGAACTGAGGGTCACCAGAATCGGAAGAAGTGTTCACCAACCCACTCGACTAACGGACTACAAATGTTACTCTTCACATGAGCAGGTACACCGTACTCTGTATGAAAATTCCCTAATAAGTAAAAGTGCTTCCTTTGTGTCTCTTACAGAGCCTAAGACCGTGAAGGAAGCACTAAAGGACCCCTACTGGGTGATTGCCATGCAAGATGAGTTGCATCAGTTTGAACGAATTAAGGTATGGAGACTGGTTCCAAGACCCGAGGATTGCAAAATAATTGGAACAAAGTGGGTCTTTCGAAACAAAATGGATGATAAAGGTGTGGTAGTGAGAAACAAAGCCCGACTCGTGGTGAAAGGGTACAATCAGCAAGAAGGAATAGATTATGACGAAATATTTGCCTAGTAGCAAGACTTGAAGCTATAAGGTTGTTGATTGCCTACTCAACCTATCATGGCTCCACCCTATAACAGATGGATGTCAAGACAACATTCCTCAATGGGGGATTTAAGGAGAACGTATACGTGAGTCGAACCCTTGGATTTGAGAACACTGATTATCCCAATCACGTATATATACTAGACAAAGCAATTTATGGCCTTAAGCAAGCACCTCGCGCATGGTACAAAAACTCTCAAAATTCCTCCTATCTTATGGATATAACCGAGGAGAAGTGGACAAGACACTGTTCCTTCTGAAGGAGGGCAAGGACACCCTGCTGGTTTAGGTATACGTTGACGATATTATTTTTGGCTCACTTAACGAGAACCTTGTCAAGGAATTCATCAAGCTGATGGAAAGCGAGTTTGAGATGAGTATGGTGGGAGAACTCAAATTCTTCCTGGGACTGCAAATGGTGCAAGGAAAAGATGGGACTCGGGTACATCAGCAGAAATACCTGAGAGAGCTGCTCAGAAAGTATAAGATGGAAGAAGCAAAGGCCTATCCTACACCCATGTCTCCGAATGACTCTCTAGGAAAGGACAGAAGCTCACCGGCCGCAGATCCTTCGCTCTATAAAGGAATGATCGGATCATTACTTTATCTTATAACAAGTAGACCTAACATTCTTTTTAGCATCTGTCTTTGTGCCAGGTTTCAGAGTGACCCAAGGGAGACACACGTCCGGGCAGTAAAGAGAATATTGAGATACCTTAGAGGGGCAAACAATCTGTGTCCGTGGTATCCCCGAGGAGGTGACCTGAGATTCATAGGGTATACGGACGCTGACTATGTCGGATGCAGACTGGATCGGAAATCCACATTAGGAATGGCACAATTTCTAGGGCCGAGTCTAATAACTTGGGGCTCGAAGAAACAAAACTCAGTTGCCCTCTCCCCTGCAGAGGCGGAGTACATCGCGAGCGTTGCGTGCTGTGCTCAACTCCTATGGGTAATGCAATAGCAAAGTGACTTTGGTGTTAAAATTGATCATTCTGTTATTTTATGCGATAACACTTAGTGCCATTAGCATATCTAAGGACCCAGTTCAATTTTTACACACTAAACATATTGAAATTTGTTATCATTTTTTGCATGACTGTGCGGAGAAAGGGTTGATTAAGATGGAATACTGCCCCACTAGTGATCAAGTTGCAGATATTCTTACAAAAGCATTGCACCGCGAACCCTTCGAAAAATAGCGCATGGAACTAGGTATAATCTCCCTTAACTAGGTATGCATCCACTATTAAACTCTCTCCGATGATTGGCTAGACTCGAGCATGACTATACATAACATTGCCCTAAGCACAACACGTACTTTGCTTTTCTCGCTAACAAGGCTCCCTGCTGTGAATAACTCTTTATAGATGAGGTATTAGATAGTAGTTAGGGTATACTTGAAATGCACTGCAAGCGTTTTTTTTTCAGGCCATATGAAAGGGCTCCACTAATTTGCACCCACATCATGAAAGCCCAAGAGTCCTTCAAAGCCAACCCAAGCCGGCTTATGCTAGGAGCTCCTACCAGCCCTTGCCCTATTATGGAGTTCCCTACCATAAGGTACGTCAGTAATGTTTCATATTTTATCATTTGTTTCTGTGTGACACTTATTGAACCACTCGGGTTACCCACCGTGTCACACCAACACCTTGACGAACCATGAGACTTGGTCCGACTATGAAAGGGCTGGTAATATGAATGGAAACCTTACTCACTCCAGGCATCCTTCCACTCCCTCTTAGCAGATAATCGCATTGAGCCAAACTTGCTCACCTGTCATAATTACTGAAACTACTTTGACAAGTGGACAGATTTGAAGGATTTGGGAAGAAAAAATATTGGGGTGAACAGATTCTTTGGATTTGACACGCAAAAATATTGAAGTTGAAAGATTCTTGGGATTTGATACGGCAATTATGTTAAGCTTCCAAAATTGGAAAAAGGAAGCTATTATTTAAAAAGATCGAGAGAAAGACACTGCCCCATCACCTCAGCATCTCTCTTCGCCCTCAAAACGAAACCCTAATCCCAAACTATGGTCTCCTCGTCCAACTTGTCTGCACCTGCAATCGCCTCCCTCATTGAGAAACTCAAAGCTCAAGGTTGGTCTGATGAGGAAATCTACTCAGCTACCGCAACCCAAGCACAATCTGAGTCGCACACGTCCCGAGGAGAAGAGGACTGCGAGATTGTTGGAGCCAAACAAGGCCTTCCCTCAGCCTCATCTCGCCAAAGGGCCCGTTGGGCTGCCGCCCCAACAGCCTCCCAGAAAAGGAAAGCGCACCCAGCATCAAACGCCTCTGGCTCTCGAAAGAGTTCTAATTTAAGTAAAGCAAAAAGCACGGAATCAGCGGACGAAAAAGATGATGCTACGGTGGTTCCTGAGGATGCAGGAATTGAAGCCATAGACATGTCCGGAAGAGCCCTAATCCTAGCACTGGCTCTGGATTTTGAGTTTTTGGTGGATCACCAACTGATCGAGGTGGCTGAGGCCTTCAACACTCAAGGGTAGACCGCCCTCTTTCAGAACCGCCCCTCCGTGAATGAGGCACTGGTTAGGGAGTTCTATGGGTCTTTCCAGCTTGATGCCAGGGCCGGCGTCCTGATTGGATTCTTCTCCGTGCACGAGGAGCTGCAAGTTTTCACCAGCAAGCAGCTGGGGAGTTGGATCGGTATCCCCATGACGGATATGATGAGTATGCTAAGGGTAGATGGCCGGGAACATTAAGGAAGCACCACAATTCATTACAGCACGGATAAGTGAGGATCCAGATGCGTCAATCAGCAGTAGTGACACTGCAACTATGGGGGTGGTACACCGGACTCTACACAGGGTTGTCTGCAGCAGTGTCATTCCCAGACAGGGAAAGCACAATGTCATCCAGATTCTCGACTACCTGCTCCTGGGTCAGCTATTTCAAAGGAATCCGATCAATCTACCCAAAATCATGATGATGCATATGGTGCACATTCGGACAATCGGACGACACAGTCTCCCTTGCCCAGGGGTCGTGAAGACAATCTTAGAGAAATGTCATATTTACAGTCCAGCAAACGAGGTTATAGCCTGGGAAACCTTCCAAGATGAAAACTTCAGCGCCATGGGATGGACCTTTGAGGCAGACACCGGTTGGAGCAAGGAAGGTGGCAAACCCGCAGTCGAGAAACTCCCTCGGACTCCCTCTGTCAAACGCTCCAGTAAAAGCGCTCCAAGTCAAGCTCAAAAAGAATTAGGTGATCAATCCCCTCTCCTGGCAGCCACAGTGATACTGGAAGAGCTACTCACATCCATAGCAACAAACATTGCCTCTCTAGAAGCTCGGGTTGGAAAAATAGAGGCGAGCCAGGAGAAATTTAAGGAATCAATTGATAGGATTTCAGGGAATCATCTGGAAGACAAGGAGCGTATCATGGAACTAACCGCTCAGCTCAAGTATGTGGGAACTACACTGATGGAGCATCTTAAGGAGCTCTTTCATGTTTGCTGCCTCTAATAGACGGGTCAATCTCATGGTTCAGCCCACTCCTTGGTTTCCCAGCACATCATTCCCTTCTCTTCATAAACTTTTATTGTTCCTTGCATTGCATTTCATTTTACCCTTGCTGATTGTGTCTTTTTGCCCCTACTATCTAGAACTATTGCGTTTGGAACCTTGTCTTTGCTGAAATGTGAAGTATTTTTTTTGTGCTTTTGTTGATATTCTAATGCCTAATGTCCTTTTCTATGGTGCAGAACGGGGGAAGAACTATAAGGGAGGAATGCATAACTTGAGGAGGAAGTCATTACTTATATTCTGGTTGATGTTTCTCTTAGGGGGAACGATGCTTAGCTTAGGGGGTAGTACCTAGCTTTGATCTACCCATACATATGTTTTCTGCCCTTATCGAAGGAGTGTTTGTCATCATCAAAAAGGGGGAATATTGTTGAACCCTTGTGTTTTGATAATGACTAACACTTAGCTAACAATGATCAATAAGTGTGCAGGAGAAAACACTGAGTGGACGACTGATTCTGCCTAGGGGAAGGCAAGAGGGAACTCATGAAGGGACATGGTACATCAAAGACAGCATGACCCTGAAAACAAGGCGAGACACGAATTGGAAAGAATCCAGCATATATTTGGATATCCTTCAGGGATATCCGAATACATCTAATATATATTATGGGATCTATATTAGATCTCTTAGATTATCTCTTCTTTAAATAAGGAAAGCAAATCTAGTTTGATTCTTTATTTAATTAAGGATATCTGTTTGAGATTTGGATTTAGGCAAATTTGGCAACCCGAATACTGGCGTGCAAATCAAGTGCATCAATCCAAGATATTCGAGAGATTACGCGCAGCTCTTTTAAGCAACTGAACCTGTGGTTGCGGAAGTGCAATTTTTGATGCATGGGTGAATTGTGTGTGAACTTGGAAGTGAAGCGCATGATCTGGGAAGTTTTTGAACGGTCGAGTTCGAAGGCAAAGAAGGATAGTCCAAAAGCAAGATTGAGTCAAGGAGAGAAAAAAGAACAGCATATGCGTTGGAGGCGATAAGATGTTCATTTTGTACTTGACAAGAGTTCAAAATAAAGCGACGATCCATCTTTCACAAATCCCTCCAGCAAACACTGGAAGGTAGTGGTTTTACTCATTGCTTGTTTGACATTGAGGTTTCCACTATAAATCGTGAGTATTCGCATTTCATATTAACTTTCCTAATTCCGCTGTTGTTACTAAGTTACCCACTGCATTACCTCTTGGGTAACTCAAACTGAACTTTTACTGCAATACCTCTAGCTAACGATC
The DNA here is from genome assembly GCA_963678935.1 of Umbilicus rupestris. Lineage (NCBI taxonomy): Eukaryota > Viridiplantae > Streptophyta > Magnoliopsida > Saxifragales > Crassulaceae > Umbilicus > Umbilicus rupestris. Next base: position 5,250,988 of record OY787618.1, on the reverse strand, counting down.
CAACATTCTCTCACGCTCACAGAAATCAAAGTACAAGCCTCTTTTCGCACAAATTCACGCAAGAACCATTCTATGGGGAAACCTCACCAACAACTCAACCATCTGTAAGCAAACGTGGTGTAATCGATAATGTCGTACTTAAGTGACGATCATGCGACTCATTTGCTACGATTTTTGTAGGTTGGTTCTATAATTTTTTCTGGGATAGTTACAGCAGAAGCTGGTAAAGTGTTTTATTTGAAAGTGGAAGGCAGAAGGAAGAAAGCTGCAGGGGAAAAGGCGGGATTTTTCAGTTTAGATGGTGCGGCGTTGTTTTGGCTTGAAGTGCAAAAGAATTCGAGTTAAATGAAACGGCAGCATTTTGGGCACCAACGGATATAAACCAGGAAAAGAGGCGCGTTGCACTTTTTCACTTTTTTTTCGAGTGATAAACAGTTTTCCAAATTTAGGGATTTAGGGTTCTTCGATTGCTTGCTGTAATTGAGTTTTCCAGAGAGTATTACAAGGCTAGTACAGATAGTGTAGACGATATCTGGAGAGGAGCGAAGCTTGTATGTGCGTATTCCATCCGTAATAAAAGCTTTCTTTAGGCTGGATGTAGGTTGCCTTACCGGTGACCGAACCAGGGTAAATCTGTGTTGATTTTCCATCGAAGCTCTTCTATTCTTGCAAGATCCGCGATCAAATACTCTATAATTGGTATTAGAGCCAATCAATTGCAAGGATGGTGTCAGCCAAGGTGGAGCTCGACCGATTTGATGGCAAAGGGGACTTCGCGCTTTGGAAACAACGCATGAGAGCTATACTTGTTCAGATGAAGATTGCGAAAGCTCTGAAGGGTCCAAGTCAATTGCCAGCAACTCTGACGGATCAAGAAAAGGAGGATTTAATGGAGCTTGCGTACAGCACCATAATCCTTCATCTTGGTGATAAAGTACTGAAGGAGGTGGCCAAGGAGGATACAGCTGTTGGAGTGTGGCTCAAATTGGAGCAGCTGTATATGACAAAGACTCTGATAAATAGAGTATATTTGAAAGGAAAGCTTTTTGGGTTCCAGATGGATGCTGACAAGTCATAGAGGATCATCTTGATGAGTTTGCAAAAATTGTCATTGACCTGGAGAATATTGGTGTAAAGATCGAGGATGAAGATCAAGCTATAATGATCTTGAATTCCCTGCCAACTGCGTACGCCGCTTTCTTGGAAACAATGAAGTATTCAAGGGAGACCCTGAGCTTGGAAGAAGTCTTGGCAGCTCTAAAGCCGAAGAAACTTGAAGCAAAGTCAACTGCAGAAACAGCTGATGGACTTGTTGCTCAGGGCAGGTTTCAGAAGAAGCCATCTCAGAAGAAATCAGTAAAGTCTAAACAACAGCAAAAGCCAGGAAATACTGGATCTCAAAGCAATAACTCCAAGACTTTCAAATGTTTCTTCGGTCACAAAGAGGGCCATTTCAGGAGGAATTGTCCTGAGAGAAAGAAAGGGCCAAATGCAAGAAACCCTGAGAAAAGTGAAGCAACACTGGCTGAGGAAGGCTACGAGTCAGCTGAAGCATTGATGGCCAGTACAAAGGATTCCAGTAATAATTGGATCCTAGACAGTGGGTGCTCCTGCCACATGACACCTCACAAGGAATGGCTGCAGGGAACAGTCCATTTGGGGAACAACAAGGTCTGTAAAATGGTTGGTATTGGCAAGTTGGTCATCAAGGTGGAGGAGACATCTGAGATACAACTCTCAGGTGTCAGGTATGTTCCTGAACTGAAAAGAAATTTAATTTCTTTAGGAGTTCTAGAATCACAAGGATTTACCTTTAAAGCTGAAAATGGTTTTATAGAAGTAAGTAAGGGTGAACTGGTGATTCTAAGAGGAAAAAGGCATAATGGTATTTATGTTTTGACTGGGAACACTGCTGTGATTGATGGCTTGAATTATACTGAATTGAAAGGAGATGAAACCCTCTTGTGGCATTTACGTCTAGGGCACTTGGGTCAAACTGGCTTGAGTAAACTCACTGATCAGGGCTGTTTTGGTGATGATCATGTTGGAAAAATCAGTTCTTGTGAAACTTGTGTCCTAGGAAATTCCACTAAATTAAGTTTTGGAAAAGGCACCCATAAAACCAAGGAGAGGCTGGATTATATCCACTCTGATTTATGGGGGCCGATAAGAGTTCAGTCACATGGTGATAAGAGGTATTTTATGTCTTTGATTGATGATTTTTCAAGAAGATCATGGATATATGTTTTTGGCTCATAAATCTGATGCTTTTCAAACTTTTAAAACATGGAAGTTGATGATTGAAAATCAGGTTGGAAAGAAAATAAAATACCTCAGAACTGATAATGGTTTAGAATACCTTGATAAGAATTTTTTGGACTTGTGTAAAAGTTCTGGAATTGTAAAACACCACACTACCCATGGAAATCCTCAACAGAATGGTTTGGCAGAGAGATACAACAGAACCATTCTGGAGAGGATCAGATGCATGCTGTTAACATCTGGTTTACCCAAAAGTTTTTGGGCAGAGGCTGCCCATACTGCCTGTTATTTGCTCAATAGGAGTCCCTCCTCTGCAATAAATTTTAAAACACCAATGCAGATGTGGACTGGACAACTAGATAGCTATATCAGGCTAAAATCTTTTGGATGTTCAACATATGCTCATCTGAGACAGGGGAAGCTTGATCCCAGGGCCCTGAAATGTGTTTTTATGGGATATCCTGATGGGGTCAAAGCTTATAAACTCTGGTGTTTAGAAGAGGGATTTAGGAAAACTATTATCACCAGTGATGTTGTGTTTAATGAGTCTGAATTTCCTTTTAAGAAAAATTCCCCAAAGGCCCAAATAAATCTGGAAACTGTTGATACTAACAATTCAAAAGTTAGTGGTGATTCTGGTATACAGGTTGAACTAGAAGAGGATGATACCACTGCTGAAAACCATGAAGAACCTCAAGGGGAAATTCCTCAAGAGCAAGGTCAGGTGGAGGACTATATGCTTACAAGAGATAGGCAGAAAAGGACCTCCTGACCCACTGTGAGGTATGGTTTTGATGATTTGGTTACCTATGCTGCTAATGTAGCAGAAAGTATATCTGAACCTGAACCATTGAGCTATTCTGATGCAATGAAATCTAAGGATAAAGACTTGTGGTTAAATGCAATGAAAGAAGAAATGGCCTCTTTGCATAAGAATAAAATCTGGGAACTTGTTGACAAACCTGTTAATAAAAAACTGGTAGGCTGTAAATGGGTGTTTAAAAGGAAGGAAGGAATTCCAGAAGTTGAACTACCTAGATTAAAAGCCAGATTAGTAGCAAAAGGGTTTACGCAACAAGAGGGAGTAGACTTTAATGAGATATACTCACCAGTAGTTAAACATATGTCCATAAGAATTATTTTGTCATTGGTTGCACAATTTAACCTTGAGTTAGAACAGTTGGATGTAAAAACTATTTTTTTACATGGTAACCTTGATGAAATCATTTTTATGAGACAGACTGAAGGCTTTTGCAGTGGTGATGCGGAGAGAAAGGTATGTTTACTGAAAAAATCTTTATATGGCCTTAAACAGTCTCCACGGCAATGGTATAGGAGGTTTGATGAGTTTATGATGAAATGTGGCTATGTGAGATCCAAGTTTGATTGGTGTATTTATTTCAAATATTGGGATAATGTTCACCCATTTATCTATTGCTATATGTTGATGATATGCTAATTGTAAGCAAGGATCTGGTGGCTGTAAATTCATTGAAGAAGCAGTTACGCACAAATTACAAAATGAAGGACCTTGGATCTGCAAAAAGAATTTTGGGAATGCAGATTAAAAGAGACAGAACCAAGGGGACCTTATTTCTCAGTCAAACAGACTACTTGTCCAAGGTGGTGGAAAGATTTGAAATGGTGAATGCAAAGTCAGTTCTTACCCCAATTGCAAGTCATTTCAAGTTAAGCAAGGGTCAAGAGCCTCAAACTAAAGAAGAGAAAAATTTGATGAGGGATATTCCATATTCAAATGCTGTTGGGTGTCTCATGTATGCAATGGTCTGTACAAGACCTGATATAGCTCATGGAGTGAGTTTAATCAGCAGACATATGGCAAATCCAGGTAAATATCATTGGCAGGTGGTAAAATGGTTATTGAGGTATATCAGAGGAACTCTCAACAAAGGTATAAAGTTTGGAGGTGATCAGCTTAAACCAGATATTATTGTGGGATATGTAGACTCAGATTATGCAGGAAGTGTGGACACAAGAAAATCACAAACTGGTATGGTGTTTACCATGTTTGGAGCAGCTGTATCTTGGAAGGCAACTTTACAGAAGGTGGTGGCTTTGTCAACAACTGAAGCTGAGTTCATGGCAATTACAGAGGTTGTAAAAGAGGCTCCATGGCTAAGAGGAATTACTGCTGAACTGGGACATGCTCAGCGGTGTGTAAAAGTTTTCAGTGACAGTCAAGGGGCAATTCACTTGTCAAAACACCAAGTGTTCCACGAAAGATCAAAGCATATCGATGTGAGGATGCATTTTGTGAGGGATGTTGCAGAATCAGGGGAAGTTCAGATAGATTTCCTTATCTCCTCCTCGGCTTTGATGATCTTTAGCTCCTTGGTCATTACCTCTCTTTCGGACTCCAAATCATGTACCTGTCCTCTGAGTGCCTTGATCTGTTCTTCCTGCTCCTTCCACTCGGTTGTCAGCTTTTCATTCTCAATTTTCAGGAGCTGGATTTCCTTGGTTTGGTCTTTGCAGACACTGAGCGACTCGTTCAGTTCGTCCTCTAGCTCTTTAGCCTTTCCTGCCCATAAGTTGTTGTTCTCTTCAAGCCCTGCAAACAGCTCTCTGTTCTGCTCTATTTCTTCCAGCAGCTCTTCATTCTTGGTTACCATAACTTTTAAGGCAAGAGACAGTTTAGCATCTTTAGAAATAGAAGGGTCAGAAATTACCTCTGCGGACAGGTCCTCAGAGTGAGCCATCATGCACAATCCTTCCTCAGAAGGTTCCTCCTCGCTTTCCTCATCTGATGCTCCCCTTGCAGCAATCATGGCTTGTCTATTCTGGTGGGGTTTGATGACATCCTTCAGCTTTACCCGGCAGTCCTTTGCCATGTGCCCTTTCTTTCCGCATCGAAAGCATTTAAAGGTTGAGGCTTTGGATTCTTTGGTGTCTGCCTTGCTCTCTGGTTTGAAGCTGTTCATCCTGAATGCTCTTGTTAGTAGGGCAATGTCCGGGTCATCCTCTTCTGGGGGCTCATCAGATTGAGCCAGCTCAAATGCTCTTTCAATTTTTAAAGCAATGGACCTGTCCTTGCTGGGTTCCCTGCGCTCAACCTTCCGTTGATGAATTCCAGCATTGCTCTGTAGGAGGGCGACCAGCTCTTCTAGGGTGATGGTTTTGATGTCGCTTTGGGCTTGGAAGGCAATAGACATGGCATCCCACTTTGAATTCAGTGCTCCTAGGAACTGGTGCGTAACCTTCCAGTCGGGGATCTGTTCTCCAAGAAACAGCAGCTGGCCCACATATCCTTTAAATCTCGAGAAGAAATCCTCAAGGGACTCGTCTCTTCCCTGGACAGCCTTCTCGTAATCCTTTGAGGCTGCTAGTATCCTGTTTCTTTGAACGTCTACATTGCCTGAGTACAGGTTCCTCAGTGCCGTCCACATATCCTTTGCGGTCTTATGAGTGATTGCGATTTTCCTATCTCCATCGGATAGCGCTTGGAGGATCACCTTAATTGCTCGGCTGTTCTTTTCAAGGGCCTTGTAGTCAGCATCGTCATAGTCTTGCCTATCCTTTTCTTTGGTTTTATCGGTCTTGTCCATGATCATATATGGCCCTTGTTCAATGACCCTCCAGACCTGTCCATCCAGCGAACACACATGAGCTTCCATCTCCCGTACCCACCAATCGTATTGGCCGACCTTCAGCATGGGCGGCTTCCAGAACGAGTCTCCGTTTGATCCCATATTTCTGCAAAGCTAACAAAAATCTAGAGCACAAGGCTCTGATACCACTTGTTGGACCGTAGGTTAGCTAGAACGCGACTTGGGTACACTGTGGACGTGTCCCCAAGTGCAGTTTGCACAGCGGATAAGTAAAATAACGCAGAAAGCAAAGGCAAGGGATTCGTACACAAATATTTATAGTGGAAACTCTAGTACAATTTGTACTTAGAGAAAAACCACTACCTTTCAGTTTTCACTGAAATGATTTCGAGAAGCAGTCTTTTTATTGCAGTGTACCGATATACTTTTCACAGAAGACTAGACAAGTTGAATAGCACCCGAACCCAATTCGCCCTAGACCCACTTGCTATCTTCTCGAGAATCAACCGGACTGCTCCAGCGGACGCTTCCCCTTTGCGTTTATGCAGCAGCTCACTGAACAGGTCTTCGGACCCTTCCTCAGACGCAGCAAGTGCAGCAGCTCGTAAACCGCAGATCGACCTCTCTGCAATTCTGGATTCTCAACTGTAGACCGATGTCTTGATTTGAGACTTTGAGCTCTATATATATTGTTAGAATTTCTAATTCTCTTGCTTCCTAATCAAGCAAAACAAATAGATAATGATAACAAATAGATAATTCTAAGTGTATGAGTTAGAGATAAGAATTATCTATAAAAAGAATCCTAATCAACATTTTGAATATCCCTTGTATTTGTATCCAAGAATATGCAAGGTCTAAGAGATAATGAAATATAATAATCATGGATATGCATAATCTTAAAGATAATAAAATCATAGATATACAAGAATATCCTATTTATGTTTGTTCCATCAAAACTGTTGAGGACATGTCCCCACATGTCCCAACATCATTATGACCAGACTACTAACAGTGATCTCATTCTTTCTTCCATAGTTTGATTTTCTTACGATCACCTAGTTTTTTAGCTTTTGCGTTTCTTCAGATACGCATTTGGAAAACTTGGCAGTGGCTAGCTAGGGAGTATTGTCTATTCCCATATAATATTTTCCTATGTAAATAACTTGTTTTTTATGTCATGGCTTTCCAACTGATTGGACCGTCCACAATAAGTAGAACTTGTAGCTCCCATCTTTTTGAAGTGGTATTTCAACAATACCATCTTTTTTAAATTTTTTTTCAGATTTTACATCTTTTACATAATTATGTATGCTAAAGGCAATTTTCTGGTTTGTTATGTAGATCCAGTAGTGAGATGCATCGAGCTGGACACTCCGTGTCAAATTGCTTTTAAAAATAGCAGTTCCTTTAACATTCCGCGGTTTGTTTTTTGAATGGATACCCATGACTCTTTTATGCACCAGGATGTCCAAGAAATTTCTGTGCGACAAGCTGGAAGACAAAATGAAGGTGGATTAATTATGCTTAACATTAACTTTAGCTTTTAGGGAAATGTCATTGATGAGACACATCAACAATTAAGTTCTATACGAGTCAAGCGTGTCCATCCAAAAGACAAACTATTTTTTTAATAGCGGCTTTTCACCAAGTCTATAAGTCGATGTCATGTTAGTCTCACTATGCAGAATAAGCTACAAATCTCATTTGTCAAAAATAATTAATATAAAAAAATGATAAATCAAAAACAAATTCCAGAAAGATGACGTACTTAAAATAAAATTCAAAAATATGTATTTAAAAATAATCCCACAAAAAATGGCTAACAAACCACTTTCAATTTCCTATTTGAAGAGAAACAAAAGATTGCACCACCTATACTATCTACACTATAAATTCAGTACTACTATGCTGCGGTCAAGTTTCTTTGTATAAGCATTGATAAACTGTTGAAAAAATATGCTGTTATTTGTCCAGGTTTGATAGTTACCACAACTCGACAGTTTTTCATTTGTGTCTTGTTCAAATACCATCCTCATACGGCAGACTTTGTCGTAAACTGCGTGACCTTTCCGCATATCTACTAGAGGATTGTCTTCTAACCGTCCACCAAAGAAACTTTTTTGGTTTTACCAGTACGAATGTGATAATGCAAATGGCATTTAATTGACAAAACCTGCCAGAGTGTACAAGCCTAGTGAACAAGCAGTTGCTAAAGCAGGAGCTGTAGCAGCAGAGCAACAATTTTGCCCAATTAGAAATTTGCCCAGATATGAAGTAGCAGTGCAACGGGAAGCTTCCAAATATTCTCAGAATATCCCAGTAAAGATTTTCGCGCCTCAAACATAAAGATTTGGTTAGGAAATCAAATTTCTTAAAATTTAGGAGATAGGATCTTTTTGAGATCTTTGAGGGCTTCTTAATTTTAATGGCGGAACAGTTCCTATAGAAGGAGGCTGGGCAGAGCATGACAGGATATCCGAATAGAGAGAAAAACACAGAGAGAGCATTCTATCACCAGAGGTTGCAAAGAGGAGATTAGAAGAGTCGGATCACCACCGTGAGCAGAGCGTGAGCGCAGATTAGTAACGCTGAAAATTTCACATTGGGTCTGTGTTATGCAAGACGAACTCTTAGAATTTTCCACAAAGGATGCTTGGATACTTGTACCGTGACCAACCGAAGCCAACATCATAGGTACAAAATGGATCTTCAAAAACAAGACAGGTGAGAAAGGCAATGATGCACTGGTAGAAGCAGATTTGAAGTTAATGGCTATGCATGACCAGAAACTGAAATAATGACATTCGGAGAGCTATTTTTGGATTTCGGAGGGCTATTCTTGATGGGAAACGGGCCGCTGGTTAAAAGTCACCAGCTACGCTCGTGCCTCGTGGTGGTTTTCAGCCAAATTCCATCGTTTTGACCTCCGTTTTTGCGTTTTATCACTTTTAAACTTAAGGGTCTTTTTCACAATTTTTTGTTTTTTATTATTTTGGGTATTTAAACTTATCTTAGGGTTTGCAGAACTCAGTTTTTGAAGTTGAATGACAATTCGTCTTTTGTTTCCAATTATCGGCATTCTCACGAATCAACAATTTTTGATGCCCTAAACCTAGTATTCGCGCGAGTGAATCAATAGGTTTCGGAAGATCAGTACTGGCATTGCGCGAGTAATCAATAATCTACTGATTTTCCCATCCTTATCAAGCTTCCGCTACATCAGTTGGTATCAGAATCAGACCGTTTCTGGATTCAATCATGCCGCGTCGAAAAGAGCAGCGTGTGGATGAGGGTCGTGACATTCTGCGTGAGGTGGAGCAAAGTTTTGATGACATGGAACAGCGTATGGATGAGCGACTGGCTCGTCTGATGGAAGAGGTGACGGCACAGATGGGTGTCCTAATGGGCAATCACCACAGAGGTGCCCCGGCCCCTATTCACAACCCGCATATGCCACAGGTTCCGGTTCCTGAGTTCGGGGATGCAGAGAATGATGAATACCATGAACAAGTTCCACTGGAGCGGCAGCGAGAGTGGTTTACGCATCGATATCCTGAAATTCCGAGGGGGCCTCAATCTCGAAGACTTCCTTGATTGGCTGGCCACGGTGGAAGAGGTTTTGGACTTTAAAGAAGTACTGCCTGATAGACGTGTACTCTTGGTGTCAACCAGATTTTGTGATCGCGCATCGGCATGGTGGCAACAATTGAAAGTGACCTGGAGTCGGCTTGGCAAACCAAAGATTGACTCGTGGGAGAAGCTGAAGAAGCATATGAAAGCTGCATTCCTGCCATTTAATTTTCAGAGATTATTGTATCCAAGGTTGCAAAATTAAGGCAAGGTACCAGATCCGTGGATGACTATACCACGAAATTTTTCCAGTTGATTGCCCGGAACGACATGTAGGAGACTGAGAATCAGATCATAGCATGCTATATTGGTGGCTTACGGGTGGCCATTCAAGACATGGTTAATCTGTTTGACCCGATATCCCTTTCTGCCGCACACCAAAAGGCGCTACGGATTGAGAGACAGAGTCGCTGCTCCAGCATCTTTGAGAATTCGACGGTGGCCGGTTCGTGTGGCAGTGGCACCCACTCAAACCTCGACGTGAAACTTGCGAGTGGTCCATTCGATCGAGATACATCTAATCTTCCTACCGTTCCTAAACCTACTGGTACAAGTACCTTGCGTTGTTTTGGTTGTGGGGAACCAGGTCATCATCAGGCAGATTGTCGCAAAACAGCTGCCAAGAAAGCTCTCTTTACAGAATCAGATGATGTTGGTGATGAACAGTTTGAAGTGGTGGGTGATCCGATTTATGATAAAGAGCTGGAAGAGGAAATTATTCTCGGTGATACTGGCATTGCTTTGGTAGTCCGACGGGCTTGTTTGACACCCAAAGTCACCGACGAGAATTGGTTGCGTAGTAATATCTTTCAGTCTACTTGCACTATTTTGGGCAAAATTTTATCGCTTTGTTTTTGATGCAGAGAGTTGTGAAAATATTATTTCCGCCGAGGCAATTCAAAAGTTGGGTATTCGGACGGAGCAGCATCCTAAGCCGTATAAATTGGCATGGCTTAAAAAGGGTGGCGTGGTGAGTGTCTCATCACGTGCTTTAGTCATGTTTTCCATTGGTGCAAGGTATCATGATTCTGTTTGGTGTGATGTGGTTAACATGGATGCCTGTCACTTGCTGTTGGGACGCCCTTGGCAGTTTTATTGAAAAGTCATACATGATGGGCATAATAACACTTACAGTTTTTTATTCGAAGGTGTTAAAATTTTTTTGCAGCCTAGTCGTGGTGTCGAGACACCGAGGACCGGGGAGAGTAGCACTAATCTGTTATCCCTGGCAAAATTTGAGGATGAGCTACTGACTTCAGAAACAGTATATGTGTTGATTGGAAAGGAAACAAGTGCAGAATCTGATGTACCCTTTGAAGTTGCACCATTGCTAGCGAAGTTTGCAGATGTGTTTCCAGCTGAGTTACCACAAGGCCTCCCACCCCTGCGTGATATTCAGCATCACATTGACCTTCAACCCGGGGTAGTCTTACCAAATAGGCCTCATTACAGGATGAGTCCTTCGGAGCATGAGGAGTTGCGGAAACAGGTAGAGGAATTACTTGCTAAGGGGCATGTGCGAGAGAGTATGAGTCCGTGTGCCATGCCCGCTTTTCTGGTGCCTAAGAAAGATGGATCTTTTCGCATGTGTGTTGATAGTCGAGCGATTATCAAGAACACAATGCGGTATTGTTTTCCTATCCCTCGGTTGGATGACTTACTTGATCAGATTAGTGGAGCAACGGTCTTTACTAAACTGGATTAAAGAAGTGGCTAGCATCAGATTCGTAGGTATTGTTTTCCTATCCCTCGGTTGGATGACTTACTTGATCAGATTAGTGGAGCAACGGTCTTTACTAAACTGGATTTTAGAAGTGGTTACCATCAGATTCATATCCGAATTGGCGATGAGTGGAAGACGGCTTTCAAAACCCGGGAGGGACTCTACGAGTGGCTAGTGATGCCTTCAAACTGTGTTAGTAAAATCTTGAGGATCAGAGCATCCTCTCCAGACATAGGCGAGTTGCCAAACTGGGTGAACAAACGCACTCTGTCTTTCTTATTCCTCAGTAGAATAGTTCTATAGAAAGATACAGAGAGTGCTTAAGCAGAAGCTATATCTCCTCATCAACGAAGTAGAATTTCATATAACATCAAGTCACTAGCATCACAATATTGTAGAAATCATGTAAAGCATATACATCAAAACCACATAGAATCGAACATCATCTCATAAAATCGGCATCTTCATCGCAGCATATAACCTCACGAAACCAGCAGCATCACAGCATCTAAAAAATAAAAAGTGAAAACGTGCTCACTACAAGCAAAACAGCCAATATCAACAACTATTTCCGTTGATTTTGGCATGTACGGTTGGAAATATTGTTATAACCAACAGATATTTTCGTTAGGATGTCGTAGATTATAGTTGCGTAGATCTTATGAAATCGGTTGGTTTTACGATTTTCTCAACATAAATTTGTTGCTTAAGTCGATTAAAAACAGTTTAAAAAATTAGTCAAAACTAACGATAAATTCGTTGGTATTAAAAATTGTAGATAAAGTATTTATAAGATGCATTTACCTTTATAACCTTTTATATTTGCTACGAATTTCTAAGAATATTTACAACAATATTCCGTTGCCTTTATTAATTTCCTAAAATTTAGATAAATATCGAGTCGACAAACATGTTTTAGGTTTTATAAGTTGTTGATTATACTATTTAGAAGACACTATTACTATTATAACCTTGTTATAATTCCTACGGATATATAATATTATTTACCATAACTTTTCTGTTAATTATGATGTATTTCACAATTTCAAAAAAAAAAAAATCAACGATTTTTATAGATTTTTTTGTTATTATTTATATTTTTTGCGATAAAAAATTATTGTTTATTTAAAATCAACATGAAATTCAATTAAAACCTAAATAAAATCATTTAATTCCATAAAATGATTTTATTTATAAATTGAATAAAATACAATAGTTCTCTGTAAAAGAAGCATTATATTCATCAATTAAAATAAATGATTTGTTTTTTCAGAGAATAGCAAGACAGAAAATATTAAAGCAACAATAACCTAAAAATAATCCGAATTTGCTCATATATTGCAGGGCCAACATCTTCGGCAGAACTTGCTTTATTTTCTTGACCATCTTTTTTTCTTTCCTAAAATATATAATAAGAAATTAGTATAAACATAATAAATAGAAGTTTTCCCTTTCCTGCATTTCATGGACATGAAGTAAAAGCAAGAAAATTACCTTAAAAGAATTATGGATCGTTGAGTATACACTCTCCAATATAGTTATCACGAGGCGGATAACTTCTTCCCTGTTTTCTTTCAAAGAACCATCTACTGGGTTTGAAATACATTCCCTAGAAACTACATATTCGGCCAAACTCTGCACTTGTTGACTAGAGACAGCAACTTCTTTGAACAATGCATTCGTGCGAGCACTTCGCAAGGTTTCATTCATAACTTTGAAAAATAGATCATCCGAAAGACACCCATTACAAGTTGATTGACTCGGTATTTTTGATCCAAGAGTTTCATAGTGAGAACCTGTTAATAACTCATTCACTGAATGCGTGGCTCAATCCACCACTCAAGAGGTTCGTTTTCTTGTTCTTCTAATGTTGGTAGTCGCTCATCTAAAATTTTTTTATATCGGTCCTGCCAAAAGTAAATGAGCTTACTATTATCTGCCAAGCTATTGAATATGTTTTAGAATTTAGAACCATTTTGAATAAATACTGTTTCATGGTTTGAAAATAGCATTTGATCCAAAACATCATAAACTAGCAAAGAGTACCCAAAATAACATACTGTAAAATTTATGAAACTAAAAACAAAGGGCAGTACACTGAATAAAAAAATAAAGCTTGTAATTAAAGAAAAAATATTTAAAAAAAACAACCAACAAGTCCAGAACTCACTGCAATTGCTCTTGCTTCATCGGAATTAAAGGTTTGAGTCTCTTTGTGTTTATAGACCGCCTCAAAAAGCTCTACACGCGTAGGACGTTGGCCTATCTTCTCAGCAAGGTCCTACACGAGTTTCAAACAGTATCAACCAACTACATTACAAAAAATAACAGTAATATCATGTGTGCGTGTCTTGCAAAGTGCAAAACAAGTTATCATATTAACCAGCAATTTACCTTTCGCCAATGTCAAGTTCTTCTTTTAAGAAAATATGTAAAATCTGGAAGTGTACCTTTTAAATTTTTGCGTGTGATGTAGAACCAGTACAATTTACCATGACCTTCTTTCGCCGATTATTCCTGTTAATATCATATTTGGAAGCATGTTCTTGTCCTAAAAAATGACCACACAGTGAGTTCCAAACTTCTTTTGCAAAGTATATATTCTAGTCTTTGGTCATAGATAGAGGTCTTATATTTTGCAGCTCTTTCGAAAGCTTCTTTTTTTGCTTCACTTTTTTTCCCTCGCATCCGATTTTCAACATGAATGATGACATCTTTGTTCCATTGGCTTTCACTTACTCCGTCTTTGTGCTTGTAGTATGTCTATTACGATGGTAAGATATACATCAATTAACTTAAAAAAAGATAAAATTTAAGATATGGAAAAAAAATTATATGAAACTTCTTCAAGACGGTCTCTTTGAATTTTCCTTGTGTATTTAAAATAGCATCGCAATATGTGAAACATCCAACGGGCCAATGTATCAGCATGATAGCTGACATTGTCCTAGTAGATGTAGGATTTAGTATGCTGCATCCATTTACAATAAAAAATCTACAAGTCATATAATTAGCATCTTAGAAGTTATAACAAAATTAAATAAATACTTACCGTGCTTCAGCCACTTCAATTGATGGGATTTATCCGAGGGAGGAGGACTTCCATAATCACCCTTGGAATATTCACTTCGCTGATACTGCCACCAATTCGAATGGCTTCTGATCCGTCAACATGATTTTCGCTATGTTGATCATTGTGTTCTCTTCTGCTTCCAGTTTGAACAACGACAAAAGCTATAACAGTAAGGAAAGCAAATAACACAAATACCCACCATTTGGTTCCTACATCAATCCAAAAGATGCTTGCGTTTAGAAATTAAAAATCAATTACTGTCTAACATGTAGAATTGATACATTGAGTACACTGCTTACTATGAAAGGTGAGAACAAATCGGCGTTAGCCGCATAACCTCGTCCAAGCAAGTCATCGCGATAGAAATCCCTATTCCGCACCATGGTTAAACAGCTGGGAGTAATTGGAGTCTCGTATGAATTGAAGTTACGTAACTTCAGTTCGCACGATCGAAGAATTCCACACGATTACGTATGAATTCAATCAGTTCGCACGATTGAAGTTACGTAACTTCAATTCCACGCGGTTAGAGATTTTTAAGGGATTTGTGTTACCATTTAGATTAGGATCTTTCTATAAATATGAAGATTTTTTATATTTTTTAGAAATTACAAATCAATTACTGTCTAACATTTATATTAATGATTCAGACTTTTTATCAAAAAAATAAAGTCAAAAAATCATAGTTTTGGTACACGTTAGCAGGCGGTGCACGTTAGCGAGAGGGAGAGCCGTAGAGTCCGATTGGGTCGTGTAATACCTCATTTCGAAGAGAACAACGACGCGGTCCAATCCGGAGTCCAAGCCGCAAAGAACAACCGTGGGATTCTGGGCCGATCCGGAGTGTTTTACTATTTTATTTTTAATTTTTAATGTTTTTAGATAGGTTTCCTTATTTTCAATTAGATTTGGTCAGTTATGTTTCCTGTTTCCTAATTAGTAGATTCTATTTATTATATAAACAGAGCCATAGAAGTAAGGAAAACAGTCTTTTGAAATTAATTAAATTTTAGACTTCTCTCTATATAGTGGCTGCACCAATACTTAATTATTGAGTGTATACTTCAATACCTACACTTCATTCAAACAAAGTATATACAAACTTTATATAATTATTGAAACAGAAACAACAATGTATAGAAGTTGAGCACATTAATAATTGGTTAACATATTAGTCCACATGAAGAGGTTTGATTTTCCTCCTTGCAAAGTCTTGTTTATAAAAGAATATGAGTTGGTTTAATGCCATCTAAATTGAGTTGGTTTTTAATCTCCTCCATTCTTTCTCAAAGCATACAATCTGAATTTTATTTACTAATGAGTACTAAGACCTTAGTACATGTGCATTATTTCACCAGAATTCTTAATACATGTGCATTCTCAAAGCAAACAGTTTTCTCAATGACCGAAAATTAATCAAAAGCTTGAATGCAGGAAACAACCTATCAAAATAAGTTTAAGTACACTGGCCAATATACACATACAATACATATTTTTTGCCTTGATACACAACAAGATAATCACAATACAAGCTGAGCTCGGACAAAACAAGCAATCAACTTCACATTTATATACCAAAAACATCTGCAATGAATCTGATAATGTAGTATGGCAGTGTTTGACAAAACCAGCACAAGTGAACAAGGAGTTGCTACAGCACAAGTAAACAAGCAGTCCAGCAGAAGTGAACTAGCAGCAGCTGCAGCAGGGGATGCTACAGCAGGAGCTTGTTCAACTGGCTGCATCATCTGTCCGAGAAGCTGCAGCAACCTGGACGTGTCTAGAAGGGCTGGAATCTCTACGGAGAGCATCTGAAGAATTTCACATATGCTATGGAATATATTCCAGTGAGGTTTACTAGTCAGAGAAGGAGATTTGCATTGTAGATAAAAATCAAATCTAATCTCTAGATTTTAGGAGATAATTGTTCCTTTTGGGACATTGCCTAAACCTGGACATTGCTTAAAGCTGGTGTTGCTTTTTAAGAAGAAGGGGTTTAGAGCAGCACGATTGATCGAAGCAGAGGGATACACGAGTGCATACACAGAATTCAGAGAGAGCAATTTTGGTGTGTGACGGACGTTTTTCTTCGAGCATCACCCGAGAGCAGAGCGTGAGCGCAGAGCTGTGGTGACAGAAGCAGAAGGGAATCAGGACTTGCAGAGTCTGATTCGAGCTTGATCTGGAAGCCAATTCAGAGCAGGTGTGCTTGTTGGTTGATCAAGGGCGGCTGCGGAAGAACTGACGGGTGTGTGGCTCGGTCGAGTGTCTAAGCGGTGGTTCTCGCTAGTGGCAGGTGGTCACTGAGTGAGGGGGAGTATTCCAGAGTGTGAAGCGCTCGTGGAATCGTTCGAACGGCTCGGCAGAAGGCTTTGGAGCGACGCGGACAAATTGTGCTTCAGCTGTGTGTTACAGCAGTTGCTACAGCAACCCTGCTGAGTGAGTGTTGTTTAGAATAGGCTGAGTTTTTTAGAAGACTAGAGCTATTCTAGATTGACATTTGTAGAGGGTGTGCAGACACAAGTCAAAGCTTGTTCTGATTGTGTTGAGTGGTCCACACAAGGTTGAGTAGCATAGGTTGCGTGAGTTGTAACCGAGTGTACTTGGAGACCTTTGTTTTGAGTGGATTGAGGACTGAGAAGAGTCCTCCCCAGACGTAGGCAATTGGCCGAACTGGGTGAACAAACTTTTGTCTTGTTCATTGTTTGCTGAGACAATTTCAGAGTGAACAAGAGTGTGCTGCAGCAACTGCTTGTTCACAAATCTGTCGAACTGAGACACTGTGAATTTCAGAATCTCTATCAACTAAAAACATGATAAAAGGCAATAAGAAATTAATGAATTAGCAACATGGTAAACATAACTGATGACCCTTACACAAAAAGATAAAAAAAATGCAACATGCTCTTAACATAGACCCAAATTGTTATAACAGAGTTATAAAAATCGATGTATGAGTAACTAGTCATAAAAAAGTCTTTCACATACTAATCTTCAAAACCATCACTGTCACTTACATCCTCAACATCCCTTTATTCCTCCTCATCTTCTTCATTTGTTATTTCATCATCTTCCTCTTCAACAATTATATATGTGTCATCTGAGGTTTCATCTTCATTAGCATTAAAAATGCCAATGATATCTTCCAGAGTATCCAAATCGGTCTGCGAGCTTGACACACATTCAGTATTTGACACATCCTCTTGAAATGCATTTTCACTAGCAACTGAAGTTGATTCATCTAATGGAAGACTCTTAGTTGTAACTACCGTATACCACGTTCTCCGAGGATTAACTCCGTTGGGAGCATAGTAAATTTGCACAGCTTGACTAGCTAGTATAAATACATCATCGGTATTTAATCTTGATTTTACGTCAACAGTCACTACCCCATTTTTATCCGTCTTTAGACAATTTTGAGAATTATCAAACCAATGACATTTGAACAAGACCATTTGACATCCTCCTTCGTAATTGACTCGTACCACTTCTTGTAGGCGCCCATAAGTAGTTGTCTAAAAGATTATTATGACAACTTCCTTTAACCAAGACCCCTGAACTGCTTGAAGTAGGCTTTGTCAAGTCTCCACATTTGAACTTATATCCATTACAAATGCAAGCTTTATATATTGTGAACAGTCGCGACGGACCTTTTACTAGTTCTACAAATTTTCTTAACTGCACTGGATTCTGCTCCACCTGAAATACATAGCAGACATTGTTAACATCAAAAATGTTGCAAAATGTAATTTTTTATTAAACAAACATAAACCTTTTTTGAGAACCACATCTTGAACTCTCTTTTTGTAATGGATTCCATCTCTTTAGTACTTGTACTGGGATGAGATGACATTACCGTCGCTTCAGAAGCTCTACACATCAATTAAAGTAAAAATAAAATACAAATATGAGGGATGTCATAAAAATGATAAAAAAATATCTAATTCTTACTCCAGGTATGCTGCAACTTCAGGCATATTAATAAGCACATAGTTTTCAATAATCTTTAACGCATCCTCGTCTATATACATATCCTTCTCACAATTGTACAACTTTACCGGATAAGTGTATGCCTCCATTACATTTGGATCAGCTGCTGAACTTGCCACTTCATTACGTTGTAACTTATTATGAACTGTGCAAACATCAGATTCAAAATACAAAGAACAGAAGTTCACAAGCTCCTCCTCAGTGTTTTGTTCAGCAATTGAACCTTCCACACGAGCTTTATTTTTAACCTTTATTTTCATCTTATGTATCATCCATTCGAACGGATACATCCAGCGAAAATGAACCGGTCCACCAAGTTTACATTCTGTAGCCAAGTGCAGGCACAAATGCTCCATTGAATCAAAGAAACTCGGCGGGAAAATGGTTTCAAGCTTACACATGATTTTATTATATCCTTGTCGAATGCATCCAAGTCTTCTACTTTTAGCACTAATGCTGATATATTACGGAAAAAGTTAGATATCCCTGTAAGATTATATAATACATCTCGCGGTAGTAGCTCACGAAATGCAATAGGTAGCAACTTTTGTAAAAAAACATGACAATCATGAGATTTCATGCCTTGAAATTTACATTGATCCACCCTGCTGCATCGCGCTATATTCGAAACATATCCATCTGGAAATTCTAACTTGCTTACCCATTTACAAAGTTTCAAAACTTTGTCCTTTGTGATAATATATTTTGCTATGGGTTTAGTTCTGTCAGGCTTTAACAATAACTCATTTCGTATATTCATGTGCTGTAAATCGAACCTTGCTTTTTGACCATCCTTCCTAGTGCCATCATCTAACATAGTGTAGAAGATATTATCAAATACATTTTTTTCAGTGCGCATGACATCAATACAATGACGCAAACTTAGGGTTTTTCAGTACGACAGTTCAAAAAATATAGAAAAGTGTGTCCAATTATGCTCTTTTCCATAACCAACGGCTTTTTCTTTATTGTGTACTTTCCCTGGCGGTGGAAATCGAAGTTGTAAAAGTTTAATCATCAAATCTTTGGCCGAATGACGAACTTTAACCGATCTTTTTTCAGCACCACCAAATTTAGAGCTTCTTCGTAGAGGATCATTTTCATCTAAAAATAGGCGAGATGTCCCAAAGAAACTACACTTGCCACCATGTTTTAACTGAAAGCCAGGGGCACTCCGACACAAACTGGGCATGCTAATCTACCATGAGTTGACCATCCGCTAATCATGCCGTATGCAGGAAAGTCGTTGATCGTCCAAAGCAATGCTGCTCTCAAGGTGAAATTCTCTTTAGAAGATTTATCAAAAGTTTGCACACCTGTATCTCATAATATCTTTAATTCATCGACTAAGGGTCTTAGATAAACATTGATGTCTTTTGTTGCACTTTTTTCTCCAGGAATGAGTAGTGTCATGAACATATAAGGATCCTTCATACACATTGAAGGAGGCAAATTGTATACTATAATTATAACCGGCCACACCGAATATTGTTTCGAATATCCATTATTGAATGGACAAAATCCATCTGTGGGGAGACCAAGTCTGATATTGCGAATTTCCTTTGCAAATTAAGGATGCGCTAAATCAAAATTTCTCCATTCCTCTCCGTCAGAAGGATGTGTCAACTCCCCTTGCTGCTTATTTCGTACTTTATACCACTTCATATGCTCCGTTGTATGAGATGACATGAATAACCTTTGCAGTCTAGGAATTAGAGGAAAGTAACGAAGAATCTTTCGGGGAATGTTTTTCATGTCCTTTTTGGTTTTATCTTGGTAGCGATTTGCTCTACAAATATCACACTGCAGCTTATCATTACATGGTCCATAAAATAACATACAATCATTTTCACAAGCATCTATCTTTTGATATCCTAAATTTAAGTCTTTCACCATTTTCCTAACCTCATATAATAAATTTTTGGTAGCGTATGACCATCTGGCAGAATATTTCCTATTAGCTCAAGCAGCTCATCAAACCCTTTCTCGGAACATCTGTACTTATTCTTGAAATGGAGAAGCTTTGTTACAAAGCTGAGTGTTGTGAATTTCGTGTTTGTCGGGTGAAGCGGCTTTGTGGCATCTTCAAGTAACTTATAAAATCGAGCAGCGCTCCCATGTGGTTGATCATCTTCTCCATTCGCTTGAGATCCTTCAGAACTACACATGTTAGGCATACCCATAACATCCATCAACATTTCAACTGAATCATAAATATTCTCTCCATCAGGTACTCGTTCTTGACCCTCTTCTTGTTGTATGTTTTCTATCTCTCATACTCTTCACCATGAAGATTCCATACATGATACCCCTATAAAAGTCCATGTCGATATAGATCATATTTGACTTCATCAAGAATTTTCCAAACTAGGTTCTTACACTTCCAACAAGGGCATCTAATCATGTTACTTGAATTCATCGATCTTTTGTTTGATGAAAATTTTAAAAATTCAGGAACCCCCAATCTGAATTCTTGTGTCAGACCCGCGCCATTAACAATGAGTCTTCTATACATCCACCCGCGATCCGAGAACATCTATAAATCAAAAAATAAGTAAAGCGATTAGTTACAATTAAAGACTTCTCTAAATGGCATAGAAACATTATTCTACAAATTGCATATAATTAGCAAATTTCAATTTTCAACATAGATAATGTCGAACACAGATTCAATTTCAAGATCAAATTCACAAAGAAAAGGATCCTAGTAGTTGTAGACCTTGTTTGGATGTTCACTTGTTCCCACTTCCGAGTTCCTAGCGCAAGCAACCATGAACCATATTGAAAATTGAAATGTCTAACCTGGAAAAGTGGAAAGCAAATCCGCTTGAGCCTTGAGAACTGAGTTGGTTGCCTTCGCAGCTCCGCCAAACTCCACCTGCGCAACTCAGTACCCACTCTCTTGACTCGTTCTCCTCCACGAACACCTCTGCAGTCTGCACAGAATCTGCGGAGCTGCTCCCCACTTCTCCAATGCTCTTGCAGGCCGAGTTAGAGGCAGTCTGCCGCTCGCTGTGCCAACAGTCCAGCACTCCTGCAGCCGCTCGCCGTGATTTAGGGTTGGGGCCGGTTGGGAAATTTGCCTCAGCTGCTCACCACTTCTACCAAGCTAAACATGTTCCGACTACTTGGGCTGGACATGTCTAAAGAATTTTATTTTATTTTAAAATAATTTAATAATTTTTTATTAAAATAATTATACTTAAGAACAATTTTTATTAAAATAATTTTATTTTATTTTATTTTTATTTTTTTGTACTCCTCCCTCCTTAGTGGTTGACAAGTATACATATGGACAAGTAAAAGAACATCAAGTTGTCTTTTAGACATTTTATCAAACAGGTCAGGTGCGAACACAAACTATGCAACAATACAAAAAATCAATATTAACTGTAACCTCCGCTCAAGCTAGCAACTCACAGCCACCGTTCGCTAAAGCCACCCTCCACTCACAATACAAATATTTATGACGTTGTATTTTAAATCCATTTTGTAATACTCAAATATATAGAAACATGTTGTTGACTAAATGATAGTTAAGGACTATGAATTTTAATATGACAAATATTTGTTGAACATAATAATAATATTTGCTACAAATTTATTTCGTACTGTTTTCGTTGATACTTAGAACTTAATAAATATGTGGTATTTTTAATACTTCTCACGAATATATATTCTCGACGGAAACTCTGTTGAAATTAAAAGTAATATTAGTGACGAGAAATAGTTCCCACAATATTTGTTGATACTTAAAATTTATTAAAATTACATGGAATTAAGTTTGAAAACTTTATATTTACAATTTTCATTACTTACGTAAATTCTGTCGAAAATATGCTTCCTACAATCCACGACTTTTATCACGATAGATATATGTTGCAAATAAACCATTCGCAGCAAGTCCAAATTGTCTCGAGGCCTGCCTATTGTTGAAGTTGTGGAATCCACCCATGGCATTCACGTCAACCGTCTCATCCTCTTGAACGGTAGGGCACTCATCTGTCTTGTGGCTCGCAGCGCTGCAAAACTCACACGGCTTGACTCCACTCAATAGTCCAACCATCATGCTCCGCATCATTTCTTTGAGCTCCTTGATTTCATTGGCCATCTGGTTGGTGTTGGAATCAATCTGTGAAACATTCCTTGAACTGAGCACTCTCAGCGGTCTCATTAATCCACTCTCGCACCTCAGTCGGCGTCATGTTCATCACTGTGCCACCAGATGCAGCATCCAATAACATACGCTCGAGGGGTTTCAATCCATCCAATAAATAATCTACCAGCATCCTTTTCGGGACTTCTAAGTTTTAGCAGCTTTGTTCCAATGAGTTGAACCTCTCTATGTAGTCATACATCGACTCATTTGGTCCTTGTTTGATCATTGATAGCTCTCTTCTGACTTGCGTCGCTCTCGCAAGGGGGTAATATTTGTCAAGGAACTTCATTGCATTTGATCCCATGTGCAAATGCTACTTTAAGGCAAAGATAAACCAAGTTTTTGCAAGTCAATTAAACTCAATGGAAATACTTTTAGATTAAACCTTTCCTCCAAAGCTGCGTATGGCCGTAAAGTTTGGCAGATTCTGTTGAACTCTTGTAAGTGCCTAGTTGCGACTTCTCTCCGTAATCCTCCAAACTTTGGTAGATGGTGCACCACTGTAGTTTTGATCTCGAAATTTTCTTCTTCCGGGTCAGTGTTGATGCACCAAGTCTGATTTTGGAATGTAGGGGATGAAAGCTCCCTCATGGTTAGCTCATGAAGGGCCGGTTGTCTATATAATTGTTGATGTCCATTTTGTTGATGTGCATATAGTGGAGGTGGGGCATAATCATCAAACTCCTCCATCCTTGCACCTCTTTTGTTTTGTCCATTGAAGGCAATTCTTTAACGAGCTACTCTTTGCCTTTGATTGAATATTCTTTCAGGCTCGTCATAGAATGGATGTATGACCTGTGGGGGAACTTCATCGTGGATGTGATCATGTTCGTGGCTCTGGTGGCCATAGCAATTGACGCTCCCTGCATTCGACATACCAAAAAAACACAGCAAAATATAAATAAATGAAAATAAAATAGTAAACGACCTCCAATTGGTGAAAAACGACCTCCGATTGTGATCAAGCTTTTGGCTCTCACCGTAGGCTCATTCCGCTTAGAAAAACACCTTATAATAGCCGATCGGACACCGGTTACACTATCCTTCGCCGCCAAAACACCAAAATAAGAAAAACAAGCGGGACAAAGCAAAACGAGAAAAATAAAGCTTAGAATCTATACTGAGTGTTGCTCTCCCCGGCAACGGCGCCAAATTTTGACGACACGTCGTTGTGTGCGTCAAAGTTTTATTTATATAACCTACTGACGTTGTCAAAATTGTGGTAGTAAAGTTACTATCCAATCACGGTACGCAACAATATTTATAATCCGAGTGACCTCGGGTCGAATCTAAGAGAAAAGCCTAGATTAGGCTAAAGCTAGCTAGTAACGCTTAAGGTAAGTCTACTAAATAAAAGTTGGGGTTTTGTCCTCTATGCGAGATATCTCTAGTAAGTACTAAAGACAAGTTTGAATTTGGTTTGAAAGAAAGCAATAGATAAAACGTAGTCGGAATCCTACTTCACCCGTAGGTTAGCAATACAAAACAACAATACATGCATAAGGTAATTTGATTGATAGTTCTAGGCTAAAGTATCATGCACTCTAGATTCAACTCTCGCTCCTTCTCTAGAATGGGGATGATACTTAAAGGACACTGTTCTCAAACCCTCACTCTATTGAACCGTGTAGAACATTAATCCCTTAATCTCAACCTCTCATTCTGTTGATCGGTAACTAAAGTCCATTATATGCTTAGCCTAATAGAATGCGAGTGTCACTCTCGCGCACAAACGCTATCTATGATAAACATGCTTGATCTTCTAAACATCCAAAGTTCAATTCTTCAAGTCTGCAAGTAAGGTTTTTTCCAAGAGAGGCACAAGAGGCCCGGAAGCACACTCTATTTTTCCCATCTTTTTCTATTTATATTTATCCGTCGTGCCTGAATCAAATTTGATTCGGGGTAGCTTAGGAGGTTGATTTGACCAGGGTTGGTCGAATCAAAGTCTCAGTGTGTTGCGGGGATGGGCGAATCACTTCTTCTTGGGCGAATCACTTTTGATTCGCCTTGGCTTGAATTCCTCTTGGGCGAATCAACTTTGCAGTGCTGGAATCTCGCTTATTTGTCCCTTTAAAACTTCAAAATATGTCTTGATGTAAACTAAAAAGTTGTAACCCTTTGAGTTCGCTTTCCAACAAGATATGGCACCCCCAATTGGATAAGAATCAGGCGCTTGGCCAGCCTTTAACTATGAACAGGTCAATCTTCCCAGATTTGGTCTATGGGTTAATTCTCCTCGAGTCTTTTCTGATCCGGGAGGCAGGGTGGTTGATTAGACCAAGGTTGGTTGAATCACATGTGATTCGTGCACCCCCCTGGGCGTATCAAATCTGCCTTGGGCGAATCAAGTCTGCCTTTTACTTATATTTGCTCGTTTTTGCACTCGATCGACCAGAATTCATCCAGATTTTCTTTAGGCCATTTCATATCATGTAATACATCTATTCAACCAGAAATGGACAAAACAACATCAAATCACTTTATAAAATAACAGAACAAACAAGAAGTAAAGGGAAAATGCGGACAAATATATGGTCATTTGTCCGTACATCACCTCTTTATTTAGCTAGTGATAAGCAGTGTCGAACCCAAAGACAGCAATTAGTTATAGAGTTCTACTAACAATTGTCACAAAAGATTGTTGTTAATCAATTTCAGAAAGATTTAGTTCAGGGATATGCATTGCAACTGGTAATCATCGATCGAACATGCATCAATTAGTAAAATGATTGTTGTAGTCTAACAATCCTGCTAAGGTAATGCCGACTTCAATGTTCTACCTACTCTTAACCGCCAAGTTCTCGAATAGGTTAACGATTACTTGAATAACAATACCAAATTAGTTCTACAGCTAGACTTAGTTAATAGGGCAGTCAATCCTAGTATCACACAATATATATCAATTCAATTTCACCGCTAGGCTATGCTAACTTGATAATCAGAGCATGCAACTCATACGAAGAACATTCGTTCACTAAATCGAGTTATGAAACATAAGTATCTCAAACCATATTTTGCAATAAAAATCCGCAAACTAAATTAGGAATTAGCTACTACAATCCATCTAATAACAATGAAAATAAAGAGTTCAGAAAAATACTAAAACAGTTCTGCGATGCTGCTTTCTTCTCTGATCTGCGATCTCCAATCTCTGGTCTAGGGTCTGGGCGGCTAGCTGATAGGTTTTTTTCCAGAAAAAGGCCCTTTTAATTTATATTTTGGGCCGGTTGGCCATCTTTGACCAAAACACATTTGATTAGTGCAAGGCTTGTCGAGTGATTAACCCAGGGTTGGCAGAATCAATGTCTCAGTGTGTTCCAGAGATGGGAGAATCACATTTGATTCGGGCAGCATGGAAGGTGATTCAATGAAGGTTGGTCGAATCACTACTAGCTCGTGCACTCGTTTGGGGTGAATCAAATTGGCGCTGTGTTCCAAAGCTGGGCGAATCGATATTGATTCGGGCAGCACAAAAGCGATTCGTGCAGAGGTTGGGTGATGAGAGGATAAATGACCTTTTATTTGTCCATAATTTCCCTTTACTTCTTGTTTGTTCCTTTATTTTATAAAGTCATTTGATGTTTTCTTTGTCCATTTCAGATTGAAAATGCATATTACATGATGCAAAGTGGTCCGAAGAAGTTTCGGGTGATCTCTAGTCGATGGAGAGTAAAAGAGAGCAAAATCAAGCAAAAGGCAAGTTTGATTCGTCTAGGCTGATTGACCTGTTCATCTTCAAAGGCTCGCCGAGCACACGATTCTTATCCGATTGAGGCATACCATATCTTGTTGGAACGCTAACTCAAAGAACTACAACTTTGTAGTTTACATCAAGAAGTGATTCGAAGGTTTAAGAGGTCAAAACAGGCCATGTTCTAACGCTGTAAAAGTGATTCGGCCAAGGAAAAGTGATTCGGCCAGCTTCACTCCAGCACTGAGTAAATGATTCGGGCGAATCACAATTATGGGGCTGCCCGAATCACTTGATTCGAGGAGAATTCGCCTGTAGATCAAATCTGGGAAGTCTGACTTGTTCATCTTCGAAGGCTTGCGGAGCGCGGAATGCTTATTTGATTAAGACGTTCTATAGCTTGTTGGAAAGCTAATTCAAAGATCTACAACTTCATAGTTTGCGTCAAGACGTGAATCGATGGTTTAGAGGGTCAAAAAAGCGAGTTCTTAACGCTACAGAAGTGATTCGGACACCCTGTCCGAATCAACTCATTAAGCCTTGCCCGAATCACTTTTGATTCGGGCACGGCGGGTAAGTATAAATAGAAAACAGATGGAAAAAAATTAAAGAGAGCCTTGGGGTGCCTCCGCCGCCTAGGGTTCCTCCTTGGGACAAAACTCTAATTCGAAAGCTTGAAGAATTGCCATGGATTTGGAGAAGACAACAGTTGGAGACTCTACATCAACCCTTTACTCATTCTCTAAACCCTACTTCTCAACTTCTTTACTTTTCCTTGTTGAACTATTTCATTATATCTTGTTTCAAACTCACCATGAGTGACACATGAGTGAGTAGTCTTTTAGTAGTTAGGGTTCTTATGGATCCCTTAGGTTTGATTGTAATGCAATAATTGTCTTTTTATCTATATGAATGAAGTTTGGTTGAAAATTCTCTTGCTTGTTCTTCATATCAATTTTGTGCACACCAAGTGTTTGACAAAATACCTAAGTGAGTATGAATTAATAAAACACCTAGGGATGGAATGAGAGTTGAACCTAGATTGTTTAGAAGATCAAGCATGATTATTTTAGGTTGCAGGTGTGCTCGAGAGTGACATACGCATTCCACTAGGCTAAGTATTGAGCGACTTTAGTTGACTATCAATAGACCGAGAGGTTGAGATTAGGAGAGTTTAGTTCTACGCGGTTCAATAGAGCGAGAGTTTGAGAACCGTACTATTTAGGTATTATTCCCATTCTAGAAAAGAAGTGAGAGTTGAATTTAGAATGTGTGATACCTTAGCCTAGAACCATCACTCGAAATTACTCATGATTTAGACATGTTTTGTATTACTATTCGCATGACCTAGGGGTGAAGTAGGATTCCGACTACGCTTTCTCTATCATTTTCTCCTAGACCATATTTCGTCTTGTCTTTAGTATTCACTAGAGATACCTCGCATAGAGGAAAAATCCCCCTTTTTATTTAGTAGACTTGCATTAGGCATTACTAGCTAGCTTTAGACTAATCTAGGCTTTTCTCTTGGGTTCGACTCGAGGTTACTCGGATATAAATATTGTTTGAACACCATGATTGGACTAGTATTCATACTACCGCAATTTCGACAGCGTTTCAGAATGGCGTCGTTGCCGCGGATTAGCCATTAGACTAGTTTGCTAGTTAGTATTGTTTTAGTTAGTCTACTACATTTTTTTTTTGTTGATTGTGATTGGGTGTTTGTGTGATATTCTTGGTTACTTTGTTTTAAGTTCACATTTATTGACGCTTTCTTCGATTGTTTGGTAGCTGTTTGAATGCAAACCAAAGCACGTGCGACAAAGGCACAAGAACAAGCCTCCACATCAACGCCAAACCCGGATCAGAAAATTCAAGATTTTGATACTCCTTCACCTCAAATTCGCGTTGATTAAACTCCAACAGAAATTATGGATCAACCGAATCCGAGGAGGGAAGGAAATGTTGCTCTTCTGCAAGAGGAAGTGGAGAGACCGGTTGAATTCCCACACTATTTATGCATGCCACTTGAGGAGGGATCCTCGTAAAGGACTTCTCAAGTGTGTTTCTTATGAAGAAGGGAATCAGCTAGTCTTAGCCAAGACGTTAACTAGGCTAGTGAGTATTTGTGCTTTTATTTTCTACTTGTTGGTAGTATAGAAACGTTGTGAAATTTGTGTTACGCCATGCCTTCCTCCACACGAGAGAAGTTCCTTTGACACTCTCTTTAATTCTTTCACTTTATATTGCTTAGGGACTAAACAAATTTTTAAGTGTGAGGTGTTTGCGCTTGCTGTTTTATTTGCTTAACAACATGATTCTATGCTACATATTTATTTTGTGAGCATTATACTCGCATGATTGCTTTCATCCTAGCTTTAAACATTGATCACACGGAGTAATGTTTGCTAAGCGATTAAGTAGTATCATTTAAAAACAATTTTGGGATGAGTTGTGCTTTGAATTCATGAATCGTATCTTTAAGTCGATTGACATTCTTTGTGATGATTTTATTCACATGATTCGGTGTTTTTGACTAGCTTGGTTCGATTTATTTTTGAGAGCTTTCCGTGCATGAAGAATAAAGTTAAGTCTAGCAAGCACAAAAATAAAATAAAAATAGTTTTCATATAAAAACCTCATACTTGTTCTTGTTTGCTTTTAGGTGACTTTAGTATTCCTATTTATCCTTTGCATTTGTTGAGCTCACACTTCATGCTCCATTATATATCACTTAGGCACATTGTCAAGTTTTAAGTGTGGGGTCAAATAAAGTGTTTGCGATAAAGAAAAAAAAGAGGCGCAAGAAAGAAAAAATTATATTTTTAAGATTTTACAAATGCCGAGGGTTAGGAAGGTAAGTTCCCCCTTGAAAGCTTTTGTATAAACACAAAAATATTATTTGCTTGTTTTTTTGGGTCAAGGAAAAGTTTTACAAATGCCGAGGGTTAGGAAGGTAAGTTCCCCCTTGAAAGCATTTGTATAAACGCAAAAAAATAATAAGCACACTTAATTCTTGACTTTGTGCCTATTCCGTAAGATTCTTTCGCATGTGTGTGAGTAAGGCATTTGCATTTCGCTTTAGGAAGCGTCTAAGGTATGACCCTCGTAATTTATTACTTGAGCATCAAGGTTTGTACAAGTGAAATTTAAAATTTTCAATGTCAAAACTTCTCTTCTCTTACGGATTATGGCGTATAGTCTAAAACTTGGGAATGAGTTTGTTGTCATGGGCTTATGGACTTGCCTTTAGCAAGCATATGCGATTGACTCGACAAATTTTTTTTTGTAAGCGACGCTTCTCTTCATGCTTACTTGCATTAGAAATTGAGCGGAAATTTGAATTTGACAAATGCTAGTTTTGATATCGAACCTATGAATGTTTGTTGTCACATTGAAGTGAATGTGATAATGTAGTATGGCAGTGTTTGACAAAACCAGCACAAGTGAACAAGGAGCAGCTACAGCACAAGTGAACAAGGAGCAGCTACAGCACAAGTGAACAAAGCAGCAGCTTCAGCTGGGGATGCTATAGCAAGAGCTTGTTCAAATGGCTGCATCATCTGTCCGAGAAGCAGCAGCGACCTGGGCTTGACTAGAAGGCCTGGGAGTTCTACGGAGAACATCAGAAGAATTTCTAAAGTGCTGTGGAGAATATTCCAGTGGGGTTTCCTAGCCAGAGAAGGAGATTTGTGTTGAAGATCAAAATCAAATCTAATCTCCTAAATTTTAGGAGATAATTGTTCTTTTTGGGACATTGCTTAAACCTGGTCTTGCTTAAAGCTGGGGCTGCTATTTAAGTGAAAGGGGTTTACAGCAGAGAGTGTGATCGAAGCTGAGGGATACACGAGTGCATACACAGAATTTAGAGAGAGCAATTTTGGTGTGCGATGGACGATTTCTTCGATCATCACCCGAGAGCAGAGCGTGAGCGCAGAGCTGTGGTGACAGAAGCAGAAGGTGATCAGGACTTGCAGAGCCTGATTCAAGCTTGATCTGGAAACCAATTCAGAGCAGTGGTGCTTGTTGGTTGATCAAGGGCAGCCGCGGAAGAATTGATGGGTGTGTGGCTCGGTCGAGTGTCTAAGCGGAGGTTCTCGCTAATGGCAGGTGGTCACTGAGTGAGGGGGAGTATTCCAGAGTGTGCAGCGCTCGTGGAATCGTTCGATCGGCTCAGCGGAAGGCTTTGGACCGACGCGGACAATTGTGCTTCAGCTGTGTGTTACAGCAGTTGCTACAGCAACCCTGCTGAGTGAGTGTAGTTTAGAATAGGCTGAGTTTTGAGAAGAGTGTAGCTATTCTAGATTGACATTTGTAGAGGGTGTGCGGACACAAGTCAGAGCTTGTTCTGATTGTGTCAAGTGATCCACACAAGGTTGAGTAGCATAGGTTGCGTGGAGTTGTAACCCAGTGTACTTGGAGACCTTCATGTTTAGTGGATTGAGAACTGGAGAATAGTCCTCCCCAGACGTAGGCAGTTGGCCGAACTGGGTGAACAAATTTCTGTCTTGTTCATTGTTTGCTGAGACAATTTCCGAGTGAACAAGAGTGTGCTGCAGCAACTGCTTGTTCACAAATCTGCCTAACTGAGACGCTGTGAATTTCCGAATGATCCTTAGAGTTTGCGTGAGATGAATGATTTGCATAACTCTATTATAATGATGGTTGATAAAAGAACTACTTGCTTTGCAAACTATATATTTGGATTTTGAACTCTTATGGATGATTGCGAGTGGGATTTGTGAGTATTCCTTTTCTGAAAACTCTCACGAGACTATAACTCGTCCACTAGGGTAGCCTAGGGGTTTAAAGGCATGATGCATACGCTAAATGCATCCGTGATTCCTATGACAGTGAGTTAGGAGTAGATTTAATATTCTTAGTTTAGCCATCCTTATGGTATGTTTCATGAGTAGGGGTTGGATGTGTTATATGTGCGTAAGTTTTGCTACGTGCTTTGATACTGTCATATATGATCTAGCATCTTACTCTCCGCTTGACTTGTGCATATACTTAAGTGTGGGGTGTTTTGATGAGCGGATAAATGACCCTATATTTGTCCATATTTTCCCTTTACTTCTTGTTTGTTCCTTTATTTTATAAAGTCATTTGATGTTTTCTTCGTCCATTTCAGGTTGAAAATGCATACTACATGATTTGAAGTGGTCCGAAGAAGCTTCGGGTGAATTCTAGTCGATGGAGAGCAAAAGAGAGCAAAATCAAGCAAAAGGCAGATTTGATTCGTCTAGGCTGATTGACCTGTTCACCTTCAAAGGCTTGCCGAGCACACGATTCTTATCCGATTGAGGCATACCATATCTTTTTGGAAAGCTAACTCAAAGAACTACAACTTTGTAGTTTACATTAAGAAGTGATTCGAAGGTTTAAGAGGTCAAAACAGGCTATGTTCTAACGCTACAAAAGTGATTCGGCCAAGGAAAAGTGATTCGGCCCACTTCATTCCAGCATTGAGTAAATGATTCGGGCGAATCAAAATTATGGGGTTGCCTGAATCACTTGATTCGGGGAGAATTCGCCTGTAGATCAAATCTGAGCAGTCTGACCTGTTCATCTTCGAAGGCTTGCCGAGCACGCAATTCTTATCCGATTGAGACGTTCTATAGCTTGTTGGCAAGCAAATTCAATGATCTACAACTTCATAGTTTGCGTCAAGACGTGAATCGATGGTTTAGAGGGTCAAAAAAGCGAGTTGTTAATGCTGCAGAAGTGATTCGGACACCCTGTCCGAATCAACTCATTAAGCCTTGCCCGAATCATTTTTGATTTAGGCACAGCGGGTAAGTATAAATAGAAAACAGATGGAAAAAATTAAAGAGAGCCTTGGGGTGCCTCCGCCGCCTAGGGTTCGTCCTTGGGACAAAACCCTAATTCGAAAACTTGAAGAATTGCCATGGATTTTAGAGACTCTACATCAACTCTTTACTCATTCTCTAAACCCTACTTCTCTACTTCTTTACTTTTCCTTGTTGAACTATTTCATTATATCTTGTTTTAAACCCACCATGAGTGACACATGAGTGAGTAGTCTTTTAGTAGTTGGGGTTCTTATGGATCCCTTAAGTTTGATTGTAATGCAATAATTATCTTTTTATCTATATGAATGAAGTTTGGTTGAAAGTTTCTCTTGCTTGTTCTTCATATCAATTTTGTACACACCAAGTGTTTGACTAAATACCTAAGTGAGTATGAATTAATAAAACACCTAGGGATGGAATGAGAGTTGAATCTAGGTTGTTTAGAAGATCAAGCATGATTATTTTAGGTTGCGTGTGTGCGCGAGAGTGACATACGCATTCCACTAGGCTAAGTATTGAGCGACTTTAGTTGACTATCAATAGACCGAGAGGTTGAGATTAGGAGACTTTAGTTCTACGCGGTTCAATAGAGCGAGAGTTTGAGAACCGTACTATTTAGGTATTATTCCCATTCTAGAGAAAGAGCGAGAGTTGAATTTAGAATGTGTGATACCTTAGCCTAGAACCATCATTCGAAATTACTCATGATTTAGACAAGTTTTGTATTACTAATCGCATGACCTAGGGGTGAAGTAGGATTCCGACTACGCTTTCTCTATCATTTTCTTCTAAACCATATTTCATCTTATCTTTAGTATTCACTAGAGATACCTCGCATAGAGGAAAAATCCCTCCTTTTATTTTCGTAGACTTGCATTAGGCATTACTAGCTAGCTTTAGACTAATCTAGGCTTTTCTCTTGGGTTCGACTCAAGATCACTCGGATATAAATATTGTTTGAACATCGTGATTAGACTAGTATTCATACTACCGCAATTTCGACAACGTTCATTGGGCGAATCACTCTGGCAGCTTGATACTCTTGCTCGTTCTCGCCCTCGATCAATTGGCATTCACCCGAAACTTCTTCTCGCTGCTCCCTTGCATTCCCGGCTGATTGAGCGAGGACTGGAATGCTCCAAATATGCGAAAAAGCTCAAAAGCGGTCTCGATACACCTGCGATGTGAAACACTACAAAGAAGTAATCTATCACACGCAAAATGTAACTAAACAATGCGAATAAACAACTCAATGATCATCTAAATATGCTCCATCACCTTCATGCGGGCATTCCAATTGTTAAGGTATGTGGCATCATTGACAAACTCCTACAAAGTGCACTAGAGCCTGCTACAGCAAGTATGGAAAGAAAACAGCTGATGAAGAGCATTCCAGAGTGAGCAAACTCAGTAAGTGGCGCTCCAGATGAAGACATTAAGTGGCGCTCCAGATGAAGACATTAAGTGGCGCCTGAGCTTAATGTCTTCAACGGGCACGCCACCTAATGTTGCCTTGGGGCGCTCAGAAATCTGGAAGAGATCATGAAGACATCAGCTTGTGCAATCTGGTCAGAGTGACTATCTCAGTACTCAAGCAATGGAGTATGCAAGTGCTATAGCAATCTCTGGAGCAGAAGTTCAGTAGCAGAAGATCAGCTCTCCTTCAGAAATCCAGTGCATGTATACAAGGCAGAAAAGCTGCAAGTGCTACAGCAGATGTTGGAGCTAAAATGCTGTAGCAGAAATTCCAAGCTTTCTCCGAGATTGCGTTCAAACAACAAATCAGTGGACCGAAGGGCTTCCGGAAAGAGCTGAATATTCAGGAGAATATTTTCTGGAGTGTCTCTCAAGAACAAGGGCAGACTTGTTGAGTAAAGATTTGATTGGAAAATCAAAACTCCTACGAATTAGGAGATATGATCTTGTAGAGATCTTGGAGGATCTTCTTTAAAATTGATGGGATTGTTTCCTAATGCATTTAGGAAATTCCAGCAGTAGCAAACAACTCCAGCACAAGTGAACAAGGAGCAGCTGCAGCAGGGGATGCTATAGCAGGAGCTTGTTCAAGTGGCTGTATCACCTGTCCGAGAAGCAGCAGCGACCTGGGCTTGACTAGAAGAGCTGTGATGATGGAAGTATGGCAGTGTTTGACAAAACCAGCACAAGTGAACAAGGAGTTGCTGCAGCTCAAGTATTTAAGCAGGCCAGCAGAAGTGAACTAGCAGCAGCTGCAGCAGGGGATGCTGCAGCAGGAGCTTGTTCAAGTGGCTGTATCAACCGTCCGATAGCAGCAGCTACCTGGGTTGGTCCAGAAGGGCTGGAAACTCTATGGATTGCCTCTGAAGAATTTCTAAAATACTGTGGAGTATTTTCCAGTGAGGTTTACTAGTCAGAGAAGGAGATTTGCATTGAAGATAAATATCAAATCTAATCTCCTAGATTTTAGGAGATAATTGTTCTTGTTTGGGACATTGCCTAAACCTGGACATTGCTAAAAGCTGGTGATGCTATTTAAGCAGAAGGGGTTTAGAGCAGAGAGGTTGATCGAAGCTGAGGGACACACGAGTGCATACACAGATTTCAGAGAAAGCAATCTTTGGTGTGCGGCGGACAAATTCTTCGATCATCACCCAAGAGCAGAGCGTGAGCGCAGAGCTGTGGTGTTTGTAGCAGAAGGGAATCAGGACTTGCAGAGTCTGATTCGAGCTTGATCTGGAAGCCAATTCAGAGCTGTGGAGCTTGTTGGTTGATCAAGGGCAGCCGCGGACAAACTGACGAGTTGTTGGCTCGGTCGAGTGTGGTGCGGCAGTACTCGCTAGTGGCAGGTGGTCACTGAGTGAGGGGGAGTATTCCAGAGTGTGCAGCGCTCGTGGAATCGTTCGATTGGCTCGGCAGAAGGCTTTGGAGCGACGCGGACATTTGTGCTTCAGCTGTGTGTTACAGCAGTTGCTACAGCAACCCTGCTGAGTAGTTTTAGTTTAGAATAGGCTGAGTCTTGAGAAGTCTGTAGCTATTCTAGATTGACATATTGCAGAGGGTGTGCAGACACAAGTCAGAGCTTGTTCTGATTGTGTCGAGTGATCCACACAAGGTTGAGTAGCATAGGTTGCGTGAGTTGTAACCGTGTGTACGTGGGAACCTTCGAGTTAGTGGATTGAGGACTGGAGAATAGTCCTCCCCAGACGTAGGCAGTTGGCCGAACTGGGTGAACAAACTTTGTCTTGTTCATTGCTTGCTGAGACAATTTCCTTGTGAACAAGACTATGCTGCAGCAACTGCTTGTTCTCAAATCTGTCGAACTAAGACACTGTGAAATTTCAATTGGTATGAGAGCGAGAGCTCAACACACAGAGTTAAAGATCCTACAGTGTCTCTGAAGAAGCCAAGACAATGAAAGAAGGACAGAGCACAAGCAGACCTCCATTGTTGGAAGAGAGCAACTATGGATATTGGAAAGCTAGAATGAAAGCCTTTCTCAAGGCTATTGATGAGAAGACATGGAGAGCTGTCGTAATCCAGTGGTCTCCCCCAATCACCATGGATGAACAAGGAGTCACAAGGATAAAGCCTGAAGAACAATGGACTGCTGAAGAAGGTGCTGCAGCAACTGGAAATTCAAAGGCCCTGAATGCAATTTTTGCTGCAGTTGATGCCAACAACTTCAGGTTGATTTCAAACTGTGACATGGCCAAACAAGTGTGGGAAATTCTGCAAACTGCACATGAAGGAACTGATAGAGTGAAGCTGTCAAGACTCCAGATCATTGCCACACAATTTGAGAATCTGAGAATGCTGGATGAGAAAACAGTCACTGAGTTTAATGCTAAACTCTGTGATCTTGCAAATGAAGCTCATGCCCTTGGTGAACCCATCCCTGAAGAAAAGCTTATCAGAAAGGTTCTCAGATCGCTGCCCACAAAATTTGACATGAAAGTGACGGCCATTGAAGAAGCTCAAAATGTCAGATTCATGAAGTTGGAAGAGTTAATGGGGTCTCTCAAACAATTTGAGATGA
This sequence comes from Umbilicus rupestris, assembly GCA_963678935.1. NCBI lineage: Eukaryota > Viridiplantae > Streptophyta > Magnoliopsida > Saxifragales > Crassulaceae > Umbilicus > Umbilicus rupestris. The sequence continues at coordinate 5,215,057 of OY787618.1, read as the reverse complement.
AGCTGGTTAAAGGAGACACCACTCCCAAGGACAAGAATGTTGGATTGAAAGCTGAAGAAGAAACCAAGCAGACAGTTCCAGATGATGAGATGAGCATGCTTGTTAAGAATCTTGGAAAGCTTCTGAAGAACATGGACTCAAGAAATGGGAAAAGCTCCTCCTCACGAAAACAATTCAGAAGAGGTGGTGAAAATAAAAGGAGAGGGAAGGAACCAGCTCAGGATGAAGATGAGAAGAAAGAAATGAAAAAGGGAGTTCAATGCTGGAACTGTGAAGGATATGGACACATTGAGGCTGACTGTCCAAGCAAACCCCTCAAAAACTCAGAGAAAAAGAACAATAAATCCATGACAGCAAAATGGAGTGACTCTGATGAAAGTGATGAAGAAAACTGTGTTGTGTTAACCAGTGTATCAGATTTCAACCTCAAAGAGCTAAAGAAGGAAGGATTTCACTATGGGATTGAAGTATCTGAAAGTGAAGATGAAGAGGACCCATCTGACGGCCTTGTTGACTATCTGAGGAAGATACTCGAGCAGTGTGAGGCAGTTCTTCAGACCAATCAAGCATTGACTGACAGAGTCAATCTCCTTGAAGAAGAACGAAAGAAAAGTCTTTTCTCATCCAATAATCAAGTCACCATTCTGAAAAGAGAAGATCTGGAAGACAGATCTCTGTTGGATCCTCTCCAGCAATAGCCAAGACAGCGGATCCGTAGAATAATATCTTGGACGAAATACTGTCTTACCAAAAACTTGGAAAAGGGAGAACAGGGCTTGGGTATACTGGTGAAGAAAGCTCTAAAGGGATAGTCTTCATTAAAGCCTCGGATGCTGAGATAGATGAAAAGAACAATTCAGATGTCACTTCAAAAACTGGAGAGAAGGATGGAACTAGGCATGTGAACAAGAGGATGCTGCAGCACCGGGCACATAATTTTTCTAGAACAAAGCTAAAGGCTCAGAATAAAAGGGGCTCTTGTACAAGTGTTGGGAATCAGAAGATTACCTCAAATCTGAAGCAGCTGCACAAAATCTCTTCAGTTGAAAAAGGGGGAGCAAAATCCAGAACCAACACATACTGCATAAAGACTCCGTATCATGTAGCTTCAAGAAAAGCCCCTTGCTGGAAAGAATCGCAGAAGAGGATTGCTAAGACTGCTACACAAGGGCACTGGACCGCTAAAGACAAGGGAAAACCACAGGCTTTACAGGTATGGAAACCCAAACCTGACAAACGAAGAGATAGGAGGCTGGAAGGTCAGAAAAGGAGAAACTATGGCGTTTCTCAGGTGTGGGTAAAGAAACCTCCATCAGAACCTCTTAAGGATCCTCTGAGCAAAGCTGTTGTCTGAACAAAACAGGTGAACTAGCTCGCATGTGCTGTAGCAACCTGGCCCAGAATAAGCTTGTTCACATGTTTTGGTTGCTAATGATGGGAGAAGGCACATGTGAGGCACGTGATCTAACAACTTCAAAATGGAAAAGAAAATAATGGGTAAATCATTTTCTAGGGCAAGGACAAAGTGCAAGGTGCTTCCCAAAATCGTTGCCGATCATCCTCTGTACGTTCCTCAAACCGTCTGCAATTTAACTACAATGGTGAAGACGCGTGGGTTGAAGAAGAATCTGGCAGCAGACCGACAAGGCAGGTCTGAAAGAAGAACCAAGTCGCGCAATGAAGCCCCTGCTCAGCAACTGGATGTGGTGGTGTGGGAACCAGCACCTCTCCCTGTGTCGCACAGAGAGCCCTCCCCACACGAAGGAACATCGCAGAAAAGAAGGCGCCTGGTACGTGGCGGAGAATCTGTCTCCAGTGCCGCAGTGCCATCTGAAGAGGCTGTGGCTGAGGAAGTTGCTGAAGAAGAACATGCTACAGCGGATGCTGTAGCAGGTTCTGCAGAAAAAGAGTGCAGAACTCTTCGTTATGTCCCCAGGCATTGTGGGTGAAGGGGAGGAAATAGTTGCTGAGTCTCCTGAACAAGAACCTGCTGCAGCACATCCTCCCCCTCCATCAGACAAAGGAAAAGCTCCCATCCTAGTCCCAGTCTCCAGCAGTAAAGAAGAAGAATCAAGTGAAGACATTACAGATGCCCCTGGTGAACCGTCTGTAAGAGGACCTACATTGGTAGACACAACTGCAATCACCGCGGGAGGTATTTGGTTCAGGAATCGGAGTGCTTCTCAATCCTGGAGTGCTGTTGAGCGGAAGCATATTGTGTCAGAGAAGAGGCTGGACCTAGACAAGTACAGATCAGCAGCAATCATTCAGCTTCTCACAGAGGTAAACCTGCTCAAGTCCCTAACCTTTCCATTCAGATTCAATATTGCTCTGGTTAGGGAATTTATTGGGAATATGGAAGAGAAGTTTGGTGAGGAAGGAGTAGATGAGTATGGAAGAAGTTGGGTACGGGGTAAGATAGTTACTATTACCCCGGAAAAAATTGATGAATTCCTTGGGATCCATGAGAATGCCAGAGCTCCCATTGATGTTCAGCCAGAAATGCTGGCCAAGGTTCTGACAGGGGGAGTGTGCCTGTCCTGGGGAGGTCCCAATCTGAGTGCTGCTGAACTGACCTCCAAGAACGCCTTGCTATATCATCTGGGCATCAGAAACTAGATCCCCAGCTCACACAGAGGGAAGGTTAGCAAATCCTTTGCTAACCTTCTCTACTCCATTGGGAAAAGGAGGCGCATCAGCCTGGGCAGTGTGATGTTTCCTCAGCTGGCTACTCATGCCGGCAGCGTTTCCTCCAGCAAGCCCATTGTGCTCCCCTCCCTCATCTATGCGATGATGGTCTCACAGCATCCGGAGCTTGGAGAGATTTCTGAAGGACTATCTGAGGAACTGCAGGTCTTCACTGTTGATCACAAGTTGTTCAAAGGAAAACATGCAGTGGACATAGCATACGAGGATCTACTCATGGTAGGTGATTCACCTTCCGCTCCAGCTCCCCTGAAGGATGCTCCTCCCCCTGCTGCAACAATACAATCTGCCCTCCGCGCCAGAATTGTGAGCCATCTCAGATCGGAGCTGGTCATTCTTGAAGCAGAAGCTAAACAAAGGGACGCTAGGCGTGGACAGATCAGAAGCCTCCTCAGAGACCTGGAGTTCCCGGCAGATGAGGAGCAGGCCCCTTGAGCATCTATGACAAAAAGGGGGAGAGAAGATGCTGCTTTCTGCTACTGATGAACGTTTTTATTTGTTTTGCTGACCCTGCGTGGTTGTGTTATGGCCGAGTGTGGCCACACTTATTTACTCTTACTCTCTATTATTGGATCTTTCCTTTTAGAGTATTCAGAGTTTTTTTTCTGGTTCATGGGAGAGTGCATATGGTCTAAGGTTTTGTCAAAATGCCAAGGGGGAGATCGATGATGCAAGTATGGCAGTGTTTGACAAAACCAGCACAAGTGAACAAGGAGTTGCTGCAGCTCAAGTATTTAAGCAGGCCAGCAGAAGTGAACTAGCAGCAGTTGCAGCAGGGGATGCTGCAGCAGGAGCTTGTTCAAGTGGCTGTATCAACCGTCCGATAGCAGCAGCTACCTGGGTTGGTCCAGAAGGGCTGGAAACTCTATGGATTGCCTCTGAAGAATTTCTAAAATACTGTGGAGTATTTTCCAGTGAGGTTTACTAGTCAGAGAAGGAGATTTGCATTGAAGATAAATATCAAATCTAATCTCCTAGATTTTAGGAGATAATTGTTCTTGTTTGGGACATTGCCTAAACCTGGACATTGCTAAAAGCTGGTGATGTTATTTAAGCAGAAGGGTTTTAGAGCAGAGAGGTTGATCGAAGCCGAGGGACACACGAGTGCATACACAGATTTCAGAGAAAACAATCTTTGGTGTGCGGCGGACAAATTCTTCGATCATCACCCAAGAGCAGAGCGTGAGCGCAGAGCTGTGGTGTTTGTAGCAGAAGGGAATCAGGACTTGCAGAGTCTGATTCGAGCTTGATCTGGAAGCCAATTTAGAGCTGTGGAGCTTGTTGGTTGATCAAGGGCAGCCGAGGACAAACTGACGAGTTGTTGGCTCGGTCGAGTGTGGTGCGGCAGTACTCGCTAGTGGCAGGTGGTCACTGAGTGAGGGGGAGTATTCCAGAGTGTGCAGCGCTCGTGGAATCGTTCGATCGGCTCGGCAGAAGGCTTTGGAGCGACGCGGACATTTGTGCTTCAGCTGTGTGTTACAGCAGTTGCTACAGCAACCCTGCTGAGTAGTTGTAGTTTAGAATAGGCTGAGTCTTGAGAAGTCTGTAGCTATTCTAGATTGACATATTGCAGAGGGTGTGCAGACAAAAGTCAGAGCTTGTTCTGATTGTGTCGAGTGATCCACACAAGGTTGAGTAGCATAGGTTGCGTGAGTTGTAACCGTGTGTACGTGAGAACCTTCGAGTTAGTGGATTGAGGACTAGAGAATAGTCCTCCCCAGACGTAGGCAGTTGGCCGAACTGGGTGAACAAACTTTGTCTTGTTCATTGCTTGCTGAGACAATTTCCTTGTGAACAAGAGTGTGCTGCAGCAACTGCTTGTTCACAAATCTGTCGAACTAAGACACTGTGAAATTTCGGGCTGGAAACTCTACGGAGATCATCAGAAGAATTTCTAAAAGGCTGTGGAGATTTTTCCAGTGAGGTTTCCTAGTCAGAGAAGGAGATTTGCATTGTAGATAATATCAAATCTAATCTCCTAGATTTTAGGAGATAATTGTTCTTGTTGGACATTGCCTAAACCTGGACATTGCTAAAAGCTGGTGATGCTATTTAAGCAGAAGGGGTTTAGAGCAGAAGGGTTGATCGAAGCTGAGGAATACACGAGTGCATACACAGATTTCAGAGAAAGCAATCTTTGGTGTGCGACGGACGAATTCTTCGATCATCACCCGAGAGCAGAGCGTGAGTGCAGAGCTGTGGTGATTGTAGCAGAAGGGAATCAGGACTTGCAAAGTCTGATTCAAGCTTGATCTGGAAGCCAATTCAGAGCTGCGGAGCTTGTTGGTTGATCAAGGGCAGCCGCGGAAGAACTGACGGGTGTGTGGCTCGGTCGAGTGTCTAAGCGGCAGTACTCACTAGTGGCAGGTGGTCACTGAGTGAGGGGGAGTATTCCAGAGTGTGCAGCGCTCGTGGAATCATTCGATCGGCTCGGCAGAAGGCCTTGGAGCGACACGGAAAAATTGTGCTTCAGCTGTGTGTTACAGTAGTTGCTACAGCAACCTTGCTGAGTAGGTGTAGTTTAGAATAGGCTGAGTTCTTTGAGAAGACTGTAGCTATTCTAGATTGACATATTTTAGAGGGTGTGCAGACACAAATCAGAGCTTGTTCTGATTGTGCCGAGTGATCCACAGAAGGTTGAGTAGCATAGGTTGCGTGAGTTGTAACCGAGTGTACTTGGAGACCTTTGGTTTGAGTGGATTGAGGACTGGAGAATAGTCCTCCCCAGACGTAGGCAGTTGGCCGAACTGGGTGAACAAACTTTGTCTTGTTCATTGTTTGCTGAGACAATTTCCGAGTGAACAAGAGTGTGCTGCAGCAACTGCTTGTTCACGAATCTGTCGAACTGAGACACTGCGGACTTCAATTGGTATCAGAGCAGAAGCTCAACACACAGAGTAAAAGATCCTACAGTGTCTCTGAAGAAGCCAAAACAATGCCGGAAGGAAAGAAAGAGTTGCTGGTCACAACAAAACTCGGAAGCAGCATGTTCGAAAACCAGTACAAGTATGGGTGGAGAAGCAGCCACCTGATATTTCCCCTAAGCCAACCAAAGAAGCACATGTTGACACATTGGAATGCCCTCTCCTGCGGATGGAGAAGAGTCGTTGGCATACTCGCTGAGTTTAGCTGGTATCCCCCTCTATCATTTGTGACAAAAAGGGGGAGAAGAAGAGAAGAGGAGAAGGGGAGAAGAAGAGAAGAGGTGTTCTTATAAATGATGCTCAGGTTTTGTCAAAAATGCCAAGGGGGAGAGTGTTAAGGTAATGGCATCCTTGACAAAACAAGCGCAAGAAGTTGCTACAACATCCCCTGAAGATTGAAGCTGAGGAAGCTGCAAAAGAAGGAGTTCAAAGATGAGAGGAGGATTGCCTAAGATTAGAAGGGTTCTTGGAGTTTGTCAAAATGCCAAGGGGGAGATTGTTAAGGTATGTGGCATCATTGACAAACTCCTACAAAGTGCACTAGAGCCTGCTACAGCAAGTATGGAAAGAAAACAGCTGATGAAGAGCATTCCAGAGTGAGCAAACTCAGTAAGTGGCGCTCCAGATGAAGACATTAAGTGGCGCTCCAGATGAAGACATTAAGTGGCGCCTGAGCTTAATGTCTTCACCGGGCGCGCCACCTAATGTTGCCTTGGGGCGCTCAGAAATCTGGAAGAGATCATGAAGACATCAGCTTGTGCAATCTGGTCAGAGTGACTATCTCAGTACTCAAGCAATGGAGTATGCAAGTGCTATAGCAATCTCTGGAGTAGAAGTTCAGTAGCAGAAGATCAGCTCTCCTTCAGAAATCCAGTGCATGTATACAAGGCAGAAAAGCTGCAAGTGCTACAGCAGATGCTGGAGCTAAAATGTTGTAGCAGAAATTCAAAGCTTTCTCCGAGATTGCGTTCAAACAACAAATCAGTGGACCGAAGGGCTTCCGGAAAGAGCTGAATATTCAGGAGAATATTTTCTGGAGTGTCTCTCAAGAACAAGGGCAAACTTGTTGAGTAAAGATTTGATTGGAAAATCAAAACTCCTACGAATTAGGAGATATGATCTTGTAGAGATCTTGGAGGATCTTCTTTAAAATTGATGGGATTGTTTCCTAATGCATTTAGGAAATCCCAGCAGCAGCAAACAACTCCAGCACAAGTGAACAAGAAGCAGCTGCAGCAGGGGATGCTATAGCAGGAGCTTGTTCACGTGGCTGTATCACCTGTCCGAGAAGCAGCAGCAACCTGGGCTTGACTAGAAGGGCTGGAAACTCTACGGAGATCATCAGAAGAATTTCTAAAAGGCTGTGGAGATTTTTCCAGTGAGGTTTCCTAGTCAGAGAAGAAGATTTGCATTGTAGATAATATCAAATCTAATCTCCTAGATTTTAGGAGATAATTGTTCTTGTTGGACATTGCCTAAACCTGGAATTGCTAAAAGCTGGTGATGCTATTTAAGCAGAAGGGGTTTAGAGCAGAAGGGGTTGATCGAAGCTGAGGGATACACGAGTGCATAAACAGATTTCAGAGAAAGCAATCTTTGGTGTGCGACGGACGAATTCTTCGATCATCACCCGAGAGCAGAGCGTGAGCGCAGAGCTGTGGTGATTGTAGCAGAAGGGAATCAGGACTTGCAGAGTCTGATTCAAGCTTGATCTGGAAGCCAATTCATAGCTGCGGAGCTTGTTGGTTGATCAAGGGCAGCCGCGGAAGAACTGACGGGTGTGTGGCTCGATCGAGTGTCTAAGCGGCAGTACTCACTAGTGGCAGGTGGTCACTGAGTGAGGGGGAGTATTCCAGAGTGTGCAGCGCTCGTGGAATCGTTCGATCGGCTTGGTAGAAGGCCTTGGAGCGACACGGACAAATTGTGCTTCAGCTGTGTGTTACAGCAGTTGCTACAGCAACCCTGCTGAGTAGGTGTAGTTTAGAATAGGCTGAGTTCTTTGAGAAGACTGTAGCTATTCTAGATTGACATATTTTAGAGGGTGTGCAGACTCAAATCATAGCTTGTTCTGATTGTGCCGAGTGATCCACACAAGGTTGAGTAGCATAGGTTGCGTGAGTTGTAACCGAGTGTACTTGGAGACCTTTGGTTTGAGTGGATTGAGGACTGGAGAATAGTCCTCCCCAGACGTAGGCAGTTGGCCGAACTGGGTGAACAAACTTTGTCTTGTTCATTGTTTGCTGAGACAATTTCCGAGCGAACAAGAGTGTGCTGCAGCAACTGCTTGTTCACGAATCTGTCGAACTGAGACACTGCGAATTTCACCAATATTCGTGGTTTCCTTCATCGGTCAGCGATGGTCTGCTTGTCCTCTATCCTCCTTCATGTTCGTCATAGACATTGCGCTTGCCCAGATGTCACTATGTGTGTCGAGTGATCGGCTCTAATACCAATTTAAACTATGCGCGCTGCTGGTGATGGGTTATACCAGGTTGCTATAGCAACCTCTGGGTCACTTTGTGGAATTTCTGTGCTTCGGGAGAACCTGAAAGACTCAACAACTTTGATTACCCAGTTCGGCCACGGCGTATGTCTTGGGAGGACTTCTCTTAGTCCTCAAGATTTCACAATCTCGGTTCAAGTACAAAGGATTCCAAAACTCAGCCAATGCTAGTTTAACCTCTGCTTCTAACCTTGTCGAAATTTGTGCCTAATCTGATCACATATATTAGCTACAGAGTGATCCCACAGACTTCCTCACATTTGTATACACACTTGATCGGTTGGATTCCCGATCGATTCTCGCTTGTGTTTATTGGTTGTTTTCGTTCATTTTTGGAGTATTATGACCATTATGCACTCTCTCCTTCTTGTTTCAGGGCCAATCAGCTCAGGCGCCATGGGGAGTAAAGTTAGAGGCAACCACTAGGAAATCTCTCAGAGTATTGTTAGCAGAATATCCTACTATCTTGGGGAAATCTTTTTGAACCCCAAGTGGAAATTACTTCACTATGTGTATGATCAAGTACAATAGATCTATAAGTAACACAACTTCCTTGGTTACCACTATGGGTCTGTTCTTTAGAGCTGAACTTAAATTTAACTTAACTTAACTTAACTAAATTTAACTTAACTTAAGTACTTAAGTTAGATACTGTAATTTTGTGGTAGTCTAATAATGGTATGGTTGGGGTGGTCGTAGTGGTAGTGGTGTGGTGGTGTAGTGTTATGGTTGGGGTGGTGGTGTCGTGGTGGTGTAGTAGTGTGGTGGTGGTGTGGTGATGCAGTAGTGTTATGATTGGGGTGGTGTTGTTGTGGTGGTGGCGCTGTGTGGATGAAAGAGATGATGAATAGTGTTGGTGATGTTGTTATGGTGGTGATGAATAGTGGTGGTACTTAACTTAACTGAATTTAACTTAACTTAACTGAACTTAACTAAACTTTAGTGCTGAAAATTTAAGTTCTAAAGATTAGGGCCTATGTAGTTGAATCACAATAAGTGCGTCTGACTCAATCAGACTGAGATCCCTCTCTTTCCACCTCGATCTGCCTCCCACAGATCGGAAAATCTCCTCCCGAGAATATTAGCACTGTAACACAGTCTGTTAAACTAAGTTCTTGAGCACTTTGTGATCAACTTCTCTTAAGCTCAACTTCTACCAATCTACGATGATGATCGCTTCTGGGATAACTTCTGCTTGCTGCGTTCTTGGATCAAGTAATCTGTGTATTCGCAGTCCACATTTCCCAATCTCCTCAATCCTATATAAATAAGATTGATTTTGTGTCTTTTAGGAAACTAGATAATTTGATCATACTTTCCTAATTTAGAACACAATCTAATCTTCCGGAGATCGCAGAATCTCATGAATATTGTTAGCAGAATATTCTAGTATCTTGGAGAATATTACCACTAGGAAATCTCTCAGAATAATTTTTTTGCAGACGCAATATTTCCGTCGACCTTAATTGATACTTTTCACGCGTTTGGCTAAACTGGCACTGTCTCACCCTCTATTGCAACCTTGATGGTTTTGTACTCTGTGCCAAAACATGCCATACATATATCCACGGGGAATCAGGATTTAACAGGGACAAAAAAGGGGGAGAAGAAGAAAAAGGAGAATCTTCTATTAAGCTAGTAATAACATTAACATTATTGTTTTTCAGTTGACAGGTTTTGTCAGTCTTAGTAGTTTACTTTTGTCAACAAATGCTAAGGAGGAGATTGTTATGGATAAGGCCTCTGTGACAAAGCGGAAGCTCCCAAGCAAAAAAAGAGGCTACAACAAACTCTAGTACCAGGAGCTGGTACTTTTTAACTGAAGACTGGCAAAACAGAAGAAGCAGAAGAAGCTATATCAACCTGTGATGACTGGAGCTGGTAAAAATGATCAGAAGGAATCAAAACAGAAGAACCAGAAGAGGCTATAGCAGCCCTTGAATATTCAAAGTTAAAGATAAAGAGAGTATCCTTATAGCTGACTTATCTGGGGATGCTCGGAGGGTGTCTAGAAGATTGCTGCCATCTTGGAAACATGCAGTGGACGGCCCAGATGATCAGTGTATCTTCAGCAACAGCGCGGATGAAGCCATCAAGATAAGGTTTCTAAATTCCAGTTTATGAAATCGAATATTAACAAGCTTCCTAGAATTCAGGGGAGTTTTCAGAAGGTATGATTATCTGCTAAAGCAAGTTGTTGTTGTGCAGAAGCTATATGAGAAGGCAGAGAGAGAAGCAACACATACACACTCGAAGAGACCGAATCACAGAAGACACACACTGAGCAGAGATCAAAGCAGAGAGTGTTGAAGCGCTAGTTGTGTGAGCGCAGAGGAGTAATCTGGACTGGAGCAGTCAGATTACTATATTGATTCGAGGCAGTCGACTGAGCGGAGTCTTGGTTGACAGGCCGAACGGCAGACAATCGGGAAGTAGAGCTTGCGCGGATTGACCAAGCATGCTCCTTGATAGTGACTGGAGATCATTGATTGAGGGGGAGCAGTGCCATGTGTCCGACTACTCAATAGGAAGAGCTTAGAGAAGTCGTCGACAGAAGCGTCAGCAACTTGGCAGAAGAAGTTGCTGCAGCATCCGCTGTAACACATCATAATAGAATAGGCTGTGTCTGAGAGTTCAGGTCGATAGCTATCTATTACTGGAAGTGTGTTGATAGTGTAGGCTAGTCTGTGTTGACAGATTGAGCGGAGACTTCAATTGGGTTAGGAGTAGCGGTTAAACTAGCGTGGCTGAGTTGTTGGAAACCATTGTACTCTAACGGAGATAGTGAAGTATTGAGGACCGAGAGTAGTCCTCTCCAGACGTAGGCTGTTGCCGAACTGGATAAACAATTCTGTTTGTGTTCTTCAGGTTTGATAAAA